>JACCPH010000118.1:0-20073 GCA_014183095.1 Harringtonia aguacate
CCACCTTTACTCCCCTTGCCTAAGAGCTAGCTACCGCACCTTTTGCCACGTAGACTGCACTCATTGGAAGGTCACTGTTCGGCAGGCTGTGATTCCTTGCTTTGTAATGGTTAGCGTGCGGAAGTGAATTCACAGACGGGCAGGTGCGCTAGGTTATTGTACATAAGATTGTGTCTGCACATACACTTTCCCGTTCGAATATCTTGTAGTGCTACGTGACAGACATTCTGCCCTGTGATAATCCTGTCGGGCGTATCTCGCATTCTAGGCAGACAGACCACATCCCTTCCTTCTCATGCACTAAGATGACTATAATGAAACTCTGGCCGAGAGAGTGTGTTGCGTGGAAACGGGTTGTCAAAAATGCACGAGAAACCTTCTAGTTGGCAGTGGGGCGGCTTGCCTCTCCAACACTGCACGAAGATTGGTTCCGTCGTAGGTGGTAGCTGCATTAATACGTTGCCCTGGAACATTTCCCGTGGTTGGGATCCTTGGAGTTAAGGCCGAACTTAGCACCGCCGTTAGCGGTCATGACCTGTATTGGCGGCCGGATTGCAAAGAAGGTGATGAAGCTGATGAGATTGCGTGCCGTCGTCGCACAGGACCACTAAGTGCATCTCCTGCAGATGTCAATGGCCCAAATTACTGTGCCCATGCCAATGTCCAGCACGCGCTGCAGGTAGTCCAGCGGTGCCATGTGTAGTTGTCCGTCGCACAGGCAGAGAATCATAGCTTCATGTCCTCACGCCCCTGCTCCGGGTCGTTATTGGGCAGCAGCTACCGGCCCTCCTGATACCGGCGATAGCGCCTGTTGTTCTCAAACACGTAGTCCCGTGCGTTGGGCGACACCGACCCCGACCCAGACGTTGACAGTGATCCATCCGACCAGCCCTCGTAGCTGTTTAATTCGGCAGTTGTCTCGATGCAACGACTCCCGCGACGTGGACAGCGAACACGCCACATGCCAAAACAGGCTAGAGCTTCAGACGGAGAGTTTTGCCCTATTTTAGACATCAGATGACCCTTTTCCGGATTACCCCCGCCACCTCCTTGACTACTTATCCTTCCTAACTTTGCCCATGGAAGGGGGGTATGATTTCAGCGAGGCGACATGATTTGCAATGGGACCGCCGACACAAACAACCCAGTAGGCCAAAGTGCTGTAGTAACACCGAAAAGTGCCTTTTTGGCGACGCCCTGCATCCATATTTGTACTTGTCCGCCCCACCTGGACACGAAAAGCTATCGTGGAGTAAATGATATCAACGAGCCACCATGCACAGAGCTCTAGGTGATTCATCCTACTGACTAGGTGCGTGCCTATTGCATGTCGACTTGGTCCTCCTAGTCGCTTACACGGCTGTTCCGTGGTAGGTTACCCACCATTTTCCGCTTTTTCCTGATATTTTTAGCTGGTGCAGACAATATTGTACATGATGCTGGTGATGTGAGATGGCTGTGGTAAAATAGAGATCCATAATAACAAGGGGCCAGGTTCACTTGTTCCGCTGCGTGTACTCGTAATTACGAGTACGTACGACTGCAGAATAGTTCGTAAAAACCCCACTGCGGGGTAACAAACACACTAAGCCTGATGCTTCCAAATCTTTTACGATTGCAAAAGATTTGCACCGATCAGGATAAGGCGTCTATATATATCCGGAGTACCGTTGCATGGACGGAATGCACTCCGTCTATTCATCTTCTTTCTGCCACAGCACGATGGTTCTCACCAGGCGATGTCTTTGTAGCAAGCTTAAAGAGAAGCGGTATCATGAGATCAACCAGACTGAGGTAAGCAGCGCAGCACAAGGGTTTGTTTTCATTGCTAATCGACACGGCTTTGCTGTTCTCGCTGGTAGGTCGCAATTCTAAGACAAGCCTGGAACGAAGCACCGCAGCTTTTCCGGTCATCACCAACTACACGCCGTACTCGGGCTTCTCACTCTACAAGACTCGCTGCAACATACTCTACTAAGAACGTGGCTCTGGATTCGGTTTCTCAATTTGACTTTCGACCAGAAGACAACGTTTACGTCCGCATCTATCATATCATACAGAAGGCTGACCGGTTACAACGCATCTGCGCATACGCATTCGCGAAGCTCCATAGCAAAAATACATCCGTCGACCACATACTCTCCGAAATCAAACATGCATTTCCCGATGCTACGAAGGACGTCGTGTATCGCATTCTCCACGTCGGCACGCGCTGGATTGCCATTGTCCAGGAGTTGGCAGATGTTACCGGCCTGCCTTCGGAACATCTCATCGGCGTACTCTGCCTCCTTTCATCGTCGTCTTCGTAAGGAACCCATCCCTTTTTGTGTGGCTCAGAACACTTCGGCCTTACCCTATCTCCCTATCCCTCCATTCCCCTGCTCATCGTACATTCCGTGGCCGGTAGTTGGGAGCGGGCAAAAGAGGAAGATCGTCGACTAGCCCTCCAAGATCTGTGCCGAGAGACAGATCTATTGCAGCAGGTTCAGCAGACTACGCCTGCGGTTACAGATGTCTTCCACCGCCTGCTAGGTACGCCGATGCGGCGCTTCTCGCTGCCGAGTTTACATCTAGACGCTAATTCTCTCTTATTATTCGCTCTGCGCTTAGGTGAATCTTCCTTTGTCTACGAATCCATCTCGGTCCCTCGTCCAATTCAGACTTTACCCGCCCCCGGCAGAAACCTGACTTCCATACCAACCCCTCGTTCAGCATGGGATGTGGGGGTCTCTTGGATGAGCCCGTCCCTGCTCGCCGCCCGCGCCGCCCTTCATTCAATAGGAGAACCAGACTTTTCGGACGATGCACATATACTATTTCTACTACTCTCCCGCCTGGCTGTCAAGGAGCCAGTTCCACTGGCAATGCTCTTGCGTGGCGCGACATCTCGAAAACGGTGGACGCAGGCCGGCGAGATCAATGATATCGAAGCAACCGATGTTGGCCTTACCCCAGAATTGGCTGGCTTTCTTTCTGATGTTAGCAGACTCGATGATGCTTTTCGGGAGCTCGGCAGATGTCAACTCTCAGGCACGGCACCTGTTGCCGTGCGCCTTTTGGAGGATGGCCTCTACTGCATTGACGAAGCTGCGGCGCACAGATTAAACGACGAGTTGTCTTGTGATTTACTTACTTTCTGGAAAGAGCAAGCTTTGATCATTGCCTATCGCGCAATCCCGTGGAAGTATCTGGAGCCAACGTAAGGTCTTGAAGGCCGGAAATCTGCCGCTAGGTACTAGAGTGCATGTTTTACTGACATATTTCATTAGTGACACCGACACACTTTTTTTTATTCCTCATCTACTCCATACTCTCCAAGTAATGAGTAGGGACAGCGCACAGTTGTCTACCGCTGCAAGGACAGATCTGGCTCTCACTCTTGTCGAAGCAGCGCGATTTCCTGACATGTCCTGGAAAAGAGTGGCACTGGCTCAAGCAGAGGCCACAGCACCCACTGAAGAGGACCGGCCTGCGTTTCTCCAGATGGGCATAGCACAGAACCATTGTGTGCTTTCACGCATATCAGGAGATTTGAAGGAGGCTGCTCATTTTCTGGATGCCGCAGTTTCTGCTGCGATGGCTTCCAAAAGTCTCGGGGTTTTGGGGGCATCAGAGATTTCAACCGATGTGCAGACTCATGCAGCCGCCGGTCAGACGCGGATACAGCGTGCGCTCAATGACATACAAACTGAGTGTTTGAACACAGCCGAGCAGAACTTGACAGCATGGTCTCCTCTAGACCCCCGGCATCCCTCGCCGCTAGAACAGACTGTTCTTTTTCGACAAGCCATGATCCGCGGCAGGCTGCTACGGTTCCGCGGCAGTTTTCTCGAGTCTCAGGCGTGTCTTGAAGGCCTCATGCACCCCAAAACAGCTACAAATATTGCTCTTGTGTGGAACGAGGAGCTGCGCGATCTGACCTGCGATCTGGCTGACACTCTGCGCGAGCAAGGCCGTCTCGACGAGGCTGAGACATACCTGCAAGTCGAGATCACACGACGACAGGGTAGCATTCACGGCTTCAACTATTACACAGATGAGGATGGCGGGGCCGAGGCAGTGCACAGACGCAAAGCGAACACGGTCGAGACAAAGGAGCGTGCATTTCTCGATCTCGCCCTGGCCGAGGTCCGATTTGCGCGCGGCGCACTCCGGGACGCCTATGAAATCTGCCTGCGTGTGCTGTCAGGCCCGCGGCTTCGCTTCTGCACGCTGCGCGGCCACATCATTCTGGCCAAGGTACATCACGTCTGGGGAGATCACCGACTGGCGTCGCATCACTGGACCGAGGCCCTCAAGGCCATCTCGCACTTCACCCTGACCTACGGGTACACGACCCAAGCAATTGTGGCATCCGCTCGGGAGAATATGCGCCACCTGGCCCAGGACGACCTAGCGGCGCAGTCGGATGCACAGCTGGCTGCACTGCGCCTTTCGGCGGTGCCTGACGGCGGGATGCAGCACTGGATTGCGGGGATGCAGCAGTGGTCTAGGGAGCACGGGTAACCCATCTCTGCAAAGAGTTATAAAATCGAGGTTAACTATGGTTAAGTGAGTCAAGTAGGTTGAGGAAATAGTGCATGTTAAACCATAGTGTTTAATCGTATTTATTAGCCAATCCTGAGTATTTACGTCTGTGCTAGGCGGAACCCTCCGGGGTAGAAACCGCCGTGCTGTCAGTCTATCTATGGATGGTGACAGCGTGCGCGTGACGGAAGGCGACAAGGGGCCTTCCATTTCCTGTAAAAACACAGTCGGCGGGATGGTAAGTCCCGCCAGCGGGCTCCGTACGCCACGCTAATAGAAGGTTTGCACCTTAAGCAAGTGTCACGGCTCGTAGCACCAATGCATCAGAAGAGATTGATTGAGCACTATGGACGAAGATTCTACTCTAGGGAAGAAAGAAGGAAAATGGACTCTGCGTGGGTCTCTGCGTGAAACCAATAAGTAGGTTGCGCTACGCCTCACCTTGATCTGCTAGCGGTGGCTTGACTCGATGTGTGGGTTCGCCTTGCGTATGCATACGTGTCTCTGCAACATCGGTGGGCATGGCCTCGTCAACGCGGCTGGACGGGGACGCTTGACGTAGTTGGCTGTGGCCACAACAAAAGCGGAGCGTAGATGCCTCGGTGGTTAGTTGGCAGGCCGGCCAGGGCCGTGGCAAACATGACAGGCTAACAAGAGTGACCCCCATGCTGCTACAATACGGCCGTACATCCGTTGGCCGACCCGCAGACTCAGCTGACTGGTCTAGTGCCTCGTGCCGTCGTATTCTAGCGAGTGCCATGCCCTTCTCTCTCTTACCTTCGGGCGTGAGGGGAGACAAGCCAGGGCCTGTGTATGTGCCGGTTTGCCAGCCTACCCGTACAAATACAGGTGGTACGCTTGCCGACATGCACCTTTTTGTGGGCTGGTCGCCTTGCTCGCCTTGTTCTCTGTTTGGCTTGCAGCTGCATGCATGACCTCACACCTGCATGTTGGACACAGCACACGCCCACGCACTACACACTGCCGTCCCTCTTTGCTTCTCTCGACCAGTATGAAGCCCGAAAGCGGCCGCCGGACGCGGGATCGCAATGCATCCTCTGGTGGAATATGCAAACCTAGCCATAGCCGCCGTCAATCACCTGCAGTGCAGACGTTCTCTAGGTTGATGGACCAGACAAGCTACAGGTACAAATTTCCACAGGACCCGACAAGAAGTGCATGTTAGTGGATGCGGGTTGTCTTATCAACCTTAGTTGCCTTTCTACATCACTCACTTTGCCTTGCGAGAGAATTAGCACATGTGCTGAGCGACACGCCCGAATGCTTACAAGTAATTGTACGGTCCTTGTCTGCAACAGTTTGCACGGACTTCCTCTCTTGTTTCCCAAAGAAGCGCACCCGTCCAGATGCGTCCGAATCCGTCGCCGTCTGCAAACACAAAATGAACACCCGTATCGCCTCCACCCCCCTTGGCCTTTTTCCCTCCTTTACACGAAGGGCCTGGCGCTCTTCTCCCAGCCCTATGGTGGATATGCCTGATGCTGTTGAGGGGTTGCAGACGGCTGTGGCCGTTGCCACGGTCCTTTTTGGTCTTTGGTTTCGGTTCCAGGCTGTTCAAACACGCAAGCGAGCCGAAGTGACGATCTTGGCTGTCCACGCCAGCACGTTGGCTGCGGATCTCGGTTTGAAGAGGCCAAGCAAGCTTTTGGTCAACGGGTGCATCCTGTACCTTGTTGCGGTCACACTGCAGATGGACGGATTCTGGCCACCCACGACGGAGAAGAGACCCGACGAAAGGCGCTCGTGGCATGTGCTGTATGCCTGCTGGGCGGCCATGGGTGTTTTCAACCTCCTTGGCGTGGCTGTGGTTGTTCGGCGAGCGTCGGATCCTTTCGCATTCGACGTCGCGTGCCAGGCGGCGGCGCCGGCGCTGAGGCTCTGCATGCTGGCTTTCCTTGTCTCGATCTCCAAGGTCATAAACCGCAAGAACCATTCCGTGCGCAGGCAAGGTGCGTGAAGCGAGCCTCGGCTCTGGAACTTGTCGCGCTTATGTTGTTGCTAACCATGATCGACACTGCACAGAACGCAAGCTGCTGGATCAGCAATTTCAAGCCGTCCGCACTCTCTACGCCGGCGAACCAGCAACGTTTTCAAGCTCCCCGAACATGCCCCCCCGGCTCTTATATGATCGCGATGGTGACGATGCGTTGCAGGACCAGCGAGGTGGTGATAAGGCATTGACAACGTTCATCGGAGCTGTGAGCACAGCCTTCGGATTGCGTCTGAACAATGCTGCCTGCGTACCATGTCAACACATCTCGAGATGAAAAGGGGGGGAGCAAACAAACCCACGCAACTTCCGTCTGGACGATGTCATGAATTTCGATGCTGTACTTCCCGTAAATTGCTATTCGTCCGTCAAAAGTAGCGAGCAGCTTGACAAATTCCTCGTTAGGTAGCCCATTTGCACAATGCGTAGCCCAGTCCCCTTTCAGTGCGCCGACAAATTTTTCCAGATGTAGAATCTTGCCAGGTCCCAACCGCTGCAAAAGGGCTCCTGCATCCGGGTGCGGTGCGCCTGGTGCAAGGTGGAAGAGGTTCGCAAAGTCCGCAGTCAAGTTCACCAGGGCACCAGTAGGCCGCACTGTACCAGAAGGGCCTTGCTCGCTCGTCATGGCTGGTTGGACCAGCGTGGTCCACGTCCGCACGGCAGGTGATCGACGGCGGCCACGGCTAGCTTTGCGTATTCCACTCGAGGACGCATTGCTCTTCCGCGTCAGGTGTCGTGTTTTGGGCTTCATACTAGCCGAGGGAAGCAAAGAGTGACGACGGCCTGCGGTGAGTGGGCGTTTGTGTTGTCTCTAACACGCGGGCCTGAGATCATGCATGCAGCTGCAAGGCAAACAAGGCGACCAACCCACAAAAAGGTGCATGCTGACCAGCATACCGCCGGTATTTGTACGGGCAGGCTGGCAGGCAAACAGCCGACACGCAAACCCTTGCTCATCTCTCCTCACACCCGAAAGCAAGAAAGGGGCATGGCGCTCGCTAGCATAGCGCGAGGTACTAGGTCCATCACAGCTAAGACTACCGCGTGTCAGCCAACGGATGGTACAGGCGTAGTGTAGCAGTGGGTCACCTTCATAAGCCTATCACGCACACAGGGACCGCTTGCCACAGGACCCCAGAGCCACTCTGCACCGTCCTACCTGCCTTGTTTTCCATGGCCTTGGCCGGCAGCTTGTCAGCAATCGAGGTACCTACGCGCCGGTTGTGTTGTAGGCGCAGCAAACACAGCCGATACAGCGGTCCTGGAACGAGGCCTGATGTCGACCGCCTGATGCCTACCGATGTCGAATCATGCGAACGTATGCCAGGCCCGACCCCACCTCCAGCTACCGCAAGAGACACGAATAAAGAGGAAAAGCCGAATCCGTTGACCGCACGCTGTAAACCAGACCGGCCTGCATACAAGCAAGCTAGTGTGTACGAGGCAGCCTAGAGCAGCTCCGCGAGCCATTTGCGCTCTCCATGTATGCACCTGCACATTCTCCCCCAAACGGGACAGGGCACAATTTCTGACCCCGTCAGAGTACGAGCACCTTAAAAGGATCAGCCCAAGACGACTCAGGACGGCCTAGGTGAGCTCTGCGTTGCTCTCGCTCTTAAGCCGCCTTTGTCCCTTGGATGATTTGTGTGAGTGGGTGGGTCGGTGGCGTATGACAGGACGGCTAAGTAGGATTCATTCCGTGTCACGTCCATCCTCGGACGTACGCTAGACGCAGTAGGGCGCCATGGGAGGCAAGAACGGCCCCAGTCGCAAGCATCCCATGCAACGAAACGAGCCATGGCTCCTCCCCGGCCATCACCACCACTAGGCATCCACAAACCCACCCATGTCCGAGCCCTCCCAAGCCTCCTCGCTTCCCTCCTCCGTGTCCTTGCCAACCATAATCCATCCTTCCTCCTCCTGGCCCTGGCCAAGATCCTGAATCACAGTACGCGCCTCAGGCGTCGCAGTCCCGCCAGCCTCGATGCCGAAAGTCCCCCCGATAACCTCAAATGGTCCGTCCCCGGCTTCTCGTCGTCCTACTGGTGTGGGTTGCCATGCACTCGTTCGCACGCCCGTGCCAATATCCCACGAAGCATCCGCCTCCCCACTCATGCCTTCATCTGGAAATGAAGGCAAGTCACTTGGAACCCATTGGGTGTCTTGGATCGCAACTTCGTAGAATGCACCATCGGAAGACTTCCTGACAACATGTAGCGCATCATACTGTGAGATCAACGCCCACCCGGAATGGGGATCGCACAGGGAGTCGGCTGGAAGACACCTTCGCCACTTCTCTCCTTCCAGCGGGGTGGCATGGGGGGCATCGTCCGGGGCACATGTTTAAGTCTAAAATACATCAGCAGCTACGTAAGTATATGATATGTGTGTTGTACCGGCGGGATTTTGCTAACAGGGTATGTCTGCTCGTCCTCGTCTGCCAACCTGCGAAGGAGCCCGTTACCTCGTCAGACACAACGGTGCTGCGACAGTATGCCCTTATGGAAGACGGTGGCGGTGTAGCGAAACCTGTTGGACGTGCTGGGCTGTGATACCACCGACCCGGCATGCCAGTTTCCGTGTCGGATGAGTCCATAACCAGAGATGAGTAGGATCAAGTGACAGAAGGCAGGGCATAGAAACAGAGCAGCACAAAGTGCTACAGCAATGCAGACAACCACCAAATTCATCCGCCCAAAAGTAGCCTTGGGCGGCGTCCTGCATCCATATTTGTATCTCGTATCCGCCTTGCCTCGTCCTCGCATGGCCATGACGTAGCTTCACCCCTGAGCGACAAGCCCACGCATAAACCGTCATGTCACCCTTTTCTCGCTGCGGTCCTACCATCTACGCGTGAACCTGCGAACCTCCTCGTTTGGTCCCTTTCCGCTAGTTCAAAATCGAGCAGGGATTCAGCTCCCGCCAGGGGCCACTTCGGGCCCGTCACAGACAAGAACGCCACTGCATGTCCAGGGAAAATGGCACAGGATACGTGCGTAGAAGCGCTCGGCACCTCCGACTCCACTTTTTTTGACAAACTTTGGAAGTTTGTCAAAAAAAGTGGAGTCCACGTCCCAGGGAAGAACATGGCCTGCACTGTGATCTGGGTCTTTGTGCCATCAACACACTCCCTCAGTTGCGAAGCTGCCATCAGACACCATGGACTCGGTAGCCTCGGAGAGAGACATCATCTACATAGGCGACGACGACATTCGCCGCGCCCTCCTCCTTGCAAAGCAAGGCTTACAGCAACTTCGTCCTGTCTCGTGCACCAAAACCACCTTCTTCTGCTTCCATTTGCCATACGAAGCACACTTTGCCTCTGTCATCGTACAAATTTCTCCCTTTACACGGCCCGAATGTCCACATAGCTTGTATAACGTCTTCGTCTTTTATGCCTCCTGTTGTGCCGTTGTCCAAGACAGCTACATCCACGAGCACACTCAACAAATCTACAACACCTGCATTCGCGTCGTCCAAACCCACCTAAATAAAAAATGGTACAAACTTCTGTCCTACGCGCCCTCCTAAGCTAACCCATCCCATCCAGTCGGAAGAAGCTCCTTCCTCCTAACATCGATTCGGCCTCGTCTTGCCAGAAGGTATCGTATAGCTGGCTCCTCGACCAAGCCAGCCATGTTTGCGGACGAAAACCCCGGACAGCCGATGACATTGCCAGCCGTCTAATAAACAAAATTCTATCCGGCATCGCGATCATCGAAAAGGAAAAAGCGCCGCCGGCTACTTGGGCCGTTGAGCATGACACCTGGCTGGATCGCAACCACGATGAGAAGGGACTCGACCAGCTTTTAGTCGGCCTAGAAAGCAAGCTCATCGCATTGTCAGCCCACGAAAAAGCGGAAGCAAAGTTGGAAACGTGGACGAGCTGGTACCACGCCGCGTGTCTGAGCTACGTCCGCTACCGAAGACGACTCGCCAGAAAAAGCCGCCGAGCGAGCGCAGCATACATCATCCACCGCATCGTGGGCCAACTCCTTGCGTCCGACGGAATCAGTGGCGTGGCCGTGATCCTTGCACTGGCCGGTAAACCCAATCAAATCCCGTCCTTGGACCATGCGCTAACCTGTCCCAGTGAAAGGCTACACCCTCTCCGAGGCATCCTATGCCTCCGAGGCCGATCAGAAAACCATCAGCGAAACGACGGCCAAGGGCCTGCACAAAAAGTTGACGGACCCTCCGGCATCCTCCCTCATACCCTTCCCAGCGATCTTGGTCATGACGGCCATGAAAACCGCGTAGGCATCCTTCCTTGCAAACGCCCTACAGACGGTTAATCTCCCATTCTAGGTATCAGGGATACACGTATCAAAATGCCTGCCGGGACCTGGAAATTCCCGGTCTGGCGGTGCTAAACCTGGAAACACAATGGGTGGGCCAAGACACACAGCGCAAGTTGGTTTGGGGAGCTCCATACTCCCGCGTGGTGGAAAAATGGTCATCCGCCCACACCAGCCTTATCGTCCATCAACACCATGAAAACGAGACGGCCGTACCACCACGTGCGCCGAGCGACGGAAACACCACCGGCCCTCAGAATCATGGCGAACACAGCCATGGCGCCACCTTCTGGCCAATCTCCCCCCCGGAGCCACCAGTCAATGCAGACGCCCGCGCGGACAGCGACCTTACCTCTTCAAGAACGGTCCTAACATCGGAGGATATCCTCTTAGACACAACTAGCACAGCTTCGACGCAGCGTACGCCACAACACATCCCTGGCCCGAGCCCAGAGGCTCACCGGCAGACAGCGGAAGCTCCAAGTCAGGTTTCTCCATTCTGGACTGTAGATACTGTTGATCTGTTCGACTATGGTGGCATTGAAGATACGCAAATCCTTAACTTCATAGATTGACTTCATAATCCCAAAGGACTCATCCGTTTCCTGCATTGTTTTCCTGATTCATCTGCCCGAAGAAAATCATGCATACCCCTTCAGACCCTGGGCGTACATGAAATTCATCATCGTCGTGAAGCTGCAATAGGCTGCCGACTTCCAACGTGGTCGGTACCGGCTGAACTGCTTGCCGCGTTATTACTGCAGCTGTTGCGTCGGCAAAGTCGTCATGCGTCCAATTCACCGGTGTTGCTATTGTTCCTTCCCTGTTAGGTATTGTATAGGTCCCTTCCTGTACTCTTTGCATCGGCGTTTGTCCAGCCCTAGAGCCCTCACTGGATGGCATTGCCCTCTGTCTCAAATCGGGAGCCGGAATGACCAAGCCTATCAAGGCATTGTTCGGAGCGTTGTTCCTAAGGTGGTCTTCCTGGAGAAAACCAGCCACAGGACCCATAGTGAACCGTTCTCCATCTATGCGCCTCCCTTGGGACGCCTCTCTTGCCTCGATCATCGGCCTCTACAGAAGAAGTAAGCACAAGGTCACGTTTCGTGGATTCCAACTCTGCGCACCCATTCTTCGTAGTAGTATCGTAGGAGATTTTGGACCTCCTGAGTCTTGATGATGCCGGAGAACATCCAAAAATTCTTCGCCCGCTGGTTTCGAATGAACTGGTCTCCAGGAAGACGGACGAGCAGCGCCAGCTCTCTAGACTTCTTTGTGGAAGGTAGGAAGAACATGATGGCAACATGCGAATCGAAACATTTGCAGGAATAAACATGTTCAGTGCAAGCCACCATTATTTATACGCAGATACATACAGCAAAAGGAGTCGTACGTAGCTGGTGTAAAGAAGCCCAACTAAATCCAAGCCCAACTAAATCCAACCCGATTTTTCTCCGCCACCTGGTCACATGGCATCAAATCTCTGCCGATCACGTGCCCGCCCTAAAGAACAACACTGAGCAGCCGCACCTGGAAGGTGAAAGGCAGGAAGCAAAGCAAATTGAAACGAGTAAGGTGGCGTATAAAATGAAAAGAAAAAAATTCCACGACATATTGTCAAGAAACCCGTCGCCCCATACAAGATGAAAGTTACAGCCAAAGGAAGCAACGAGCAAACAAAAGGACGCCGCCGTCGAACTGTGCCACGCTCAGCTAGTTTGGCCGTGTGTCAGGTTAGGTTATGTATGGAGTAGACGTAGAATAATGCTGTTTTACGTACTTCAATGGCCGATCCAGTCCTTCACATCGGATGGTGGATGCACGGGGATAAGCTCGCTCACCCTGCTCTCGTTCCCATCGCTAGGAGCTGGGGCGGGAGCTGGGGACGGAGCCGGGGTCGGAGCCGGGGTCGGAGGAGTTGGTTTCTCTCCGTTGCAGATGTCAGGTGTGTCCGACATGTTTTCCTTGGCTAAGGGACAAGGAATGTTAGACTTGGGTAGAAGAAATCTCTTAAGCGTATGAGCTGAGATTGTCGGGAAGATTCTCAAGCCGGTGACTTGGCAACAGCTGCAGCACCACTGGCAGTACTCTGAGTCTCTGATGTCAACAAGCTTATCGCACTCACACCAGCAGTTGCAAATAAGAATAAGAAGGCCAGGCATGTCTGAGGATGAGAGCCAGGGCCAGAGGATTGTGGGAATATGGGAACTTTATATGCACGTTCAAGGTGCGTGGTGTGAAATCCAGACCCATCAACTCTAGTCGTCCCATGCACATCGCACACCAGTCAGGACTCGTACAAGTCCAATCCTCCTTCGTCAGACACATTGCCTACACACCATCGGGTTAAGTTGTCCTGCAGGCCGTGCGCACGGATTCGAGTACAAAGGTAATTTGGTGGCCAATATCTGCAGCAGACGGGACCTCAAAAGCCGATAATCCTGCCTGCGGAACCCTGGGCAGCGCACCACGACCCTGCTCTGTACGCTTTCACATCCCTCACACTAATTCAGATGCACGTTCTCAGTCTCCCACACCATCAGTTACCACGTCAGAAATTTTCTCGTGTTATAGCTCATGCACTGAGCTGCGGCCCAGGCTAGTCACATGCATGTTGATTACAACGTTTGAGTCCGCGTCACGATGGTATGCATATCAACATCAGCGGCCTACTAGCGATCAAGTCTATCAAACTACTGAATGGCCGGGACTTAGGCTGTATCTACCTATGGCCTACAGGGATACAGTGCAATAGGCTTCCAGTCTTTTACATGACTCCCAGACGTACATTGGTCTTCAGAAGCCGCGGCCGGCAAGGCGGCCGACAAGGGCGGAGATTTATGAACTGACTTGATACGTAGCCTACTCTGTATGCCATAAGATTGGCAGGCGTAGGCGGTTTGAGGCAGATGTGACAGACATTGCATATGCCGAGCGCTGTGCAGGTATGTGGGGGGAATCATTAACTAGGTCGGAACGAAGACAGGTGTAACAAGACTAGCTCTAGTCGTTTTGCTGAATCCATGCTTTGTCCAGGTGCCAAAAATCAAGCACCACTAGGTAGCCTGCATATCCCAAACCAGGGAGAGGCCAGGGTAAATGAAATCCACCGCCACCACCACCACGAGTCATTGTGAAGGTACGGATCATGTTTACAGCCTCAACGGCACAGGAACACAGGAACACAGGAACACAGGAACACAGGAACACAGGAACACAGGAACACAGGAACAGGAACACAGGAACACAGGAACACAGGAACACAGGAACACAGAACACAGGAACACAGACAGGAACCTGCAAGGCTGACTTTCCCATTACCTCCAATTTTCTCTTGTTTATAACCATTCTACACTCACCATACATTTTCCCCCACATCCATCAATCTTCACTCACAAATTTTATTATACTTAGGAGACGGCCTCTACTTCTTCTATTTTCCAACTTTGAAGTCTTTATCCGGTATGCGCTGTACTCTTGTTCCTCCTGCATTTCTTAGTTCACACTTCCAACTTGTTTTCCATTCACATCTCCACTCGTGCTTAAACGATGCTAACGATCGAAATCCAGCAACAACAACTTCACTCAACTTCCAAAATGTGCAAGATTCATGTCTACACGACAAAATATGCTCAATGCCCTGAAAGCTGCAATGTGGTTAGGGAGGAACCTGCGACGGAAGGATGTCCCAAATTTCAGCAAACACAAGAAGTTTGTAGCGACGCAAAGTACGTTCACTTTGGGATCTCAGTGAGCAGGACACGTTGCCCTAATCATATTGACGAGGGATATGGTGGGCGCGGGCCTTAGTGATTTATAAGTCATAGTATGGGACTTCAAAGAGATAAATGGAAATCCGACAAAATGCCTCTTAAGCCGCAAAGCCAGAAATTCTCAGAACCACGACGCTGAACCAGGCACTGACAGCCGGAAACCTGAGAGATTATCCAGCCGAAGCAAGTAGGACCCTGGAAATACTGCTGACACAGCCCAACTACACAAAACTGGAAAGAACCTACGATGTGGTTGCTGTGGCTTTGCCACAGTAACCAGCCCACATTCCATAATACCACAACGCTCACCACGGCACTACCTAGTCAAATCTCCCAGAGACGAAGACGTAATCTTTAGAGACTCTAACATGTACTTGCCGCTATGGCACCACATGGATCACCTAGCAGCTGACCCAACCGATGGGCCACCTTGCCAATCGCACAGCCGAGTTTGTTTTCTGCAACAGAACCATGTCGCGTCACACTGTGATATTCCTACCTGTAGGGCTCATCGTTGTTTGTTTAACCGACTACAACGTACATGACGCAATTTTTGTTGGTTATGCCGATGACATGGACCCCTTCGCCGTAGGACGCACCACACGGTAATTGAGGCTTTCGACTGGCATAGGACGAAGTACAGCAACGGGCCGGCTACAAATCCAATGTCATGTCATGTTTCGTCTCGCCGAAAAGACATGGGCAGTAGCACTATCGTAGGCTCGTATCATTGATACTATGAAGAACACCGTGAATTACAGAAACTACCCCCGGCCTGACGTCCAAACGGAACCTCTATGACCTGTGGACAAAAAAGTACTTGTAACGCGTCCCGTTCGATGATATTGCCGCAGCCATCTAGACAGCCCACAAAAAGAGGCCTAGAAGAACTATCTAGCACTCTACTGGAGTGCTTAGGTCTAATAGCACGACAGTTAAATGAACCGTCGTGACAGATCTACAAAGCTGGCCACACCTTGAGGTAGATGCCGTCTGTAAAGCGTGGGCAAAGATATCTAGAAGTCCGTTAAACTGGTTAAGAGCTTTTAATTCAGCGCTCCTAATAGTCTGGACCGTTAAACTGGACCATTTGTCCAAACTGCAGTCCAGACTGACAGTTTGTAGACTGTCGGTCCGGTCAGGAGTTTACTGACCAGACTGATGGTCCAGTTTGATTTGATTTGATTTGATTTGATTTATTTTAACGTCGTCGACTATGGCGTCAGCCTTTGTCCACTCAATCGAGGAGTATACGACGTGGACACGCGGGGATAGGCCCCGGAGTCCAGCACCTAGTGTCTTTCGAAGCCTTGTTACAGGCATGCCGTGTCTGCTATTCCCTCTTCATCGAGAGACGTTCAGGGTTCGGGGGGTTCGTGGGGCTCTCTCGGAGCTTTGGTGGGAATACACAAAACCAGACCAGTTCCTTAACTGTTAAGTATTCACTTCGAGACTCAGGGAAACCACAAGGGGCAAAACCTGAGTAAACAGTGCTCCTCCTCCGTTATCACCCAGCTTTCCAGAGCGTTCCTCTCTTGGGTCCCTAATCCCAAAGTCGCAATCCAAACGCAGCGATGCCTGCGCGGGAGCGGTGCTCGGACTGGTAAACGTGGCCTCGTGCTGGGTCTTACGAGGACTTGTTCGGATGTGGCGATCGAAATGCGAAAAAGTCGTATCAAAGATCGTAGGAGGGAGCGTGTGATCGAACCGGCGCGAAAAAGTCAGGCGTGAACAGAGGCCAACTCCCAGAATTCCTCTGTTCTTGACGTTTTTCTGAAGTTTTGTGCGTATTTTGCCGAAAATTGCGCACTGTTAGTGTTTTTGGTGCGGGGCCCACGCACCCACTAACAGTAGCAATCTCGGTAAAAAATTTTCGGGGGAGAGTTGTGATGGTCCAGTTTGTCGGTTAGCCGGCAGTAGTTAGTTATCAACGATCGTTGCAATGTCATAGTCGAAGTCACCGTGGCCCTGTACGTCCGCAAGTGAGTGCCCTGCGGTGGTACAATGGTCTGTGGTGATGCTTCTTGATTGTCTCTTTCTTACTCTAGGGGGCCGCGATGCGTGCTAGAGTTTTTACCCCTGGATGGGAGGACCCGCAGCCTCTGATTGGCCACGGTGCAAAATCTCACTGGGTCCTGCTGACTATCTACCAACACAGTTTGCGTTTCTCGGCAGACCGATAGATAGTCTAGTCTGCGTTTCTCGGACAGACTGACGGTCTAATCTGCGTTTCTCGGACTAGACCTATGGTCTAGTCTGGCTGAGGCAGACTGGCCAACAGACTGGTCCAATCATTTCAGACTAACTGTCAGACTAACAGTCCGCGCGAAATTTCCTGCAGTCTATTTGAGCCAATTGAAGCCCGCCCCCGAACGCCACGAACACTATGCAAATTTGAGCTAACTCTACTGAGCTCAGCGATTCCCAGCTGTCTCACTTGCCGGTTAGTGGTTGTGCTTCAATTGGCGCAGAGAGCCCGCAGAGGGCTTCTGGCAATTTAGATGAGATTTTAGACCACTTCCGTAAAACATACGTGCCGTCTACGTTAGTCGTATCATCAGCATATATGAGCTTAGGTTACCACTCATTTACGTCGTAATAATGACACTCGTTGGAATTCATGGTACCAAATGGTAGAAAGAGCACTGAGACCCAAAGTCAAGCAAGCCATCACCGTATTTTGCGCACAAGAGCCTGCTCTACAAGAGGATGCTCTGACTCCCTCGGATTGGATAACCTTGGCCGAAATCCACAAATTTTTAGGACCATTTCACGACGCTACAATAGCCAACGTGTGCAAAATTCCATCTCCGACGTTCTGCCCACCATGGATTATCTCCTGCATCACATCGAAGCCTCGCGGGAGGCCACTGCCATCCCCCATTTGGCTACGATGATGGAGACCGCTTGGGCCAAACTGGCCGACTACTACGAATTGACGGAAGATTCTCCGGTCTATTCGGCAGCAACAGTCTTAAAGCCCTCCCTTAAATGGGCGTACATGGAGAATACTTGGGAAGATAAGACGGAGTGGATTGAGAGAGCCAAACCCCGGGTGGGGCAGCTTTGGCGGGAGGCATACAAACCATCCACTCCTTGCCCTGTCCTCCGCCCGGAGTCTGTCCCGGACGGTCCAGATCCAACAACAAGGCGGCCAAATGGATACAAAATATGGATGAATGAGCAAAAGGCAACGATTTTCAGCACGGACGATGACGAGTACGAAGTGTATTGCCGTGAACCCGTCGTGATGACATCGAATCCGTTGACATGGTGGCTCGAGTTGGCCCAGAGAAGGAGGTTCCCTAGTTTGTCTTTGATGGCCATCAACATTCTTTCCATTGCACCTATGTCTTCCGAGATAGAACGACTCTTCTCGAAAGCAAAGCTTACGGTAACTGACCAACGAGGGTCCATAGACGTTGAAACTGTAAATCTTGTGGAATGCCTACGTTCTAAGACAGAAGCGTTCTGACTGGTCTAATCTGGCCCCGCCGGACTGACTGAATGGGCAGTTTGGGATATCTAGACTGACTGTTTAGACTATTTGGAGCGCTGACTTTTATGTTCATCACCGTCCTCTATCTTGTTAAGAGCAGATGATTATCTTGTCTATCACGATTGCGTTGCCTATTTGATTAAAATTATCCTCTTGTTGTAGGTGTCGGTATACAGCTTCAGGGACTGGCCTGGCAGGGCAGAGGGAGAGGCACGGGTCTGAGAACATGACCGGCTGGAGCCCTATGAGGGCTTACGACGAGGCTCCACCGCGCTGCAACCTCTTCGTATGACTACGTTTCGTCACCTTCTCTACCCCCTATTCGGACTTAGACCTAGAAAAACCAAGAAGAAGCATCACCAACAGACCATTGTACCACCGCAGGGCACTCACTTGCGGACGTACAGGGCCACGGTGACTTCGACTGTGATATCACAACTACGTTGAATGACTAACTACCGCCGGCTAACCGACATAAGGCCTATCTGTTCACTGTGTATATAATGCAGTCAACATATCAAGAACCTGATCGGCTGTTATAAGAGTGCCGTTCCAACAAGCTTGAATAACTCGCCCACAAATAATCCCAGACACGTCAGGGAATATATTCTCCTCATACAACTTCGTCACTTCAAGTTCGTCTTTGTCTGCAAATGGCTCCGTGCTAGTCATGATAACGTACAGAACGGAACCCAAAGAAAAAATATCGTCGGTTTTGTCTGGTGATTTGTTGAACTCCCAAAAAGGCGCTGTAAAACGCGGTCCGCCACATATTTTATAAGCGGCTCCATCGATAGAACTACCAGCAAAGTCGGAGATGTATAGGTTGAACGCCGAATCGAGGAGTAGGTTGCGTGGTACAAAGTCGCAATGAATCACATCCACATCATGCAGCGCCTTCAGCGCTTTTGTAGCCTGGACAGTCCAACGTTTCCGCGTCGCGCCATCAATGTCTGGTGGCCCCTTTTCGTCAAAGTCCGGCGGCTGCATGCCTCGCAAATACATGGCCAAGTTACGGCGCTCGAGATACTGCAAACTTAAACAGCAGCTTTCTGAGTCCCAGTGTAGCATTTTAGGAACATGTGGGCAATCTCCGAGTCGTCGATATACTTCGGCTTCTATGCGCATGTTTTCGAGATTTTGCTCATCTTGCCCGGGGCTGTATGGGTCCTTCCTTGGCGTCTTGATAACAAACCCTTCAGGTGACTTTTCGATACGAGCGGTCATGCCGAAGCCAATGGGAATTCCCTTTGTGACATAATATATCGTTCCATATGGCGCCTGATCTGGAATCTGGAAACGTTTCTCAGGCCACTCAGGGTGTAACTTGCGCTGCCAAGATCCTGGTATTGGCTGGTATCTAACACGGGGGGGTCGAGAGGGCATCTTTGGAGTATTAAGTCAGCTTAGAACTAGAGCAAACAAGGGTCTGTAAAATCAATACCATTTCCTTTCCTGACCCTGCGTGGTCATTTGGCTGCTCGTTGGCTGTCTCGAGGGACAGCTTCGGCCATCTAAACAATGCCAAGCAGCGGTCCCACAAACCCAAGCATTGGAAGAAGATTGAGAGCCGTGTCAAAATCAAAGATAGGGTATGCAGAAGTCTCCCGAAAAGAGCCATAATATGGTATGAAAGCACTAGTGATCAAGAAATAAATGTGGCAGGGGGGCGGAAGGTGTGCTTAGTTACTCCGTGGGAAGAAGTAGTCGGAAAAAGTTGCATAAGAATGGTTTCAGAGGCGGTGAATAACGGCAAATTTCACGTAGGGTCACGTGGAGACACATTATTAGGCCTTTATATTAAGTGACAGTACATCAGACTGTAGCTACTGTGTATATGCACAGTGCGACTGCTTCGGGGAAACCTGTCTGTTCCTGTGTTCCTGTGTTCCTGTGTTCCTGTGTTCCTGTGTTCCTGTGTTCCTGTGTTCCTGTGTTCCTGTGTTCCTGTGTTCCTGTGTTCCT
>JACCPH010000118.1:20083-40764 GCA_014183095.1 Harringtonia aguacate
TCCTGTGTTCCTGTGTTCCTGTGTTCCTGTGTTCCTGTGTTCCTGTGTTCCTGTTGTCACGGCTCGTAGCACCAATGCATCAGAAGAGATTGATTGAGCACTACGGACGAAGATTCTACTCTAGGGAAGAAAGAAGGAAAAAGGGAGTGTTGTCATAAGCCTCCGCGTGAAACCAATAACCAGGTTGCGCTGCGCCTCACCTCGGTCCTGTGGCGGTGGCTTGACTCGCTCTGCGGGGCACGTACCAGCGTCTCACACTGTGTTCCCTGTATTCCTCTGTTGCCTTTTCTTGGCAGCAACGCAAGTCTATTTTTTTAATTTATATATCATTAGAAACGCTAGTCTTATCTGGTCATGTCTAGGATGAATAAACCAATTGTCTCCCCTTGCCCTAACAATTCTTGGCCATGGAGTTAAAGCTTTCGCGTTCACCGCGCGAATAATTCTTAACGTTCCATCACTAAAGGAAGCTGTGACGGCGTTTGGTCAGTTGTACTCACTATCAGTAAATTCATTCACTTTTGAGGCGATTTCTTTTTTATGCTTGCCTGGTTGAGACGTCTACTTTTTGCCCGATCCTCCACAAAGGCCACAAGTGTTCGGGCCTTGCTTTCCAGATCCTTTGCACAGTGGGCATGCGTCCTCCATCCTTTAGAGATCAAGTAGTTCGGCTGAGATAACAGTCATAGAGAATGGTAAAGCTGTATAGTCGTTGCTTGAAAAATGTTTCAACGGCAAGTTGCATATTGGGCTGGTTGGGAGACGGATAATATTTATGGGCTGCCTTCTAGATGATGTGATTGGCAGGGAGTTTTACACGTGTGCTGTAGTAAATTCAGAAGTGATTCTTGGCATTATTCCGCTAAGGTATCAATGGTTGGCTGCGCCGTGCAAAATTGTGGCGCAAGCGGGAAATACCGGCCGGGCACCTGATGCAAGCCGACGCACAGTACGCGCCATATGTTCTCTATCGTGGGCGAATAAAAATGCTGAATTTTTTGAGGTTGGGTCCATCATGTAAAATCAGACCCACCAAATCCAAGAATGACCCAATGAACGTCTAGTAAGCATTTTCGTGCTGAGTAGTCGCGTCAACTTGGAAGAAGCGCTTAGGTTTCATGTCTACAACCCCATGGTAGTTAACCTTGCACGATCATACTTCTTGACGAAATAACATGCCTCAAAGAAAGTGTCAGGTTTGCTCCAAGTGCTTCAGCACCAATGAAGAATTAGATGAGCATATCAAAGAACACAGTGTTAGTATATGGAGGTCCATTATCAATGATTCTTGGTTAACCAAGATCCTCGCAGTTCCGAATCAGTCGCGCGCTTGAACACGTCAAAACCTGCCAGGTTTGTCAGTTCAAAGATATCAGCTCATAGCTTCAACGTATTCACACTTCCTAGTCTCTGTTAGACCAGTCGATTCAAGCTCTATCGCACTGTATGAGCCATCCCGACGAGTCCGGAAACAAAAATTTAGACGGCTCCGACAATCCCCTTCTCAAGAAGAACACCTCACCATGTCCTTCGTCTGGCTGGGAGAGGAACACCTTGTCGTGTCCTTCGCCCGGCTGCAACAAAAATCTACACGATCGGAAAAGCCTTCAACGGCACTATTATAGCCGTATGCTTCGCCGTGTGAAACCGACCGAGGGAGACAGCTGACGTGATTGCAGATGTTGTGTGTACCGAAACGTGCACCTTTTGTGGAAAAAACATAAACCGGGTGTCTTCAGTCAAGAGACACTACACCAAATGCCAAAAGGCACGAGAGCAAAAGTGTGACCAAGAGAAAATAAACATAGCGAAAAGTCAACGGGACCGCCTATCAAGTCTCGCAGCTGCCAAGCTGCACATGGCGCTGAACCAGTCAGAGAACTCCTTGGACCCGGGCTCTGCGAAAAGAAGGCGGACTGGCCAGATTGAAATGGATCAAATGGATTGTTCTCCATCGAAAAGACGACGAAATCTTGCCAATGAACACAACGCGATTTCAGCGGCACATTGTTCTACTGTTTCCTCTGGAACCGTAACTGAGACCTCCGGTGTGCAAACCAGATCCCCCAATTGCTGTCACAGGTGCTGATGTGCCTTAGGAAGCTTCCATCTTGATCCCCCGAGTACGTGGCAAGACGTTCATTCTGAAACGACCGATCTGGGCAATAATTTGTCTTTCACAGACCACGATCCTGCTCTCGGGAGAAACAACATTGATTATCCTTTTCTGCCGATGACCGGGATGGCCTCTGATTCGGAATTTCTGTTGGACTTTGTTCCACGCCCTACGTCTGCGCTCATTCAGACAATAGACGGACCTGGTTTATGTCCACCAGCCAGCGCCCCATCAGCACCATGTATTCAACCTCCTGCAGGTGTGACGGACGAACAGCTCATCTTAGGGCAGGGTGCGATATTACCGGTCAGCTATTCTTAAAGGCAGCAGAGTTCCCGTTGATTCCCTCTAGTCTCTGTCCCCATGGATTTGGGAGTTGTATTCTGATCCCTCTCTGTCTCAACTGGTCAACTTTTGCTCTGACTTCCTCCGAGTCTTGTATATCCATCGGACCCCAATAATGTATCTCATCTTCTCCCCAAAATGCCAGGATGATGACATGCCCCTTAAGGACAGAGAAACCAAGCCGGCTGTCCATAATGGCCCTGCGATTTGTAAGCTTGTGGATCGATATCGTTTTGCATAAATGCCTTACAATCCGCCATCGTTCAGCTGAACTTTCCTCTCGAAGATGCCCTCCCCAGTCATCTCCACACGGGGTAGTAAGAGAAGGCCCGGCTTTGAATCTCTTGGCTTAAGCTTCTGCACGTGCGAGCCCTCATAAAAAACCGCCAGTGATCCGGGGCTCCATAGTTGAACCAGTATTCCCCTCGGCGTTGAGAAGACACTTGGGTTGTTGAGGAAAGCGGCGCTTTCGGAGAGAACCTTGTCGCTGAATATTCTGAAATAGCCCCATACACATTGGCCTAGTGTGGATTTAATGATAGCCTGTATGTCCTAGATGGTATCAGCCTTAGATAAAACGAGGAAGCGGTTTGCTGTCGGGCTGACCTGACGGTCCAGAGCGTTCTGTGCAACGAATTCCAAGCCGTATTTGGTTTTGGTAGGAAAGCCATTTTTACCGAACTCGGTGATCGATTTTCCAACAAGAGCATCTTCCACATAACATACACCTTTTTCTCGGATAGACGTTTGTGCATCCTCCGCCAGAAGCGTAAATGTTGGGGTATTAACAGGAAGAGACGGAAATGTAGATGCTGGCCTCGGCTCCATCATAGCACAAAGCGAAAAAAAATGTCGTGTCAGTAGAGGAGCGAGCGGCGTGGACATGCAGGTATCATAATCTGTGCACTCTTGTTCGTCATAAAGAGTTTGCCTGCAGGAACAAGCCGAGGAACTGGATGAGGATGTCCAACGGTAAGTTACGCAAGATAAGGGAGGTAGCACCTGACAGAAATCCGGATCATATAGGAAGCAGCCGACAATGAGATATTGTGGAAAAGTTATGAAAGAAGATAAATGAGGTGCAATTTGCAGAGTTTTGAGGAGCTTGGATTTAGCTGGCTTGCACCTGTTTGTTGTCGCTACTAAAACGTGGCGTTGATTGTCGAAATGATGTGGGATGTAGGTGCGGGGTCTACGGTTAGGATTTTCGTCAAAATATTGATGGTGTGTCTAGGTGCAGCAAGTAGACCCAAAGACGTGCACAAAGATTATGTAATAATATTATATGTCGAGACATTCATGGGCCACAGTTAATTAACTGTATGGCCTGTGTATTTAGCACTGTATGGGTCAGACGGGAGACTAGAAACCCACCACCGCAAAAGTTGAGGTGCGGGATTTCTCCCTTTTGAATTGAAATGAAATGAATCGATTGACGTGCTTACAGTGGCTGTGTGCACTAGTCTAATTACATAATCGTGGCTGGTGTGGCCGCGGATCAAAATAACCAAGGAAAAGGCCCTCACAGGCCAGAAAAACCTCTCGTTCGTCTCGTGTGTTGCTCAGAAGATACCCTCTGGCCAGGGCCTCCGTTGGGGTGGAGTGGTGGTGGACGTAGTGGGATTGGCGTGGTGCGAGTGTTGGGTTAGTGGTTAGTTTTGCGCTGCCTCCTGGAGGCTCAGTGCCAGGCGGTACTCGTGCAGCCTCCTCGTGCTTCGTGCTTTGTGAGTCCCTTCCAGATTTGCTTGGCCTTGTGCCATGGCAGCCGGTTCCTCAATCGTCTTTGTCTTTGGATGAGACCCCATACGACTGGCGGATGGCTGAGACACCACCACCGCCAGTTCACTATTCCATGAAGCCAATCTTGTTGAAATAGGCATCGTTCGCCTCTGGTGGATAGAGTCACTCTTGTAGAAGTCTTTGTCGAGGCGACTGTGCCGAAAAGGCGTTAGGGCTTAATAGCAAACTGTTGCAGGACGCGTTCAATGAAGGAGGCGTGGTATATTCAGACGGGCTATCCCATATAGTTTCCCACATATTATCTGGGCTTCAATCAACCATTACCATTGTATAGTGACACATAGCTCCCCTATGTTTGTCCTTAAAGTATTCTTGGAATTGACCAGCACAGTAATCACAAGGGCTGATGAACTGTTGCCGAGGACGGCCGTTGTCGGCCGCAGCTTACGTCTATTGGACAACTGTGTGACGCTACCCATTGCATAAGACGTAAGAATAGAATCAACACGTCTGTGTCCTAAATCACGGCCTCAGCTGAGCATGGAGGATCTTGCGACAGCACCAATGAAGTAGGTGTCTACCTAGCAACCTGTCAGCCTGTCCAATTTACCTGAACTGGACAGCATGCGTCGCACAGTTTTTCTGTAGGAGATCTATTGATTCAACCCCCTTGCCTGCGCGCGGCAGTAACTTTTCATTCAAGCTAACAGTTGTAAGAAGCTCTGGTTTTAAGTAGGAACAATAGTTGGTAGCCACTGCGAGAGAAGAGGGCGGGGACCGTCTGGCTTGTAGACTTGATCTGCTCCAACTGTATAATAACTCGATTGGGGGGCGGCCGTTTTTAGGGAGATTGTTACATTGAAGTATCTTATGCATTCGAGCGCAAATGCAGATCGCTGCTCTGGAAGTCATAAAATCGGCAGGCGGAAACTTGTGCCAGGCCTACCAAAGGCACCAGTTCGTTGGGCTGGGCCGGCTCTCGGACAAATGGGTGCTGGACTGTCAATATTGTGTGGCTTCACGGGAAGGCTAGAATTCACCTTGGAGAGCTGGCTGGCGGACGCCGTCAGGGTCTGTGCCAAAAAGTCATTTGCCTTTAGTGACCAGTGTGTGGGCGACGGCCCAGAATCCTGACGCTCCATTGCATTTTCGTCCATCAACCCACTCATGACTAAACCTAAAGCTTTTGTATCCACTAAGAGGTTCTCTGGGCTGATGGAGGTGCAGTTTTCAAAGTTCGCTGTAGATTTCTGTTAAGGAAGAATCAAGGCAAATGTGATAGAACTTACCAATCTTGATAACCCCTCCGACTGTTAGGAGGATGTTTGAAGAGGTGATAGAACCGTGGGCTACAGCTTGGGACTGGAGATAGCATATGGCATCTAATATCTGGACATGGTGTCACTTTTTGAATCTACTGTAGGGGGAAAGACATGACCTACTTGATGGACAATGGCAGATAGTTGCATTTCACCTGGTCGCACCAATATTCCCTCCAGCGAGATAGCTGTATACTCAGAAACAACATAAAATGAATTTTCAAACGAGAATATCTCCATGGACCGGAGAAGGTTCACATGCTTCAACTGTCGGAGCATGTACAGCTTCTTCTCCTGGTCTGTCCCTGAGAGGTTGTGCATAGCGTATAATGTGCTTGTGGCCGGTGTCTTACACACAATGGATACATAGCCGCCCAGTTCGAGGCTGTAGACGTATTTGTAGTAAGCCCATGGGGAGCCTTCTTGCACAGGAACGAGCTGGTCTGTATAGGAACCGGAGGCATTAACAGGCAGATTCAGGCGAAAGCCCTGCGGCTTGTTTCCGTGGGCTCGGACTATCCTTGCCGGTCTTGCTTCTGCATTGGTCACCTCGGAAGGGGCTTGGCTCAGCATGTCCGCCCATTGATTGCTCCCAGGGAATATGGTATTCCGCTTGTCTCTTGGAGACGCCATTTTTGCATGAGAAGATGGGATACGCAGTGGCGCAATCCGAACACCGTGTTTTTCTCAAGCCTTAAGTACTCGAAGAATAGTGCGTGCGCATTTCCTGGAGCCCAAAATGAGACCCCGTGTAAGCAGCTGCGGTATATAAACAGTGATCACTTAGAATTAGAAGGCTCCAGTTACAAGCCTGCTCCAAGAACACTACATAAATGTATTTGAGATGTAGAAAGCGCACCCGGTGCAGAAAGCGCACCTGGTGCAGAAAGCGCACGCAGAAAGCGCACCTGGTGCAGAAAACGCACCTGGTGCAAAAAGCGCACCTGGTGCAGAAAACGCACCTGGTGCAGAAACCGCACCTGGTGTAGAAACCGCAAGGCTGGCATATTACAGTTACAAACTAAGTAAGGGCCTTATTGTGACGTCATCATCTCTGTGACGACGAGGCTAACGTCCTGCTCTCATATTCTTCCGTACACCTGTACCAGCCGTCTTGTCCTTTTGTATGAATATTAAGTCAGCAGCGACCTATTAACCTGCCAACGGACCTTAGTGTAAAGTAGTCGACATACCGAAAATATACGACGGCCATATATGCGTAGTTTCTGTTAGCACATTTATTATTGTCTGCTGCAGCTTATTCATGATGGACTCGTGGGGAACCAACGTACCATCGGGGCCTCGCTAAATAAGATATGACCCAGAGCATGAAATGAGGCTACATATCTGTAAGCCAACAACCTTTGGCTAAAAATCCCCAGCTGGCAAGAGGAAGTTTCCCCCCTATGCAAGTGGCTAGGACAGAACAACGGGTCTAATGGAAGAGGATCAGTCTTATGCGGGTTCCAACCACCCCTACCGGTGAAAAATTTGGAGGAGAAATATATCTCATCCTACGAGCAGATCATAGCAGACTGATTCTACACTGCGGCATTGCAGAAAAAGATTGGGTCTGGAAAGACCACCTTCTTGATATCGCATGACTGGAAACTTGGCCATTCATTGGATGTCATACCTGCAGCGCTCGGCGTATGCAATGTCTGTCACATCTGCCTCGAACCTTGCCTACGCCTGCCAATCCTATGGCATACAGAGTAGGCTACGTATCAAGTCAGTTCATGAATCTCCGCCCTTGTCGGCCGCCTTGCCGGCCGCGGCTTCTGAAGACCAATGTACGTCTGGGAGTCATGTAAAAGACTGGAAGCCTATTGCACTGTATCCCTGTAGGCCACAGGCAGAGATATTGTAATGTATGTAAGACTCGGCCAGCATTCAGCCGCTTGACAGAATTTGATGGGGTCACCAACAGGCCGCTGGCGTCGGTATGCATACAATCGTGACGCGGACGTAAATGTTGTAATCAACTTGTATGCGACTAGCCTGGGCTGTCTCATCTCAATGCGAGAGTTACAACACAAGAAAATCTCTGACGTGGTGACAGGTAGTATGGGAGACTGGGAACGTGCATACCAGCCTGAGCCGTCTCAACTCATGCAAGAGCTACAACGAGAAAATATCTGACGTGGTGACCGTGTGAGGAGAACGTGCATCTGCATTAGCGTGAGGGATGTGAAAGCATACAGACAGCAAGTCGTTGGTGCGCTACCCAGGGTTCCGTAGGATTGACAGCTTTTGAGGTCCTGTCTGCTGCAGATGGTGGTCACCAAATTACCTTTCTACACGAATCCGTGTACACGGCCTGCAGGACAACTTAACCTGATTTTATTTAGACAATGCATCTGATGAAAGAGGATTGGACTTATACGAGTTCTGACTGCTGTGCGATGTGCATGGGACGATTAGAGTGGACGGGCCTGGATTTCACACCACGCATCTTGAACGTGCATATAAAATTCCCTTAATCCCACCGTCCTCTGGCCGCGGCTCTCATCTTCAGACATGCCTGGCCTTCTTATTTTTGTTTGCAACTGAGTGCGACAAGCTTGTTGACATCAGAGACTCAGAGTACTGCCAGTGGTGCTGCAGCCGTTGCCAAGTCGCCGGAGAATATTCCAGACAACCTCAGCTCGTAATCTTGAGAGATTTCTTCTACCCAAGTCTTCCATTACTTATTCATTCGTCAAGGTAAACATGTCAGACACACCAAACGCCTACAATGGGGAGAAGACAGCCCCTCCGACCCCTCCTCCGACTCCAGCTCCCGCCCCAGCTTCTGGGGATGGGAACGAGAACAGGGTGAGCGAGCTTATCCCCGTGCATCCTCCATCCGATGTGAAGGACTGGATTGGCCCTTAATGTACGTAAGATCGTATTATTCTACATTTACTCGCTACATACTCCAATCTAACAAATGGCCAAACTAACTGAGCGTGACGCAGTTACGGCGGCGTCCATATGTTTGTTCGCTACCTCTTCTTCTGGCTGTGGCTTTCATCTGGTATATGGGACGCCGGATTTCTTGACAATATCGTGGCATCTTTTCTTTTCATTTTACACGCAATTTTACTTCGATTTGCTTTGCTTCAGCCTTCCACCTTCTGGGTGCGGCTGCTCGGTGTCGTTCTTCAGGGCGACACGTGATCGGTGGAGATCTGATGGCATGTGACCCTGTGATGGAGAAAAATCGGGTTGGATTTAGTTGGGCTTCTCGCCATCTACGACTTCTCTTGCTGTATGTATCTGCGTATAAATGCATGGTGGCTCGCACCGAACGTGTCTATTCCTGCATACGCCTCGGTTCGCACGTTGCCAACATGTTCTTCGTACCTCCCACAAAGAAATCTAGAGAGCTGGCGCTGCTCGTCCGTCTTCCTGGAGAACAGTTCATTCGAGAACAACGGGCGAAGAATTTGTGGATGTTCTCAGGCGACATCAAGACTCGGGAGGTTCGAAATATCCTACGATACTACTACGAAGAATTGGTACGCCGAATTAGAATCGATGGGACGTGACCTTACGCTTACTACTCCTGTAGAAACCGGTGATCGAGACGAGAGAGGCGTCCCAAGGGAGGCGCATAGATGGAGAACGATTCGCCATGGGTCCTGTGGCTGGTTTTCTCAAAGAAGATCACCTTAGGAACAACGTTCCAAACAATGACTTCATAGGCTTGGTCATTCCAGCCCCCGATTTGACGCAGGGAGCAATAACCAGTGAGGGCTCTAGGGACGGACAAACGCCAATGCAAAGAGTGCAGGAAGGGACCTATACGATGCTTAACAGGGACGGAACAATAGAAACACCGGTGGATTGGACGGATGAACACTATGCAAACGCAACGGCTGCAGTAAGAACGTGTCAAAAAGTTCAGCCGGCACTGTTGGAAGTCGGCAGTCTATTGCAGCTTCACGGGGATGATGAACTTCATGTACGCCCAGGGTCTGAAGGGGTATGCATGATTATCTTCGGCCTGATGAATAAGGAAAACAACGCAGGAAACGGATGAACTTTAGGATTATGAAGTCATAGGAAGTCAAGGATTTGCGTATCGTCCATGTCATAGTCGAACAGATCAGCAGTATCTGCAGTCCAGAACTGAGAAACCTGACTTGGAGCTCCCACTGTCGGCCGGTGGGTCACTGGGCTCGGGCTGGGGTTGTGTTGTGGCGTATGTTGCGTCGAAGCTGTGCTAGTTGTGTCTAAATGGATGTCCTCTGATGTTTGGACCGTTCTTGAAGAGGCAACTTCGCTGTCCGCGCGGACGCCTGCATCGACTCGTGGCGCTGGGGGGGGGGTTGGCCAGAAGGCGGCACCATGGCTGTGTTCGCCATGACCCTGAGGGCTGGTGGTGTTTCCGTTGCTCGGCACACGTAGTGATACGGCTGTCTCGTTTCCATGGTGTTGATGGACGATGAGGCTGGTGTGGGCGAATGACCACTTTTCCACCACGCGGGAGTATGGTGCTCCCCAAACTAATTTGCGCTGTGCGTCTTCGCCCGCCCATTGTGCTTCCAGGTTTAACACAGCCAGACTGGGAATTGCCAGGTCCTGGCAGGCATTTTGATACGTGTACCCCTGATACCTAGAATGGAAGATTAACTGTCTGTAGGAAGTTTGCAAGGAAGTATGCCTACGCGGTTTTCATGGCCATCGTGACCAAGATTGCTGGGAAGGGTATAAGGGACAATGCCGGAGGGTCCGTTAACTTGCCATGCAGGCCCTTGGCCGTCGTTTCGCTAATGGCTTTCTGATCGGCCTCGGAGGCATAGGATGCTTCGGAGAGGGTGTAGCCTTTCACTAGGACAGGTTAGGGACAGGTTAGCATATGCCGAGGACAGGATTTGATTTGACCTACCGGCCAGTGCAAGGATCACGGCTACGCTACGGATTCCGTCGGACGCAAGGAGTTGGCTCACGATGCAGTGGATGATGTATACTGCGCTCGCTCGGCGGTTTTTTTTGGCCAGTCGTCTTCGGTAGCGGATGTAGCTCAGACACGCGGCGTGGTACCAGCTTGTCCACGCTTCCAACTTTGCTTTAGCTCTTTCGCGGGTTGACAATGTCATGAACTTGCTTTCCAAGTCGATTAAGAACTGGTTAAGTTCCTTTTTATTGTGGTTGTGAGACAGCCAGGTGTCATTCTCCACGGTCCAGGTAGCCAGCGGCGTGTTTTCCGTTTTGATCGTTGCGATACCGGATAGAATTTTCTTTATCAGACAGCTGGCAATGTCTTCGGTTGTCCGGGGTCTTTTTGGTTGGTTGACTTGGTCGAGAAGCCAAGTATGCGATACCTTTTGGCAAGACAAGGCCGAATCGACGTTAGGGAGAAGTTTCTTTCGACTAGATGGGATGTGTCAGCTTAGGAGGACGCGCAGGATAGCAATCTGTACTCTGTACCATTTTTCATCGAGGTGGATTTGGACGACGCGAATGTAGGTGTTGTAGATTTGTTGGGTGTGCTTGTAGACGTCGCTGTCTTGGACGACGGCACAACAGGAGGCATAGAAGACGAAGACGTTATACAAGCCATGTGGACATCCGGACTGTGTAAAGGGGGAAATTTGTACGACGACCGAGGCAGCGTGTGCGCCGTATGGCAGATGGAAGCAGAAGAAGGTGGTTTTGGTGCACGAGACAACACGAAGTCGTTGTCGCCCTTCCTCTGCGAGGATGAGGCCAAGGAGAATGTCGTTATCGTCTATGTAGATGATGTCTCTTTCCAAGGTTATCGAGTTGGCCTTACCCATGGTGTCTTATGGCAGTTTCGCAACGGAGGAAGCCGGTGTATTGATGGTATTGGTGGTAAGGCCAAGATCACAGTGTTGGCCATGTTCTTCCTTGGGAGTTGGAGACCACTTTTTTTGACAAACTTTGGGAGTTTGTCAAAAAAGTGGGGTCGGGGGTGCCGAGCGCTTCTACACACGTATCCCGTGCCATTTTTCCTGCATGCGGTGGCGTTCTTGTCCGTGACGGGCCTGAGGTGGCCCTTGGCAGGAGGGCTGGATCCTTGCTTCATGTTAAACTAGCGGAAAGGGACCAAACGAAGAGGTTCGCAGGTCCGCACGTACAAATAGGAATAGCAGGCCGCCATGCAGGTTTACATAGGCACCTTTCGAAGTACGGCGGACGAGCATCTCTAGAATTGGCTAAACGGGTTACTTGGCATTCACAGTGTCGTTACACCACCATCTTACGAAGCGGCTGACTCGTCCTTGTATGTCTCGGTTACTTCGTTCTTGTTTTGATTTACGTTAACAAAGTACTGGCTGTAGTCAGGATGGAAGGATGAGGGAAACGAGGAGCGGTGGCAATGATGATAAGGGGAGGCGACGATTTGTTTTCACTGTATGGTAGCTATTTTCACACACTTGCGCAGCGACGCGCTGATGGATGGGCCATGCAACGTCGGGGAGAATGGTGTTGCAGACCAGGGTCCGGTGATTTGGTGTATGCGGGCGTGGGGGGTGAAGCAGGAAGGAAGGGGTGCGCAGTGTCTCTCTGCAGGGCAGAGGCCTTAAAGAGTCTGGGCTGGCCGTGGTTTCACCTTTCCCGTCGGTCGATTTTCCTTTTCTCTACCGTGTATACATTGTTGGTTCTCACAAGCTTTCTCTGCAGCTACGATACAGCCGAGACCCGATTTTCCTTCTTTTGCTTGTCCTTTGCTTGTCTGCATACGGGGCTTTCACCAACCTTTCTATACTAGACGGCGCACTCGTCTTCCGTCGGCATGTCCGTGCTGCACGAGACATGGTTGGGTCCAGCCACGATGCAAGACCCAAGCCTGGCCCGGGTTGTCTTCCACCGGACTGGTGGCTTACAACTTACGTCACGGTTTAGTAATAACACTTTGCCTGTGATTGACAAGGGGGAGTGGCTAGACAACCATGATTCGATCCCGATTACATTCTTAAAGGACGGCTCTTTCGTGTCGAACGTCAATGTACGCGCTTTTCTTCCACGGCTGGACGATGCGAGCAGACGGTACTACATGGATGCGGCCGGCCAACGTCAGTGGGTCGAGCTACCACATTACGCGGTTGAGAATCCACAGCTCTACTTGGACACTCTCCGCGAGACGATCCCCAAAGAAGCCTCCGACTGGGCGGCGGCGCAAAGTGCTGCACACTGCGAAGCGCTTCGTCTTGGGACCTCTGGACAGGTGTGTAGTTTCACCTAGACGGGCTGGCGGTGGCTGTTGAATGGAAAGAGCAGTGGGGTGGCTGATAGTGACAGGCGCCGGAGTTGTTAACGCTTTTACATTACGACTTAGGACGAGGTAAGAGGACAAGGGTTCCGGGTCGGCTTACATGGTTGATGGAAACGTTTGCTCACCAGGACTTGGACAGAACAGAAAACAGGTTCGGCGTGCCTTGCAGGCGAGAATAGGCTCGGAAGCATGCCTCTACCGAAGGACTCTCAGACATGTCCAGGCCAGCGTCCTCTGCCTCGGATGGTGACGGCTCAGTGCGACCAGATCATGTCGATGTACTTGCGGGAGTTGCTGGAGAAGCTCTTTGCAGAAGGGCATGGCGCGCTGGGTCAGAGGCTTCTCTTGGCGACGCCGATAAACACCCATATCGGCTACGTGGCACTCTGTGTGATTGTACAGGGCACGGTGAAGGTGTTCCGCGACAATGAACGGCGGGATCGACAGAATGATGCCCATGTACGTGATGTCTGGAAGCGCTGCTGCGACAGTATCGTAACGGATGTCTCTGTGCGCTGCGTAGAACTGTTCTAAAAGGTGGTTGACGTTGTCTTGCAGCTCTCTCTCTAAGGAGCCATCCTGCCAGCCTCCGTAAGCATGACAAACAACAAAAAGAAGGAAGTACGGACAGGGGCTTGCTTTCTATAAGGAACTGGAGATGGAGAGAAGCATGGACGTGTCCAAAGCAACATCGCCTCTAAGCGTGAAGTTCTGGCTTCCGGCGCTGGCAGTATTATTAGAGATGCCTTACGAAGCCAAGAGGGCCTTTGACTGACTTGTATGGCGATGGCGATTTGGCGGTTCTTGGTGTCGTTTCTGTGGTTGTGTTTCTACAAGGTACCGTTGTTTTGTGTCTGTTTTGTCCGCGGTAGCCAGCCAGCCCATCTTGTAGGTAAGCCACACAGGTACAGAAGTACTGTGGGAGCCGGACCCCACTTTTTTTGACAAACTTTGGAAGTTTGTCAATAAAAGTGGGGCCGGTGTGCCGAGCGCTTCGCGTATCCCGTGCCAGTTTTCCTGGACATGCGGTGGCGTTCTTGTCTGTGACGGGCCTGGGGTGCCCCCGGCGGGAGGCCTGCACCCCTGCTGCATATCGAACCAATGGAAAAGAACCAAACGAGGAATGTATCTTACAAGGCAATGGTACTTTGCAAGTTGACCAAAAGTGGGCCTTTCCATCGCAGGAGTGGCTTCCTACTACGCACGCGTCTCATTTCGTCTTGGCCGAGGCCCGGTGTAGATGGCAGGACCGCAGCGAGAAAGGGGTGGCATGACGGTTTATGCGCAGGCTCTGCCCGGGGTCGTTTCTCAGGGGTGGAGCTACACCATGTACACCATGGCTATGCGAGGACGGCCCGGCGGATACGATACAAATATGGATGCAGGACGCCGCCCAAGGACACTTTTCGGCAGATGAATTTGGCAGTCTGCGTTACTGTAGCACTTTGTGCCGCTTTGTTTCTGTGTCCTTCTTCTGTTACTTGATCCTACTCATCTCTGGTCATGGACTTATCCGACAGGGAAACGTTTGGCATGCCGGGTCGGTGGTATCCCAGCCCAGAACGTCCAACAGGTTCCGCTACATCGCCATCGTCTCCCATAAGGGCATGCTGCCTCGGGACGGTTGTGCCTAACGAGGATGACGGGCTCCTTCGCCGGTTGGCAGACGAGGACGAGGCGACATACCCTGTTAGGGAAATCCCTCAGGTACGGCACACATACCATATGTTTGCGAAGCTGCTGATGTATGCTAGACCCGAACATGTGCCCCAAACGATGCCCTCCAACAGCAAGCCACCCCACCGGAAGGAGAGAAGTGGCGAAGGTGTCTTGTTCCAGCCCACTCCCTGTGCGATCCCCATTCCTGGTGGGCGTTGATCTCACAGTATGATGCGCTAACTACATGTCAGGAAGTCTTCCGATGGTGCATTCTACAAGGTTGCGATCCAAGACACCCAACGGCTTCTACGTGACTTGCCTTCATTTCCAAACAAAGGCAGGAGTTGGGAGGCGGATGCTTCGTGGGATACTGGCATAGGCGGGCGACCGACTGGATGGCAACCCACACCAGTGGGACGAAGAGAAGTCGGAGACGGACCATTTGAGGTTGTCGGGAAGACTTTCGACATTGAGGCTGGCGGGATGGTGCCGCCTAAGGTACGTACTGTGATGCAGAACCTTGGCCAGGGCCAGGAGGAGGAAGGATGGATCATGGTTGGCAATGACACGGAGGAGGGAGGCGAGGAGGCTTGGGGGGGCTTGGACACGAGTGGGTTTGTGGATGGCTAGCGGTGGTGATGGCCGGGGAGGAGCCACGGCTTGTTTCGTTGTTTCGTTGTGTGGCTTATGTTTCTGCCACTTTGTAACCATGTACACAGACTGCTTGCTTTCTGCCCATTCGATACACTACAAAACTGATAGCTGGCTTTATTGTAAAAAAAGGGCATTGTGCAGCGGCACGCCGATGGATGGGCCATGCAATGTTAGTGAAAATGGGAGTTGGTCGGATCCTTGGGACGCAATTTGTGCCATGCTCGGTTCGGGAAAGAGTGTGCAGGTGTATGCATCGTGTGCGCGAACGGCTTGCAGCGCCGTTCTGGTGTATGCAGGCTGGTCTGTGTTGCCGCGCGCGGTCCACGGATCCAGTTTTTCCTATTTCTCTGTGTCTCTTGCGGTAACCGTGGGCGAACAAACTGGGCAGGCATGCAGACACAGTGGGTACAGTGGTCCTGGAAGGCGGCTTCGGCTCAACTGCGTTCAATATGCTTTAAACGTTTGATGTACGCGGCTGTGGCTACAACCACAACCAAAACGGGGGGTAGATACCTTGGCGGTTGACAAGCCGGCCAGGGCCGTGGCAAGCAAGGAAGGCAGGATGGTTCAAAGAGTGACTCTGTGGTACTGTGGCAAGTGGTGCACCTGTGTGCCCGATAGGCTAATGAGGACAACCCCCATGCTGCTACACTACGGCCGTACCATCAATAGTCTTACATAGTCTTGCATGCGGCCGTGTCAGCTGTGATGGATCCGGTGCCTCGCGCCGTCGTATTCTAACGAGTGCCAAGCCCCTTTCTTGCCTTCAGCGAGGAGAGACAAGCAGGGATCTGCGTGTCTAACGGTCTGCTTACCAGCCAGCCCGTACAAATATAGGTAGCACGCTTGTCGACATGCACCTTTTTGTGGGCTGGTCGCCTTGTTTTCCTTGTTTTCCTTGTTCACCTTGTTCACTTTGGTTGCCTTGCAGCTGCATGTCTGATCTCACGCCTGCGTGTTGAAGACAGCACATACGCTCACCTGCAGGCCGTCGTCCTTTGCTCCCATCGACCAGTATGAAGAGAATACGCCAAGTCCGCGGCCAGCCACGGAACCTTCTTGCACGCCCGAGCGGAATACAGAAACCTGCACGAGACTGCCGTCGATCAGCTGTCGTGAAGGCGAGTGCCACCCCACTGGTGCAAGCAGCCCAAACGGGCGAACAAGGTCCTTCTGGCACGGTACAGCCTACTGCTGCCCTGTTGAACTTGGTTGCGGACTTTGCGGACCGGTTCGGCTTGGCACTACCGCCCGCGGATGCGAAAACTCTTTTGTGCCAGTTGGAGGCGGGCACGGTTCCACATCTTGAAAGATTTGTCGATGCCTTGAAAGGGGCGTGGGCTCTGCATTATGCAGGACGATCCAATGAGTCGTTCGTGCAGCGGCTCCTCACGACTGCGGGACGCGTCCCATTTTATGCCAACTACAGCATCGATAACGGCATCAACGCCGCTCTTCACGACATCGTGAACACGGACGTTGCATTGGGCCGTCTGTTCTCTCTCTCCTTTTTCCGGCGCATTATCGTGGCTAGGCGCACCGCTCCCAGGGACGGTGCCGATGCCTTGTCCCAGTACCAGAAGTTTTTACAAGAACAATACGAAGCGGTAAATGACCGTGTCCGGTCTCGGCAGATGAAGACGTTGCTCAAGACGGTGGACATCAATGTGCAGTGGAAGGTTTTCCATGCTATGTAGGCCTTCTCTCGCACATGGCTCTGGACCCGAACTAACAGGCCATAGGCAGGATGCATACAACACTCTGCCTGATCTCCACAAACCCAAGGACAATTTGCCTTTGTACCTTGTGCTTCTCCACCGCCATGCCCCGCACGGATACAACAGCCACTACGATGCTGCCAGTCAGGAGATGGACACACTCCGACGCGCTGTGTTACGTAAGACGAAGAGTGCGTATCAGATGGCCCTGTGTTTGGGGTCCTTGCTTTGCGGACCAACGCCGGAGCCGGAGGAGATGCAAAATGCTGCGGATGGGTCCTGCTTGCGGGACTTTGCCCATTACGTGAATGGTCAGGGCGTGAAGAACAAGCAGGCGATGTGCCATCAGATGGTGTGGTGCTTGAAGAGGCTCGAGATATGCACTCCGGAATTTTGGACGTGGCTAAACCGTGTCGTGGAGGTGCCGAAGCCCGGCGTGTTAGATGGATTAACAACTTGGTACTTACACCTCCGGGCGCAGGGCGACACGCATGAGGCAGCGATGAGCCTGACTCGAGAATTGGGTGATACCATGCATGGGAGATTGGAGATTGGAGGGTCTGTCTGGGGTAGGGGGCCGCTGTGGGAGGACGGACACGGCTGAGCGGTTGTATTGTTGAAGCGGTTCGGAATGGGAGACCAACTCTATGGCCTAAGAAGCACCGTACTTGTGGATTCTGAGGTCGGAAACGCTGGGGCTTGGTGTATTGGAATATCTCCGCTCTTGCTGCCTGTTCTTTTTGTTTGTCTGTCTTCTTTCTCTCTTTGTATCTCCTTGTAAAGATGAACGCTGCGTCGAACCCAACTATGACCCCTTTCTTCTTTTCCTACTGGGGGCTTTTGTCCGTCGCTCGATCCTGGCTGGCGCTGGGGGCCTTTCCAGGTTCTCATGTACCATTTCACCAACGCTCAGACTAAACGGATCAGCACGATGTGCGTCACCATACACGCACCCACCCCACCGGCGACGACCTATGCATTCCAGATGCACCACCCCTTGAGCACAGGGGATGTTGTTTTGGACCGGGTTCCTCCGCGTTTTCAGTTTGGTGCAGATGGCATCGTGCCATTCACATCACCTGTCACTTGTCCCTGTAATAATTGTGTCCGTGACACCGTGTTCGAAAGCGCGGGGCATGCAAGGTAGTGGGTCATACGAGGCGAACTTTAACACTTGTGGGGCCTTCTCAGCCTTCCTTGGTCTACTGCCTTTCTACATTGGAGCCTAGACATTTCCGACAGATATTTAGGAGGTAATGCATGCAGATTTGTCTGTTGTTTCCGGTTTATCTTCTTTTTTGTTCGATTACGAATAGTCGCGATGTACGAGGGAATTGAAGGCTGGGTGATGACAACTACAGAATATGTTCACACGATTGCTCATCTCGAGGCGCTGGGTGTGAACAATGAGCTGCAGAGCGCGGAGCGAAGTGGCAGGGATGTGGAAGATGGCACAGGTACAGCAATAACAGACTTGAATGAATCTGTGCAAGGTCAGAACACCACCATCTTTGGTCTTTATATGCGCTTACTTCGTTCCAGATGATTCGCCTCTTGTTCAAATAGTCAAGAAAACATCCGAGGCCATCACCGGCAGTTTCGCGGCGAAGTTGACAGCAAACGAGCTTTTACATAGGTTTCCTCTACATCGGGAACTCACCGGCCAAGAAATAACAATGATTTTCCTGTTTTCTCAAGAAATAGGCGATCCGCTTCCTTCCAACGACGATATTCTTGCAGCGTGCAAACACCCAGAGTCCTTCTACGAAGCTATACAGGACCCCCCCTTTACATTGGACGAGTTGAAGAAACTTTTGGAGAATTGGGTCAGTCTGGCGACCTGACGTTGTTCCACTGTCGACCTAATGGCAATGAAGGGTCTTGGGGCTAGGTATTAAGTTTCGGTGGCTGTTGGCCATCTGTCGAAGCGACAGAGGGAACCTTAGCCACTTTCTGTGATGGAGTTACCACATTTTGCCCTTTGCCTATGCGATAGTTATGTTCAGCTAGGGAATGCTTCAAAACATTCATTACATAACTATGCCTTTCTGGTCCGGCGGTCAACTCTTGAGGATGTGGGCAGCACAACTTCAAATGAAAAATGCTCGTCCGATGAGTCGAAATTAAAGTGATATTGGTAAAGAATTGTCAATAGTTAAGGTCCTTGAGATGAAAGAATACAATGGCAAATGGATGTTCCTGGTAAAGACAAGCCAGATAGAGACTGACCTGGATGGTATTGCAGCGATGGGACTTTCGGATGATTTAGTGGGCTTTTGCAAGAAGAAAGACTGGAGTAACCCAGATACTTTTCACTGATTCATATTTGTAGATTAGCTTTGACTGCTAATGCCGCAATAAACTTGTTTGCCAATGTACCATTACCTTGGGGGTATGTTTCGTCCGAATGAAGATTGCTGTAAGAAACTGAGACAAAGTATACAGGACGGAACAGGAGCCCGCTAGGTCTGCAAGGAAATTGACTATGGCAGGTTTTCAATTTAACGTAACCCTAATAGCGTTGTTGAAGGGAAAGACCATGTTTTGGAAATCCCCAGCGGCTGCGGCTTTGTGTCGTGGGTGACTGCAGACGCTGCATAGGACACGCGGTATCCATTTCCCATGTCCCGGATAGCTCTCAGCTGTACTCTGTTCTATTTTTAGGCCGGCCTTGATTTCGGTCTCCAGGGTGCTTGTTTCGTGCACAGCCCTGGGGAAGAGAGTCTGGCCCCCTTTCGTTTTATACAACTTGGATAAGAGGGGTGACGGCCCGGCCCTGTAAGGAGCTCTTAGATGGGCATTATCGAAGCAACTGTACGACAAAAGCGAAAATTAGTAGACTAGCCCTACTGTCATCTCGTTACTCAATTCGAGGAATCCATTGCTTTCAAAAGAGCGCTGGGGAGGATATTGTAAAATAGGTGTCTAGAAAAGGGTCTCAGAAAGTTATTTATAGCCCTGAGCAGTCTTAGCCAAAATGCGCGATGAAGCAGGGGGCAGAAATAGGGTTCTGTGGCGGTGCCACAAAATTTCAAGGTGCCCGCCCTAATAATGTGTCAGCGCAGGAGTTGGTTGTTAACAACTAGTGAAAATGTCTCCAGTTTTAGACCTACCCAACCCTGCACCATTGACATCGTATCTCCAGTGTTAACTAAACAAATTTTAACAAGATATGAAACCTGGTTTTGCAAACCCCAGTCCCAACTTAAGAACTCAACCTTTGATAGTTAATCAGCTACTGAAAATCGTAAAATCGGCATCCAGAAACCTGCATAGTCAAGACCTTCTAAAGAGACCAGGTCGCAAAGCCGCCTTTCGAAACGCTTGGAATCGCATTGGCACCTCTACACGGGATTTTCAAGCATTCTTTTTTCAGTGGCAATAAATAACAACTTTCAAAACTGTTAACTGGGCTCTGCAAGAAAAGAAGAGGTGGCACTGTGCCCGATAGGGTGTGGCTACAAACAACGAACATAACCTAAAAGCAAGGGAAAAAAGGAACCTTGTCTTCCTAGAGATTTCGGGCGTACGCCATCTTCAAACGATAGTCCACTTCGTAGTTGGCCACCAGATCATGGTGTATATCATCAACTCGAACCCAAGAATCGTCTGATTCCGAAAACCCTTCCCATCTAACAAGATATTCCACATTACCTTTGTTCACCCTCCTGTCAAGCAAAGAAGTTACTACCCATTGGTCATCTTCGGAATCTATTGCTTGGATATGTCTTGAGGCTTGTTGTGTCCTCGGCTTGTCGCTTGTCATGGTAGGCTCGTCAATAAGGGAAGAATGTTGAGTGGTGGTTTGAAAGGACCTCCATTTCCAGGTTTCGAGGACCATAGACGGTGGTATTCTGTTAGATATATTCGGCGGATGAGCGGCGAGCGGCATCGTGACTTTC
>JACCPH010000119.1:0-33769 GCA_014183095.1 Harringtonia aguacate
GGGGGCGCTGGATCCACCACGCAGCATCGCGAACAGTGCGCGTTGGTGTTTGGCAATACCTTACGGGTTGTCGATCCCGTTAGAGGTTTGTCCGAGTCGAAAATCTGTTCCCTTTGTTTCTATATATTTGTCAAGTCGAACAAAATCAATGTCGATGCAGGTGGCGTCGGGTAGGAATTGTGCTCGACACAGCGGTCAATCATTTGCGCTGTGGCACGTGCGACAACCTCGTCCGTTGTCATTTGATCGACCTTCATATCTGCCACTCTCTCCTCGAGAGCAGCCTCAGTTTCTGCCGGACGAGCCATGTGTTTGCCAAAAGCTGTTCAGTAGCGCTATATCTTGCAAGTTGGTCTTTGTTTTGTTAAGAGAAGATGTCCCCGAATGGCAAAACCCGAGGGTTCAAATATCAATGTTTACAACGCTGTCGTTCTTCTTTGTCAGTGACAATACCTTATATCGCTTAGTTGAGGCTGCCGGTCGTGCAGGTCCTTTGGAAAGACGACTGATAACCAAGCATTCCCAATGCTTCATTGTCGGCGTTGTCGGGATCTCCTGGTTTCGGTGTTGTCGGTGTTGTCGGCTCGGATTCCAGCACAAGATTCCATAGATAATTCGTTTTGAATTGATTTGCTATTGTGTTCATCAGAATGTGTTACATGGGATAATGCGTCGGAAAACAACATTTTGAGGTGAGATACATAGTTGACGTGCTTGACGTGCTTGAGAGTGACTGGTGCGGAATCACCCACAGTTGTCAAATTCCTTGAGAATCAAGGATCCCCTGTAACGAAACGCTATGGCTGAGAATTTGAAAATTCTTATCATTGGCTCCGGTACGCGTGCACAACTATGACCTCTTGAATTGACGCTGACGTTACCAGGTATTACTGGATGCTCCATCGCTCATGGCCTGAACAAAGTACGTCCAACCAGTGGGATACGAAGGTCTCACAAAGAGTCTAAATAACGTCTGTATCAGCAAAGCATCCCGTTTGAGACTTTTGACAAGCACGGACCCGAAACCCCCCAGCGCGACTGGGGCGCCACGGTACACTGGGTCATTGAGTTCTTGAAGCTCTACCCGCAGGAGACGGTGAAGCGCATCAAAACGGCACGCGTGGTTCAGCGTCAGGACGACTCGCAACAGGAGTACACCCGTTTTTATGGCGGCGAGACGGGAGAGGCCATTCGAGACATTCTCCTGGGCCCAGCCAAGCGCTTCAGTCACGGCAAGATCCGGGGGCTCCTGGCCGAGACACTGCCAATACAGGTGCGATATGGCAAAACGTGAACAGAGGAGAGGACAAGGAGCCACCAGTCTGCATGTCTAACTCGAAAAGTACAACAAAGAATTGACAGCCATCCATGAGCTCCCGGGCGGGGTCGAGGCTGTGTTTGCCGACGGCACCACGGCTCGAGGATCGCTCGTGGTGGGATGCAACGGCAGCCGATCCAAGGTCCGAACGATGCTCTTTCCCGACGAGGAAGATGCCAAGTGGAAGGTTATGGACGGCTTCATCCTCAACAACTTCTGGATGCAGTTAGAGCGCGACAGGGCCATTGCATTGCGGGCACAGCTGGGAAACTTCATGGACATCTCTGTCCATCCCAGCGGCGCGTACTATGGGCTAGTCCGTAAGTTTTGAAATTCTCCTTTGGATCTGTCCATCGCGTGAGATACTTGGCGAAAGATCCGGCTGAAATTGACCGAGCCAGTTCTCGACTTTGCCGACGACAAGAAGCCCGAAGAGTGGAAATTCCAGATCTTTATGAGCCTGCCGACTACCGGGGAACCGGACGAGGACACATCGGCGAAGCGCGTCAAGATTGTAAAGCGCGTTGGTGGTCTGTTTGTGCCGCCCTTTGGACAGGCCACAGAGTGGATGCCGCAAGACACGTACATCAGCCCCGACCACTACGGCACGTGGGATCCAAAAAATGGGACCACAAAGGCGGCAAGGTGGTGCTGGCCGGCGACGCCGCCCATGCAATGACACCTCGTGCGTTTTCCTGGTCTATTCGTATTCATGCTTTTCACGTGCATGAGTATGCTGACGATAACCAGACCGTGCCCAAGGATTCAACCACGCGCTGCAGGATGTCCTGAACCTTATCGATGGCCTGAAGAAGAGCCTTAGTCGGTGGCGAAAAGGCCTGGTTGGACTTTGTGAATGAATATATGGATGAATTGGTCGCCCGTGGCTCCGAGGAGGTCCGCATGTCCCTGAAGCAGGGCTATGCGGTCCACAACTGGGCTAACGACAAGGACATGCCCATCCTCAAGGTCGGTACGACGCCTCTGCACATGGAGCAGAGCATTGTACCGCTTCCGTCTCAGGCCGCCTAGCTAGCAGTTGATTTGATTTGATTTGATTTATTTTAACGTCGTCGACTATGGCGTCAGCCTTTGTCCACTCAATCGAGGAGTATACGACGTGGACACGCGGGGATAGGCCCCGGAGTCCAGCACCTAGTGTCTTTCGAAGCCTTGTTACAGGCATGCCGTGTCTGCTATTCCCTCTTCATCGAGAGACGTTCAGGGTTCGGGGGGTTCGTGGGGCTCTCTCGGAGCTTTGGTGGGAATACACAAAACCAGACCAGTTCCTTCACTGTTAAGTATTCACTTCGAGACTCAGGGAAACCACAAGGGGCAAAACCTAAGTAAACAGTGCTCCTCCTCCGTTATCACCCAGCTTTCTAGAGCGTTCCTCTCTTGGGTCCCTAATCCCAAAGTCGCAATCCAAACGCAGCGATGCCTGCGCGGGAGCGGTGCTCGGACTGGTAAACGTGGCCTCGTGCTGGGTCGTACGAGGACTTGTTCGGATGTGGCGATCGAAATGCGAAAAAGTCGTATCAAAGATCGTAGGAGGGAGCGTGTGATCGAACCGGCGCGAAAAAGTCAGGCGTGAACAGAGGCCAACTCCCAGAATTCCTCTGTTCTTGACGTTTTTCTGAAGTTTTGTGCGTATTTTGCCGAAAATTGCGCACTGTTAGTGTTTTTGGTGCGGAGCCCACGCACCCACTAATAGTAGCAATCTCGGTAAAAATTTTTCGGGGGAGAGTTGCTAGCTAGCAGTTGGGCATTAGGATAAAGATATAGACAGTAAACCTGCTGCAACCTATTTAAGAACTATTGTGCGTAAATATTTTTGCCATCTCAACAATGATGCACGCAACAAAACCTGCAATCGAAGGTGTCCTCCGACTGGCGAGATTTATAAATGGCATTTTCCAAATACGTCCAGACTACTGACACAATGTGCACAACACGTCTAGGATCATCAACAGGTCAAACTGGCATAGCACAGCCGTCGCCCCGTCCGTCGCTGCCACCGCTGAAGACGACCTGGCCCGTCTCCTCGTCAACGTGACGCCGGATGACCTGGCCCCGGTCAAACCAGACTCGGTCCCACTCTGTCTTGACGTGCATGCTGTGGCCCATTGCCTGCAGCTCCTGGACAACTTCAGGTCGGATGCCTTGTTCGAGGAAAACGGGGCTCATCTGAGCGGGGCCGCCGGCGGCCGAGATGCAGATACGGGGAGCATCCAGGGCCTGCTGTGGGTTCATGCCAAAGACGTCCATGTTGAGCAGGACCTGGACGTGGCCCTGCGGCTGCATGAGGCCGCCCATGACGCCGAGAAGGCTGTGGAGGCGGCGTGGTTGGATGGGCCCGTCACCGCCGACGGTCGCCAACCCGGGGATGATGGTGCGGTAGGGTCGCTTGCCTCCGGCATAGACGTTGGGGTGGTGGGTCGTGGCCGGGCCCAGGTCGAAGCCGCCGCCGCGGTTCTGCAGCACAAAGCCGCAGCTCCGGGGCACGATGCCGGAACCGAACTCGCGAAAGTTGGAGTTGATGAAGCTCATCGCGTTGCCGTCGCCATCGACCACGGCGAAATACACCGTGTCGCTGTGATTGAGGGCAGGGCTGGTCCCGCTGCCGGGACGACCGATGCCGTAGTTCTTGGCCTTTGCGGGGTCAAACAGTTTCGCCCGCTCGGCAAGGTACGCCCGGTCGACCAGCTGCGCGCCGGTGACAAGCGCACCCGTAGGTTCGGCCACCCACCAGCTGGCGTCGCCAAATGCGATCCTCAAGGCCTCGATAAGAGCGTGCAGATACGGCGCCGTGTTGTGGTCCTCGGCCGAAAAGGTGGGGATCTGTCCAGCCTTCTCGAGCTCTTCCAAAATGCCCAGCGCCATAAGAGCCACGACGCCCTGGCCGTTGGGAGGGTGCTCCCAGAGCTCTATGAAGGGTTCCATGGCCGCGGCCGCCGTCCTGCGCAGAGTCCGCTGCTGCTCCTTCTGCCCCCGGAATTGTAGCGACAGGGGAGCGGGCTTGTCGGGTCCGTTCCGCAGGTGCGCCTCCAGGTCAGACAGCTCCATGTGACCGCCCCGCTGCTGGACGGTATCGACAATAGCCTGGGCAATGCGGCCAGTATAAAACCCCGCTTTTCCTTCTGAAGCTAGGGTCCGAAAGGTTTGGGCCAGGCAGGGGTTGCGAAGAATCTCGCCTGCTTGTGGCGCCCGAACGGACTGGTCGGCTGCCCTGTCCGTCTTGAGAAGCTCCGCAAAATTGGGCGATGCGCTCTTCGGCAGGGACTCGCCCTCTTTCCACTGGAAGTCGGTTAGAAACGGAACAGACAAGCCGGCCATGGACACGCACCATCTTGGCCGAAATCTCGCTGACCGGAAAGCCGTCCTCGCCCAACTCAATGGCTGGCGTGAGGATCTGCTCCAGAGTGAGTTTTCCGCTGCCAAACTGGTCGACCGCGTCGACCCACCCAGCCGGCGCACCTGGGACTGTGACAGACAGTGCGCTGGTAATGGGGATCCTGCCTTTGGCTGCTGCGTCCATGCCGAGCTCCTGCCGAATCTGGGTCAGGGTCGTGTTCTTGGCGCTACGTCCAGAGCCGTTGAGAGCATGCACCTCGCCGGTCTTGGCGTCAAAGTACAGGCAGAACATGTCTCCCCCAGCACCGGTCGAGGCGGGCTCCGTCATGTTCATGGCAGCGGCTGGGACATCAGCAAGAAGGTGGACAAGATTAGTGCGCAGGGTGATCCGTACCGACGGCGACGGCAGCGTCCTGGACGTCAGCTCAAGCCCCCATCACCACAGCAGAGCCACCACTTACCGCTGCATTGCCTCCTAGCTTGAGGATCCGCTGACCCGCTTCCGCTGCCAAAGGCTGCGAGCAGGCCACCATGCCTTTAGTGCTGTGCACGACACTTCTTCGGCTGGGGAATCTGACAAGAGAAGGATTGTCGTATGGATAGACACCGGCTGCCTTGAGGTTTACCTGGAGGTAAGAGATGGTGTTTGATGACGTGCGGCAAGAATAGAAGCTTGTTGGTGGTTGCTGTCGATGCGGATGAACTCACTCGGTGACGACAACCGGTCCATTTCAAGTCTTCATGCAAGCAAGCAGAGCTTGTCTGCATGACGAGCTGTTGGTTCCGGATGTGCTAGCCATTCTCCACCTGGTGCTCGCGGACGCTTGTCTTGCGGCTCTGTCCATGGGAAGGATGATAGCCGGATTACAGGACGCCGAGTATGTCAGCGTCCTCGGTGCTGTCGGTGCTCTCGGTGTTGTCGGTGTTGTCGGCGTTGTCGGTGTTGTCGGCGTTCTCTGATTTGTCAGCATGGCTCGCATCCTACGTCGACCACCGCCAGGAGCAACATCCCAGCCGGCAGGGCCTCGGTTGCACGGTGTCAGAACACTGGACCAGGAGGCAGATAGCAGATCTTTGACAAGCTAGCAATTAAAGCAATATCATTGGCGACGGATAGGAAACACAGATGTATGTCTACGGCTATCTGCATCGGCAATTGTGTCGGGTCAGATTAGCATGTCCCTTATCTCGTCTAGGCAGCCCCTCCCTTGCGTTTGAGTGGCGCTCGTTGACCTTGGTGGTGCAGAGTAAGATATCGACGGCTCATGAAGAGAAGATATCAAAGGCATTGCAAAAGCTCTGAGCCGTTAAACGATAGAGCTGAATCCCAGCTGCTCAGATCTGCTCGCATGTTCAAGACCGCCTGCCGCGTCTGCCGCGACCGCAAGGTCAAGTGCGACAAGACGCTGCCGTGCCGTAACTGTACGCTGGCCGACATTGTATGCTCGTTTCCGCCGCAAGTGCGCACCGTTCGACGGCCGAAGCGGGCTGGGAACACCGCCAAGCGGTCGGCTGCGTCGGTAGACCCGAATCTGGCTGATCGTCTCTCCCGGCTCGAGACGCTCCTGCGAAAGTATGTGCCGCGCCTCGAGGAGGAGCTGGTGGGGGACACGGACGGGCAGTTGGCCGCTGTGCCATCTGATATGCCGCCTGGCATTCTGTCCAATGTCGCAACCGACGGCACCGCTGGCGCACCTGGCGAGGACGGCTGGAGCGAATCGAGCCCCTCCTCAAATCTGTCCCATCCCGTCGACGGGGCGGCTCCAGACCGAGGCGATGCCACCGACATGGCATACTGGAAGTACCTTGAGCAAACGTGTGCCAACCAGGTTCAATTCAAGACGACGCCTCCCCGACTGCCTGCGACGTCACCTGGCGGGCCTGGAGCGGACTCGCCGGCCCCCTCGTCTCCTGCCCCGGCCCCCTCGGGCTTCCCCTTCCGGCAACCATTCAATCAGGGCCTGCCTCTACCGCTTTTGTCACTGGCGCAGCGGCGCATATGTTGGGCGCGCTACGTGGAGAACGTCGACCCGCTGCTCAAGATTCTGCACAAACCGACGGTCGAGGGCCTCATCACCGTGCGTGACGTCCACCACTACCGCACACAACCGTCAATGGGGGCACTGGTGCAGGCTGTGTGTCTGTTGGCGCTCATTTCGATGCCGGCGCAGGATGCGGCCGACAGTCTAGGCCTGGAAGGGACACCGGAGGCCCTCATTGCCATGCTGGCCGGCCGTCTTGAACAGGCCCTCGTGGCCGCCGACTTTTTGGACACGCGCGACCTGACAACGATGCAGGCCTTGCTGCTCTACCTGTACTACCTCAAGCACAAGGAGGACACCAAATTGTACAGCCTGCGCGGCATGACCATTTTTTTGGCGGCTAGGTTTGGCTGAACCGCGACCGGGTCTCGTCGGACAGCAACAGCCGGCTCGAGTGCGAGCTACGGCGGCGGCTGTGGTGGCAGCTGATCACACTGGTCGACCACCCGGACGACTGTGCCACCGACTATGCGCCGCCGAGTGTCGGTGCCGACACGCGATTGCCGCTGAATGTCGACGATGCCGAGTTGGGACAGAGACCAGGACGGAGAGGGGGGATCGGCTGCGGTGGGAAGGGAGCCTACAACGTCGAGACCGAGGGTGCCGGTGACGGTCGTCGCGGTTTTACCGAGTCGAGCTTTTGCCGCATGCAGTACGAGATCACACGGCTCTTCAACCGCATCCGTTTCGAGCGGGACCACGCCCGAGACGGGCGGCTGGCCACGACGACGATGACGCTCGCGGGTGACGAGGAGAGGCTGCAGTCCTCGCGCCAGCGCATAGAGGCGCAGTACTTCCAGGGCAGCGGCAGTGACATCAAGCCAACCGCCTCGACGCAGCTAACGCCTCCGTCGCCGCTCGCCCAGTTCGCCGCCGACGCCATTGCCATGATCCTGACTAAGCGCCGCGTCCTCATGCATATCGCCCCCGGCATGTCGCCTATTCACAACTCTGCACGGGTCCCGGCACCCGCTGACGCCGACCGGATCTTCCTGCTTGCCATCCATGTGCTCGAGCTCTCCCAGGCCCTCCAGACCGTGCGTCGCTTTGAAAAGTGGCGCTGGCTCAACAGCACTTACTTCCAGTGGTCCGTTGCCAGCTTTGTCGCCCGCGAACTGGCCTACCGCCCGGCCAGCCCGGCTACCCACCGCGCGTGGAACGTGCTCGACGGCATCTTCGACCCTTGGCCTGCGGTCACGCGCCACTCGCCCAAGGCCTCCGTGCTGCAGGGGCTCATCGGTGATGCCGCCCGCCTACGCAGCGAGAAACAGACCATCTGGGACCTCGCACCGGCCCTAATCTCATCCCTGCCCGCAGACAAGATGTCCGGCTGCCACATATCGCTGCCTCTGCCGCTCCCACAGCTTCCGCACCACCAACTGTCATTGGACACGGCGCAGCAGAGGGCAGCAGACACAAGCATGGCGGTAGATCCAAAACTGACAGAGACGGCAGCTCTAGACTGGCCGCTTCATTCGCTGCAGCCGGCTCCTTTTCCGCTGCTAGGCCCATCGCTGGGCCCGGACGGGTTCCTCGTGCCCGAGACCATGTACGACGACAACGTTTCTTTGGATTTTGAGGTATCATAGATGGGCCAAACATTCCAGGGTATTTAATCATCGGGATAGAGGCAGGATGTAGAGTACAAATCATAGTAGACTTCAATCAACAGACCACAACTGCAGATCCCAGATGAGACCCTACACAACCGCAGTGTACTGACGGCGGTCGGTCGACTATGCCACACTAAACAGTCCACGTGGACCCACCACACTCGGACGATTCCAGTACTGCCAGCTCGGTGTTCTCGGCCTTGACTGTACTCTTCCCGGCGTTCCGTTACAGGCCGGCACCCCCCCCCCCCCCCCCTCCCCTTGCTGTGATCCGCTATTCACACCATATACCGGCTAGTTAAAGGCGTCGTGGCACACGATACACGTTGGCAAGACAATTGTGACATTGCAGCCATCGAACCCGCGACAGACAGCACGGCATTCTACTATTTTGATTTTTGTGCTTGCTCACCCTTTACTACTTCAACCTAAAGCCATGGGCGAGACAAATTTGTACGCCTGTGCGATGCTGCTAGGCATCGCCGTCATCTGGACTGCGTTCACGTTCTCCCACCGGGAGCGACTCCCGCAGGTGGAGTTCCTGCACGTCAGGGATGGCCCGGGTAAGGCTGGAGACACACAGGATGCCCAGGCCTTCCTAGACGACAGCCTTGGGACCATCATGAAAGGTTACGATAGGGTGGGCAGCACACGATCAACAGCCACCCATAAATAATCTACATTTTGTTAACATCCTCCCCTGCTCTAGTATTCCAAAGTCGGCAAAAACTTCCTCTTGCGCATGCCTAAGCAGGTCTACTTTATCGCAGCCTCGCGCTTCCTTGACGAGATCCGAAAGGCCCCCGACTCGCAGCTCAGCCAGCCGGTGGCCGGCAACATCATCTTCCAGACCAAGTACACGCTGCATCCAGCCCTCGCCCATGACACCTACCACTTTGATGTCATCCGCAAGGGTCTCGGCCAGGGCCTACCGCGCATCCTGTCTGGCCTGGCCGAGGAGACCCGCTTCGCCTTTGGCGTCGAGCTGGGCGCACTGCCTACCTGGACCGACGTCGTCGTCTTCTCGGCCATGACCCGCATCATCACGCGCATCTCCAACCGCATGATGGTGGGCCTGCCTCTCTGCCGCAACGACGAGTTCCTCCGATACTCGCGCGTCTACACAAAGGCGACCTTTGACACAGCTACCCAGATCCGCAACCTGCCAGAGCTGCTCAAGTTCCCGGCCATGCTGTTCATGACGACATACCGACGCGAGCAGGACACGGCTCGCAAATACCTGTTGCCCATGATCAAGGAGCGGCTGGCGGGCCAGGCGGAGAAAAAGGACGATGCTTGTAAGCAACTTCTCCCTCCCACCCCGGATCGCAGTCAAGTCTCTAATGCCTAGCTGACAATTAGTGCAATGGCTCCTTGACATCACTCCCCCCGAAAGGGCCGACCCCGAGACGCTGCTGTAGCGTATGATCCACGTCAACGTTACCGCCATACACGCACCGGCCGTCACCCTGACTGAGTGCGTCTTTGACCTGTGCCGCCACCCGGAGATCCACGAGATTCTGCGCGCCGAGATCGCCGAAGTGCTGGGACACCAGTCCGGTGGCACCGCATGGACAAAGGCCAACGTCGACAGGCTGGTCATGATGGACAGCTTTATGCGGGAGTCGGCTCGGCTGACGCCAATGAGTGCGAGTACGGCGTCCCTGTCTTTTGCACCCCATTGGCGTCTGTTATCGTTCTATGCTAACCAGTAGTCAAAATGGAACGCCTCGCTGTCTGCGACTTTCGGCTGAGCGACGGCACCGTCATCCCCCGCGGCACCTCTGTCGGTATCATCTCCCACGGCCGCCACCTCGACGAGGACGTCATCGAGAACGCCCACGTCTTCGATCCCTGACGTTACGCCCGCCTGAGCCGGCAGCCCGACATGCAGAACCAGTATACCTTTGCCCAGGCTAGCGCAGAGAACATGATGTTCGGCCTCGGCCGCCATGCCTGTCCCGGCCGCCATTTCTCCTCCGTCCTCCTCAAGCTCATCCTCGTCCACATCCTCGTGTCCTACGACTTGCAGTTTGCACCCACCCAGCGACTGCCCCAGAGTATCTGGACCCAAAAGTTCCGCAATCCGGACACTACCGCCACCGTGGCATTCCAGAACCGCCCTGCCGAGCCCCGATTTGCAGGCATTGTCGAATAGTGGTGTGTTGGGGAGGGGTGAACAGTTCCATAGAATAGATCCACACAATATGATCCAGCTTGCTGAGCTCTGCAGTTAGCCTAACGCGTAGAGCCTGGCTGGGCTAGCCATGATTATCTGGCGCCTACTATGGGCAGACTGAGTAGAGAATAAACAGCACAATCTGTCCTCCTGATAACATCTCGGAATTCTCAGAGCACCGAGAACAGCGATATTGGCTCATATCTAACTTGGCGCATGTATATGATGGCGTATCTGACTGTGACCCAGTGGCCATGCAGTCTCCAAAACCACCACCCTCTTTCCCCTCATCAGCGATCTCGAAACTTTTTGGGGGGGGCGTGTCTCTATTCAACTCGCCATGGCACCGTCCTCTATCGTGCAGACAGTCAACCGAAAGGATGCCATGCCGCTGGCACCCACCTTTTCTGACCTCTCCATCGTCCCACTGCCGCCCATCAACCCAACCGTGAATCTTTTGCGCACTGCCGGCCACGTCGGCCTGCCGCCGCCGTCCGCTGCCAACAAGGCCGTGCCGGCTTCATTCGCTGAGCAGGCTTGCATCGCTTTCGACAACGTTTCTGCCTGTCTCGCCGCCGGTGGCGCCACGCCACAGGACATCACCAAGATTACCATTTTCGTCGTCGGCCTACAGCCGTGGATGCGCCACCCACTCGGCGCGATCCTCGCACGCTTCTTCACTGACCCCAACGGCTTCCAGCACCGGCCGCCGAGCGCCCTAATCGGCGTTGCTACTCTGGCGTCGCCCGAGTATGCCATCGAAGTCGAGGCCGAGGCTGCTGTCGCCCTATGAACGTGCCGGGCGCAAGTACATCTGGCTGTAGAAAGAACTACGAAACTTAGAATACAAGACATGGGAAAAAAAAAATAAGAAGAGCCAGGTCTACGCCCCTGGCTTGGAATTCCTTCTCCCGCAGGTTCCCATGCTAGCTGAACTGGTGCACACGTATCTGCACGTTCCCAAGAACCCATACAATGTTACTTTGTGTACGATACGGAGTTAAACAAGAACTGTCGGTTAGCCGGCGGTAGTTAGTTATCAACGATCGTTGCAATGTCATAGTCGAAGTCACCGTGGCCCTGTACGTCCGCAAGTGAGTGCCCTGCGGTGGTACAATGGTCTGTGGTGATGCTTCTTCTTGATTGTCTCTTTCTAACTCTAGGGGGGGCCGCGATGCGTGCTAGAGTTTTTACCCCTGGATGGGGGGACCCCACAGCCGCTGATTGGCCACGGCGCAAAATCTCACTGGGTCCTGCTGACTATCTACCAACAATTACCGACTTTACGGGCTACAACAATGCCGGCGTCGCCTTCTTGGTCGCGTTACTTCCCACCGCGAGCGGCTTCAACACCATCGACATGCCCGCCCGCTATGCCGAGGAGACAGCCCACCCGCATAGCGACGTGTCGCGGGCCATGTTCTGGGGTGTGCTCACGTCGTCGGCCATCGGGCTGGCCATGGTCCTGACCATTTCCTTTTGCATGGTCAATCCGACAGCGCTCCGGGACTCGGAGATTGCCGCACTCAGTCCTCTGGCGGCAGTAGGTGTCCCTGTTTCTTGCCGTTTTTGCCCTTCTTGCAGTCTTTTTGACCATGTGCAGATCGTCTACAACTCGACCGGCTCGCTCGGTGCAGCCGTCGTCTACGGCTCCGTCATTGTCGTAGTTGCTGTCCTGTCCGCCGTCGGCTGTATGGGGTCCATTTCCCGCATCATCATGGCCCAGGCCCGCGACCAGGGCCTGCCCTGCAGCCGGCTCCTCGGCCGCATCCAACGCCGCCATCCTCGCCGCCGTCCTGCAGGGCGCCATCTCCGCCATCTACATCGGCAACACCACTGCCTTTTACGGCATCCTCAGCGGCGTCATCACCCTTCAGGTCATGAGCTACGGCCTCCCCATCGCCCTCCACCTCGCCCGACGCAAGACGTTGGATCTCGCCTATGGGCCGTGGAACATGGGGCAGTGGGGCTGGCTGGTCAACGCCGTAGGCCTCGTGCTCTATCTCTTCTTGTTCATCGGCGTGTCGCTGCCAACAAGCGTCCCAGTGACCGAACAAAACATGTGAGCAGTGTTCACCATGTTGGTGGCATGCAGTCACTCCCCCACTAACCAAAACGGCTGCGATAGGAACTACTGTGCACCCATTGTCGGCATCGTGCTGGTCCTCGCAAGCATTTTGTACTTGGTGTGGGGAAGGGTGGCGTATTGCGGACCCCTCGACTTTGTCGAGGGTGTGGCGGTCGAGTCGACGGTACAAGAAGTGCCAGAATCGGATAAGAAGGATGCGTGCTAAAGAAAATTAGCAGTTTTCCTGGAATGTAGACTTCTTGTTGATGTGTTGAACACGTTATTTGTTGTCGTTTTCTTCAAAACTGCCGCACAGACTGTTACCCGTTGACGAGAACCATTCTTCTAATAACGGTAGCTTTTATGTAAGCTTGGATTACTAGTCCAGTTAGCTCTAATAGCAAATCTAGACGTGCTACGACTTCTGTATTAGAACAGGAAGAGATTCAAAAGGGAAACCAAGTAGGGAAGCGAGTAAACATGAACCAGTGTGTTTGCTACCGCTTGCGGCCAGCTCCGAGTCACTATGTCATGTTCGGTAAGAAATCCGCTACTGAGCAATCAAGTGCCTACCACATAGAAACGTGTACGGTAAAAAGTGGCTATCCTACCCCAGACTCTGAGACGTTAGTCGGAAGCGACTTACTTAACTAGGAATAGTGGCGGGGTTAGATCGGCCCTTCTTCTACACTAGAAATTTTTCGGGCTTTCTACGTTGAGGGCGCCTTCAACTTGTTCCATTAACGTGTCGATAGCTACCGTTTTTACAGGTGCTTCGCGCAGTAAAGGTATTTTTTTTTCTTGGTTACATTAAGAAGCAGTCGCGAGATTGGTTCAGATAGACAATGAACGAACGATGGATGGATGGATGGATCAGCTTCTTTAAGCTGGTAAGGATTAACCAAATTAAGAGCGTCTTGTGACCTGATGACTTAGCGGCATTGGCTGGGTCTTGGCTAGGAGGGCGTGACTGCATACTGCAGAAAATCCTTCCGGAGCACGAGCACGTCCGTATAACCGCCGAGTATTGCCTATTGGCGCGCCGTGTAGGGCCGATAAGAGTGCAGCAAAAGAAGCGCCGAAGAAGCTCCCGCTCTGAGCACGAAGTTGCCGTCACGCGTCCAGCATTCCTTTGGGCAGACAGGCGTCTAGCCACTGGTTCCTCACCTGATTTCTGGCTCGCAGCCCCTGGTGACCTCTTTATGGGGCCCCGCATATTCGGGAAGCTGGACCGAGCTGGTATGCGTGCGAAACAATAACTTACGGTACACGTAAGCACACTGACGGTCGACAGGGATAGCTGGTGGTTGGTTGTACGGAAGATAAAAAGGTTTACAGGTTTCCTTCATTCAAGTATTGTCTTGCTAGTCATCCCTCAGTCTTCCATCTGGGTTATTATTTGTAACTTTCCCCTACTCTTTTGCATTTCCTCTCAGGGCGGCCAAGCTTAACAGCACAATAATTCGCCATGGATTCCGTCGAGGAATCGGCCAGCAAGGCCCGGATTGAAGCCTTGCGAAACTTGCGCACCACCGATAATGTCGAGCAGATCGAGGCTCCCGTTACCTGGAAGGCCTACCTGATCTGTGCCTTTGCGGCATTTGGTGGCGTCTTTTTTGGATATGATTCAGGCTACATCAACGTATGTCTAAATGAAAGAAGATGGGATGAGGAAAAATACTTCAGAAAAAAGCTCGATGCTGATTCGACTACGAACAGAGCACCATGGCTGCCAACAGCTTTATCAAGATTGTTGAAGGCGAAAATGCTTCTGATGTGTCCTCCAGCCACCAGTCTCTGATTGTCTCTATCTTGTCGCTCGGTACCTTTGTCGGCGCGATTGTCGCCGGTGATCTTGCCGACTGGATGGGCCGTAAATGGGTCGTCATCCTGGGCTGCGGCGTCTACGCCATTGGTGTGTTGATCCAGACTCTGACCGGTCTCGGTGGTCATAGCCATGCCCTGGGTACCATCGTCGGTGGCCGTCTAGTTGCTGGCCTTGGAGCCGGCTTTGAATCTGCTATTGTCATTCTGTACATGTCCGAGATCGTCAGTTTTATCCCTCCTGAACCCCGCTTGATGTCTTTCTCTTCTAGGCCTCTAAAGCGAATCTCTAACTCGTAATAGGCCCCCCGCAAGGTCCGTGGTACGGTCGTCTCTGGCTACCAGTTCTGTATTACTATTGGTCTGATGCTGGGATCGTGCGTTACGTACGCCACCGAGCACCGCGACGACACTGGTGCCTACCGTATCCCCATTGCCGTTCAGTTCATCTGGGCCATCATCCTCGGTGTCGGCTTGACCTTCTTCCCTGATTCGCCTCGTTACTTTGTCAAGAAGGGCCAGATCGATCGTGCTACTGATGCCCTTTGCCGCCTCCGCAGTCTGCCGAGGGACTCTGAGTACATCCAAGTCGAGGTGGCTGAAATCATTGCCAACGAGGAGTATGAGCGCGAGTTTATTCCCTCCACCACTTGGGTCGGCTCGTGGCTAAACTGCTTTTCGGGCGGCCTGCGGAAGTCTAACTCGAACCTGCGTAAAACAATCTTGGGCACGTCTCTGCAGATGATGCAGCAATGGTGGGTTTTAAAAAGCTGGCAAATATTTTATGAGACCTAAAATTTTTAACTTTGTTTTTCCAGGACTGGTGTCAACTTCATCTTTTACTACTCCGCCACCTTCCTAAAGTCCACGGGTGCGATTACCAACACTTTTCTAATGTCTATGATCTTCACCATTGTCAACGTTGTGTCTACTCCCATCTCCTTCTGGACCGTCGAGAGGTTCGGTCGCCGCACCATCCTTTTATGGGGTGCCGCCGGCATGGCAGTCTGCGAATTCATTGTTGCCATTGTTGGTGTTGTCGACGGTTTCAATCATACTCACAAGAACGCCGACGGTGACTCTGTTGCAAATAACATCTCTGCTGTCAATGCACAGGTCGCCTTCATCTGCATTTATGTCTTCTGGTTCGCTTCCACATGGGGTCCTGCTGCATGGGTCGTCGTTGGCGAGATCTACCCACTGCCCATCCGCTCGCGTGGTGTCGCCCTTTCTACGGCTTCTAACTGGCTGTGGAACTGTGTTATTGCTGTCATTGTATGAAAACCCACCCCTGCTTGCTAATCTGGTCACTAACCTGGTTGCTAGACACCTTACATGGCGGACGCCATGCTGAGCTCTGTGTTCTTCGTATGGGGAGCTCTCTGCACATCGTGCTGGCTGTACTCGTACTTGCTAGTGCCTGAAACGAAGGGCCTGTCACTGGAACAGGTTGACAAGATGATGGAAGAAACCAGCCCCAGGACGTCGGCTAAGTGGCAGCCTACGATGACATTTACCGCTGCCGTAGCCGAGAAGCACCTCCTGGATAAGGCAGGGGCCGAGAATGTGGAGAGGAACGGGGAAAGTGGCACCCAAAACGTGTAGGATGTAAGGGCATGGGATTGTAACATACTAGGCGTCTATCTCCTGTTGTACAGATGCCTTTATACCATGTTCTTTTCTTATTTTTAAAGATAGGGTGGAAATCGCAACCACAACGTTGCCCAAGTAAGTATTGAAATTGAATGTTTATTACAGATTTAGCCAGATCTTATTACGCTGAGCACAAGTAATAACACCGTCTGCTATCACGAACGCTTGTAAGGTCCTGTAACAGAATCATCGTATTAACAATACAGAACGTGGCTAAGTACAGACGTTTTTGTTATATCCTAGTGTCAAACACAGGAACATTGTCCGGGGATCCAACGGGAAGGATCGAGACGCGATGGCCAGTGACCAAATCAGACCTAGATGAACTAAAGCAACACTGTTCTGATAAATGCAACGCTATAGCTATCTTATGGCAGGAGCCTCCATAATGGTTCGGTTTGGATATTCTTAACCCCGCCTTAGCATTTTCACTAGATTCCACATACTCTCAATATGAAGGCTGACAGTCGGTGTCGCCAGCCCCTTGTAAGATAGTTTTTGACCCTCTGAACTCGCCTTCCTTAATGCTGTCCAAAGAGTCAGACTAAACAAAGGTGGCTTTGGTGACCTCGAGATATTTTTGTCGATCATGTCCTTGATGGCTAGGATGAATCCATGTTGCCACTATACTTTGAACACAGGGTATCGAGAATAGGCCGGCTGGGTTGGCCGTTTATATCTGTAAATATTTTTAATATATAAGAGTATTTGGACACGAATGCGACATGGGAGCAATCATTTTCCCCATAAAGATATAGAAGTACAAATGGTTGGCCCGCAGTGGACAGCTTCCTGGCAGTGTGCATTGCTGTAATCTGTCTGGTCTATGCGTCTCCCTGTGTTAAGGATGACCTCATCGGAAGAAATCTTACTGCAGATGCATATTCGTTTATGACGTGGGTGGGGGGGGGGGGGGGGGGGGCTCTTGAGCGCTGGATGACGTTGCGACAGCTCTAGAGAACAAACCACGTCCGAGCTAGTCGACCATAACACGGCATATCTTCTTTTGTAGCCTCATATTGCTCACCCTTCTCTCCAACTTTGTCAGTGCTATTTTTCCCATTAAATGATGTAGCATGGTCTCCAAGTCACGCCTAGTTCTGCTCCGGTATTTTAAATCGAAGACTACCTTAAGAAGACCATCCTGTAAGTTCCCTTCAATGGCAGCCTCACCGGCCGGTGGCGTGGTGGTTTGGATTAGTGTGCACACATTTGTCATGTTTAAGTCACTTCATCATCAAGCTCGTCTGGTTCGATTTACACACCAATTACCCACAAATATGTTTATCTATAGATAGTTATTGTAATTGCGCGTAAGACTGAATTGTACTATTTGGCCTGGGAGTCAACTGCAGCGTTTGGTGGATGCTCTGGCCTAGGTTAGGACAGTTACAATGCGGAATCCATAGAGCTACTTGCACTAACGCAACATATGTTCGGATACCGAAAGATGTCAAATATACGTGATATAAAAATGTCAGAAAGGAAAGGATCAAAATAAAAAGGTAAAAATAAAAACCAGAGATGTCAAGATGTTGCAAAGTTCTAATCCTTATGTATGACGGTTGGTTGGTTGGTTGCATTTAATTCCCGAGATCGCCGCGTAGCGGCCGTCTCAGCCGCCCGAAGGTCATGGGGGGGTGCTGCGCAAACGCGAAGCCTGGCAGCAGTTTCGAATTCGAATACATAGATGCCGGAGCCGCCGGCAAGGCCAACACTCCCTTCATGTCACGCTGTCTCCTGCCGTTATGTATAACGGTGAGGTAGTGGGTAGCCATTAGATAAGCCAGTCTAGTAAGTCGAGGGAGGTGAGCGTGTACGTACGAGTATGCTAGCGATGGTCAAGGCTATCGAAGCATCCTTAATATATACACTTTAATGCATACATCGCCAGTCGATGACGTACGCTCTTGGCGCTGTGCACGCCCTTAAGATAGAGCCACTCCTGGGAGGAAGTGAAGCCAGTCTTATGCGCAGTCCCAGTCGGGCACTATTAAGAATATATCTCACTTCTCTACCAATTAACTGAGTTCATAAGTACTGTCTTAATATAACATAAATTTTGTAAAAAAAAAGTTCAAATTTAGTTGGCCAGCTACAATTCTGCACTTTTTTTACTGACATCAGGATGTGCAAGAATTAACAGTGGAGCCACCGGTGTTTCTTAAGTCCGTCTGACTTATGTCAGTCGTTATCTTCGGGGCCACCGCCGGATATTGGCCAGTGCCCTGCTAATAAAGAACGTGATTGGTCGCTGGCCAGGCATCCGGAAAGTCCGGTGGAGGAGCCGTTCCTGAAAAGGACTAGTTATGGACTTGGCGAGCTTGGCGGCTATCTCACAATAGCTTGGCGATTGGCCTTTACCCTTTAAAGTCCCCCCTGAAAGGAATGGAATTTGGGCTGGCGGCGATAAAAGTATCCGTTAGTCGCCGTCGACGGAAGAACCAAGCAAGATGAAAATCTGAAATTTGCCATTCCAGCAGCTCGACGGCCTGTGGCGCAGTAAGGCTATGAGCGTGCTAGAGCTTAGTTTGAGCGTCTCTGTTTTTTTGCGTCATCTGCGCTTCACTGCCCTTCTTCCTCATTTTCGTTAACAAACCATGTGGAGTCGCCGGCATCTGGTGTCGACAGTGGTCTTCCTCTGCGTCTTAGGAATCGTCTTCTTCCAGCTGCGGTCCGAGGGATACACGGTGCGTTTTCTTCCGATAAATAGTGGCCCTTGATGATCGCGTGCCAGTTCTGCTGACAGCCCTCTCCAGACTCGCTTCCTCTACGGCTCCCAACGATCGTCCCGACTGCACTTTTTGATCCCTGCTAGCAAGCCACACCTGCAATTATGCCGAGCTATCCTGTCATCGGCCGCGCTGGGCTATCCGCCGGCGACGATGCCTGGGTGGAACGGTGAGGGCGAGCTTGACGCGGCCGTCACGCATCTGGCCAAGGTGCGCAATATTGCGCGCTATTTCGACAGCCTCCCACCGACCGACGACGACGACCTTGTCCTCATCATTGATGGCTACGACGTCATCCTGCAGCTGCCTCCCGAAATCATGATCCAGCGATATTTTGCTGTCACTGAGGCGGCCAACGCGAAACTGGCAGCCCGTTTCAGCCACACGGGGAACACAGAAAATGAAGAAAATATGACCGCGAGAAGCGGTGCCGCCACTGGTGATACTCCTCGGCTCTCGGTGCTCTTCGGTCCCGACAAGCTGTGCTGGCCTGAGGACTTTCGACGGCCGGCGTGTTGGGCAGTGCCGCAGACAAGCCTGCCAGATGGTGTGTTTGGTTGGGGCGACGAGATGGAGCAGCGGCAGCCGCGCTGGCTCAACTCGGGTACGATCATGGGCCCTGTGGGCGACCTGCGGCGAGTGTTCAACGCGACGATGGAGCGGATCCGCACAACATACGACCCGGAGTACATCTGCCGGGAGTCAGACCAGATGTACATGAGCGATGTCTGGGGTGAGCAGGAATACGGGCGACTTTTACTGGAAAGCCCGGCCGACTACACCCCCGCTGACGGCTTCCAACCGGAGGAGGGCGATCGCTGGGTGCCGGACCTGACGCCGGGCCAGCAGACCGAGTTCCGTATCGGTCTGGACTACGAGTCGGCGCTCTTCCAACCCTGGGCGGGCTACGAGAATTTTCTCGACCTGTTGACGTTCAACGGCACTGACCCAGACTCGGCATCCACCTCGCTGTTTGCCACAGTCACCTCCAGCGTCACCGACGCGCCGTTCGATATCCAGCTTCCCGACGAGGTGGCGTCATCACTGACACGCTTGCTCCGCGCCGTGTCGCAGTCTTCCAGTACGGCCGCCGCCGACCTGCTCGGCACCGTCACCCTCGGCACCAACCTCGTCACACGGCACGTGTACGGTCTCTTCCACTGCACTGGCGAGAAAAGCTATCTAGAAGAGCTGTGGACCATGATGTGGTTCTTTCCCTACACACGTGCTCTGGTTAAGGCAGCAGCAGACTCGCTGCGAGCCGGCGCGGCGCTCTCGGCGAAGCCAATCGATGGGCGGCAATGGGGCGGGGCGACAGTCTATCCACCTTTAGATACAACGCCAGATGGAACAGAGCTGGCGGAGGAGGTCGCTGCAGGTGCGTGGGCTGACTTGACGAATACCTGGGCCAGCTGGGCAGAGCTGTGCGGCGAGTACGATGCGGTGCTGTTTGGCGAGCAGCCTATAGCCCCTGGCGAGAAGGACCCGGAGAGCATAGGCAATGAGAAGGACGAAGAAGTTCGGGGGAGCGCAGGAAATTATGCATAGCGTTTATTATTTTTACCTTGATACCTAATCAGCCTAACCTAATAGATAATAGTTGTGATACCCCGGCAGGCGCAAACAGGCACAAAGGTCTTATTTCATCTCTTTCATATACCAGCATAACTAAAAACTGCGTTGTACTGGTATACTAGGCTGGTAGGCAGTATGCCATACAGGCAATTGTGTGCAAAGAGCACGCAGATTTCGTCTAGCAACAGCACGCCACGGACAAAGGCCATAAGCTGAAGTCGGTGCTCGACGGGAACAGGTTCGTCACAGAGCACGGTCTTGGACTTGGCCAGGTGCAGTCCAAAAGGGGCCGTAACCACGGCGAGGAGCACGACGAAAAAAAAGGCTAGAAGTTGCGCGTTCTGCGGTTGAGAATGGCCAAGTGTTAGAACAACGAGAGGCAGCTGGTGTGCAAAGTTCCCAGGTTGAACCGCTGTATGGAAACTACTCTTATAAAGTGGCCAGAACTGTAGGTATCTTACCTAGTATCGTAGTTAGTATCTTGCGGCTTTTGTCGAATAAATTGACTTCTTCCTCATAAATCATAAATCATCAGCATCACAGCATTTGCATTTGAATCAGCTCCCACACTCTATAACGGTATCATACCCGGAACATCTCACCGTTTTGAGAGAGCAAGTGGTTTCCATTTGAACCCACTTAAACAGATTTCTTCATTGTTGAAATATACTATGTGGAGTGTGCAGCCTTTAGACATCTACATTGATCGTCGGCATACATGCGTCCCTTAGATATCGGCATATGCATAAACGGGTGTGGAACACCGTTGTACCGCCTGGCTGTTGTCCGTACGCCACTTTTAATAAGCTTGCGAGCATACAGCTCTCCTTCATCCCGTAAGAGGTCGCACTCGGCAGTTGCGACAAAGGTTTCGCACACGCCATGAAGATCACCTTCCAGGGGACCCCTGATAAAGGCCGGACGTGCAGCACGGTCTGCTGCCTCGGTAGCATCTTTCGGAGCGTATGACTTGAGAAAATAGGACATGCGGGCCCAGTTGAAGCATGGCGCAAACTCGTTCTCTTTAAATGAGGCGAATTCGGACGTGTTAACGTCCGTGTAGTGCTGGTGGTCCACGGTGCTAGGGCATCCAAGAAAGGCTAGGCGTGTCAGAAATGATTAAAATGTGGGAAGTCCTATCCGGGTGCATACCAAACTTTAAGGGCAGTCCAGCATCACGAGCTAGCTGTTGGACAATTCCAGCAATGTTGGCGCCAGCGGATATGCCGCCGATAGAGATAGAGTCAGCTTTGGCGTTGAGCTCGGCGGCATGCTCATTTGCCTTTTCGCCAATTAGCGTAACGCTATGATAAAAGTTCATGATATCCATTACCCATTTTGTGACAGCCCAGCAGTCGTCATGGCCTTTCCCCCACGTACTCTCTTACATTTCGTCAGCCATATTTTCCCGCTATGTCGGAAAATGTAGAACAACCTGGAGCAAGACGGTAATCGACGTCGAGGACAAGAATCCCGACGCGGTTTCTAATGCCCAAACAAATCCTAGCATCGGAGGTCAATCCTCCCAGCGTAAATCCTCCGCCTGGGCAAGGTCAGAGAAGTCACGCAATCGTAATACGGGCACAAGGTTGTAACCACATATCTATGTACATACCATGAAAGTTAAGGTGAATGGGATATGGCCCACTTCCGAACGGCGATGTCTTCGGATCAGGCTTATAACATCTGACAGTGATCGAATGCCCGTCGAATGACGGAATATGGATGTCTTCGACAAATGGCTCGCTAGAGTAATCGGCAAACCACGGCGAGGAATGTTGCTTCGGGTTAGCGCGAACCTCGGAGACGTCGACGACATGCTGCGGTTTTTTTGTGGCAAGGTTCAGGTTGTAATATTCAACAAAGTCTGGATCCAACCTGTCAAGAAAGCTAGGATGAATTGGATTTACCGAGCTACCGGCAGGGGTAACTTCTGTTGCAGATAGAGCCATTGCTGGAAAATGAGAGCAGGAAACAGTGCTTTAGTCGATGAAGAGCAGAAATAAGAGAAAAAAAATAGAACGCACCGGTGGCTGCTCTTTATAAAATAACATACAAGTTGTATGATGCAGGGTGCAGTGAATATTTATCGGTTTGACTAATCACATACTGGCCGATAAGCGGGATCGGATGCCTTTCCCGATCATGGCCCGGAAGCCGACAAGTCCCACTGGTCCAAGGCCACCTGGAACCAAAGATAACCCTGTAGCCCGAGCCTGGCCCCATCGCTCAGAACATTGGCTCTTAGTGAGTTATTAAGATATGACAAGTCCTGTATGGGTGGTAAGCCGTCTCCTGGAGCTGGAGTAAACTCGCCCGTGGCACCGGGATCCGTGAACGGACGCGCCTGGTGGCGTTCACCCGTGGCAATTTCTTCCTCTCGCTCGAGATCTACAGGTTCGGACAGGTATGCTAGACGATACGAAGCTGTTAGAAGACGGATCGTGCTACACCAGTCGCGCGCCGCGGACCAGCGACTGATCCAGGCTGACATGATAGACAGGAAGATGTGCAGCTGGTCGTGGGCTTTGTCACGAGATTGGTCCGAGGCTTCTTGGTCGCCAAGCTGTAACCACAAAAGAGTTGGAGCCGCTGTTAGCATGGAGGCAGCAACCCAGGGTGACTGTAACTGAGAGCTCGCCGCCCCTTCCTCGTCTCGGAGCTGCTTGGCCATGTCACCCATGGCGAGGGCATTTTCCATACAAGTTGACACCAGCTCCGGGTCTCTCCGGTCTAGCCGCCAGCCGGCCGAGTCGATAGTAGCCTGAGAAGATGCGTGCGTCTGTGGGAGATAGAGCTGGTAGGCGACGCAGAAGGCGCTTCGCATCAGAAAGTGCATGGCCGTGAAGAGTGGAGCCTGGCCAATGGCCCGCTGTGCCCGGTACGTCTCTCGGCTCCAGGCGAGGCTTGGGGGTAGGGAGGCTAGATGGTTCCGAAGAGCTCTGTGGCACTGGTAAAAGTGGCCCGCTGGGTTTGTCGGGCTCGTCTTCTCGACAAAGCGGCCATGACAGAGCTTAATGTCTGCAACATCACTCCACAATGATACCGTCCGAAGAAAGTACGGCATCAACCCAACCTCTGAGGGTAGCAGCGGTGGCAGCGAGGTCCCATCACTAAGCGTGGCAAGGGTTATGCCCCGGGAAGCCTCTCCGTAGGCCAGGGCAGCCTCGGAACCGGGCATGGCGGTGGATATGTTAACCTCGTAGATGGTACGTGGCTTCGCCAGAAGGTACGCATAGAGTCGGTCGTGTAGGAAGCAGGCCCAGAATGTTCGGCGGCGGACCTCTTGGTCTCTCAACGAGTGTTTTTGTTGATAGTCTTTGTTGAGATGAAGAATCTGCGCCATCCGGATGGCTGTGCCCAGATGCATCCAATGGCTAGAACCAGCTCCTGCCAGCAGCTCTGAGTAAGCAAGGACAAGATTCGCCTGGATGTGAGAGACTAGATCACTTCGTCAACAAACCCGGTTTGCTTGGAGGTGGTTTCAGGGGCTTCTTACTTTTTGGTTCGTCCATCGTCTGCTTAGCGTAAAGACGGGCCTTGCAGGTGAACTTTTCGAAAACATCTGCCGGAGAAGCACATCCGAACAATGAGCGAGCTTCATTTGCGGTAAGATATCGAGAACACAGGGATACAATTGACATTGTCAAGAAAAGTTCATCAAGAAAGCAGGCCTCAAAGTCGGGCCGGTAGAGAAAGGCACAAAAGTCATTCGAAAAGTGATGCTCAACAAACAAGTCAAGACATCTCAGGACAGCTTCGCGGCTCACTGGCCTTTGACCCGGTGCCAAAACCGCAGCCTTAGACCCGTTGTCAGGCCAGATGCATGGGATTCCTCGGAGCGAGCAATGTCGGCATCGCGGCCGCATCCCGTTACATTTTGTCTTGCGCCGACGGCTGCCAATGATATTGTCAGTCAATGCGACTGGTTCGCCAAGGTGAATTCGCTAGCGTCGAACGGTGGTATACTTGCCAGGCGCTGCAAGCTTGCAGTGTCCGTGAGCCTTGAGAACCCGTCATTTGATCGGCAAATATCTTGCGAAAAAAATATGACGGAGGCAAGGAAAAAAGAGAAGGAGATAACAGAAGATCGCTTCATCCGACGTTTTAAACACGAGAGATCGGGCATTTGCTTCAAACTCCGTCTTGTTATCACTGAGACCCACACTCGGCACTTCCTATCAGCGCACTTTCGTATGCACATAAGATAGTATGTATGTAGTTAGCGTGGGTTTAAGTTGTATCAGCGATGCATTGTCCGTTGTCGCAAACTCATGTAATAAGTGGCATGGGGAATGGTACCGACGTGGCTAAAGGATGAGTCCTGTGAGAGAACATATATCAATGGTCCCATTGCCATCGCCACCACTCCGGTTCAACGCTCATCCAGCCTGGACAGCAATTGCTGCAGTACAATTGGCATCACCATGGAACCTATCCCTGTCAAAGACACTGACCCCGAGACGCTCGAGTCCCGCTCGCTTTCGACCTTTGACCCTGTGGTGGTCCGGCGGTTGAAATGGAAGGCTGATTTAAACATTCTTCCGCTGCTCAGCATGGCATATCTCCTCAAGTCCGTCACCGAGTAGCAGCCCCTATTCCATTCACTACTAATACCGGATGTTTGGCAGCTCTCTGGATCGAAGCAACCTGTCCAATGCGCATACGGCAGGTCTCGTCACCGACCTGAACATGCACGGCCGGCAATTCAACGATGTCCTCAACTACTATCAGATTCCATTCATCGCTCTCGGGCCCTTCTTCACCATGGCTACAAAGCTTGTCGGCGCTCACTACACGTTGCCCGTATCGCTTGTCATCTTTGGCATTGCATCGTTGGCCACCGGTTTCGTAACAAATTTTTCTCAGCTGGTGGCTTGCCGTGTCATCGTCGGCGCTGCCGAATCGGGATTCCTCGCTTCGTATGAACGCCTTGCTCACACCCCGGACCAGATGCGCTGACTCGAGACAGGGCCATCTTCTATCTCTCCATCTGGTATACCCGCAAGGAGCTCGCCTCACGCATCGGCTTCTTTTACGCAGCTTTGGTAGCATCTTCGGCTTTTGGTGGTCTTATTTCTTATGGCGTCTTCCGAATTGTAAACGGCAAATACTTTCGGTGGTCTTAGTAAGTTTCAATGCCTAACCCCATTCCCATAAACAGCACATTATCTTACAGCCACGACAGCTTATTCTTCATCGAGGGGAGCGCAACAACTCTCTGGGGAATTATCTTGTTCTTATTTTTCCCAGGTGGTGTGCAAGTGGCGAGGTTCCTGACACAGGAAGAGAAGGATGTGGCCATAATGCGACTGGAGCAGGACTCGGTTCAAAGTATGAAAAACGAGTTCAACTGGAAGGAAGCTTTATCCGAGTTCCGAACTCCCCACGGATGGATCCGTTGTATTCTTGCCTTTATATCCGCCGAGATGCTATCATCGAACTCCAACTTCTTGTCTATGATCGTCGAGCGACTTGGCTATGGCGTGGTAAAGACGCAGCTGGTTCGTTTCCTCTACTCTTTGAATTTGTTGTTGTTTAATCTAATTTTTTATAGTATACTGTTGCCCCGGCACTGGTCGGAGCGGTCACCCTTTTCATATGGTCGAAGTCATCCGACTATTTTGTCGAGCGAGGATTTCATGGTGCCGCCTCCAGCCTCCTTAGCATGATAGGCTTTGTTCTGCTGTACACTGTCAACAACGGCAATACAGCGGTCCTCTATTTTGCCATCTTCCTCTGCACAATTGGCGTACGTTACCCATACTACATTTATTCTGTGCTGTGCTGTGCTGATAGTCCTGCGTTTATAGGCATACCCAAACACCCCTATCGGCTCTGCATGGGCTGTGGCTAACATCCCCAACCTCAATGCGCGAGCCCTTCTTGTCGGTGTGAAGGTCTCGGTGGGCAATTGTGCTGGGTTTCTCTCGAGTAACATTTACCTTGATAGCGAGGCCCCTCGCTATCAGACCAGCCTGAGGACAAATATCGCCTTTTGTATCATGTTCACCGTCTTTTCCATCGCGTATTCGCTGTGGATGCGGTGGGAAAATCGACGCCGGGACAAAGCTCAGGGTTTGACAGGTTCCTACAATACGTCTTCAGTTACGAGCACTAGGGACCCACACTTCCGCTTCCAGGCTTAGCTTGGGAGAAGTTATCCCACTTCGGTTTGCTAGAAAGATTGCGCCAGGAGAAGATCCCATGATCAAAGATTTCAAGCATTGCTTATGACTCGGGTCGGCTCTTGGTATACCAGTTTTCCGAAGTTTCATTGTCTTTCCCGCAAAATGAATACTTATCGAATGCAGTTTTTCAAATAAAGTGGCACTTGTTAAAGTCTTTTAACGTGGTCCATAAGCGAGCGACTCCTGGCCATGCACAAGCTACTGGACAACGAAGGCGTGTCAATTCGCTGGTGCCCCGGCCACCAAGGCATCCCCGGCAATGAACGGGCCGACGCTCTAGCCAACCTGGGGGCCGTCGAGGGCGCTCTGGATCCTGTCGCGGGCCGGTACCCCAGCTACAGCGGCATCAAGTCCCTGTGCGCACAGCGGACCAAAGAACTGGCTGACCACTGGTGGGCGGACGCCCAGGAACATCTCCGGAACTCCTACCTCCAGCTGGTCACAGGGTTCTCTCTGAGCGAGCCCCCCGAGTTGAATCTCCCCCGCAAGACACTGCACGTCCTGCTCGCCGTCCGATCTGGGCACGCGACTTCGCCTGGTACCACGAGAAACTCCGCCACCACCAAGCCGAGACCCTCTGTAGTTGCGGACAGCGGAAAGCTCCTCGCCACCTCGTCCACTGCCGCCTCAGGCGCCGCAAATGGAACAGGAATGCCAGCCATCTCGGGGTCCCCCACATACCGGTCAACATAGAAGCCCGGACGGGCTTTTTGTTGACACTCGTCAAAAATCCCCCTCTTTTCCACCTCTTTCTCACATCCACACGGTAACTCTTAGGCCACAAACTAAGTAACAAAGACCCGAGACTACAAGCGAGTCCACCGAACCTCCAACCCTGAACGTCCCTCGATGAAGAGGGAATCGCAGACATGGCATGCCCGTAACAGGGTCTTCTAACACACCTGATGCTGGTCGTCGGGGCTTTCCCCGCGCGTCCACGTCGTATACTCCTAGATAGAGTGGACATGGCAAATGCCGTTGTTGACGACGTTAAAACAAATAAATAAATAAATAAATAAATGAGTCAGGACGTGCGGCAGTTTATGCGAAACTGCGACGTATGCGGTTGTACGTGTAACGGGCTGTGCCCATGAAGTAGTGATGTGCCGTGTTTGCAAACAATGTTTGTGTTGGTACACTAGCCATAACGAAGAAGGGGACTCTGGGGAGGCTCTAATGAGGCTCCTCGCTGACCAATCAGGGACCTCACCGGGTACCCACCGGGTCCTGGCTGGGTGCATAGATATGGCCTCACCAGTCCCCGTCCCCCCTATTCAACTTAGATTAGAACAACGAAGAAGCATCACCAACAGACCATTGTACCCCCGTAGGACACTCACTTACGGACGTACAGGGTCACCGGTGACTTCGCCAGCTACCTGAATCGATTCATCAACAAAATCCTTAATGCATTAAGATTCACCGGAATGGTGAACCGACAATATATATATGTATATCCTTCAAAGCCAGATCCATGCATGAATTATGGCAAAGGCAGTGAATGAAAAGGACTTGTCAGAATGCGTCAGTAAAGCCCTACATGTGGGAGCCCCGAACTTTGTACGCCCTGCACCTTCTCACTTTGCACATCTCCTCCTTAACGACGCGCACCGCCTTATGGAAATACTCTGTTCGGGCATTTCTTCTGTTGGCGACGGTGTGCAGCTTGAGGTGAGTGCGCCAATTGTCCTTTCGTTTGAAATTGCGGCCGCAGAACTCGCAGGGGAAGACCGTATTGTTTTCGTGGTGGCTGCACTGTTAACTTGATTTATTAAACCATTAAAAAATCAAAAAGCACCAACTAACGTAGTTCATAAGCGAGTTGGCCACCTTGAAAAGAATTTGCGTGGTGGACGTGTACGCCGAATCTTGTTAAGGTGGCCAACTCGCTTATGAACTACGTTGCCAAACTTGTAAAGCATAGTGGAAAACGTACGTCATTACATGTCGCTTCAAATGCTCAGGCCGCTTGAACGGTCTTGCCTGGCAACTCGGAACTATGCACTTGAAGGCTCCTGAGGCTACCTGCAACATCTGGATGCCATTGCGTGTGATGGTGTGGCTGCCCATTGCCGGAGGGTCGTAGTGGGCGTGGTTGCCCTGGTGCTGATGGTGCAGGTGTACGGTCTGGTATTGGAGGGCGGCCGTCTTGAGCTGCGTGATGTCTGTGTAGAGGTGGTGAGGGGCTAATGTAGGTGTGGGCGTGGCGTTGAAGGACAAGGAAGATGGGACAGTGAAGCAGCGGCGTACGTCGTCGATACCACTGCCGCTGCCTCTATGCTCCTCCATCTTACATTTGTCCACCGACGACTTGACCGTTACCGGCGGCGGCGACTGCTGCTGATTAAAAGAGCTATCAATAGGGCTGTCTGCGCATACGCGAGCGTTATGCCAGTAGAACTCGGACGGCGAGATGTCACCACAGTCACTGTGTATCCGGTTTGACGGCGGTGGCGTCACAAACGTAGAGGGCGAGTTCTGATGGTGATTGTGCTGTTGTTGGTGCTGATCCGAGAAGGTACACGAACCAGGAGTGGCCGGACCCCACATCATGGCGCCCTGCTGCGAGTGCAAGGCCGCCGATGACATGGGCAAGATGGCTATAAGATACGGTGGCGGGATTGTTGCTACACTAGGCACACTGCTTATGCGGCTTTGCGTGTCGGGTGTGGAGGGTACAGCTGCGAAGGCAGACGAGGAGAGATAGCCAGTGGCTATGTCTGGGGCTGGTTCCATAGTGGCCAAGGTAGCTGACATATCCATGCTACTAAAGAAATTGGTCATACTGGCTGACGGTGGCGGTGTCGGGCTTGGCGATACGCCCGAAACCGAACCTGTGGCTGTAACAAAGTCTGCAAAAGCTCGCTGAGTCTATGCGGTGGATGTTAAAGAGGTGACGAACATCCAGACACCAGTGGAAAGGGGCTGTATTTTTTAGTCGAGGTAGATGAGGCGGACGGGAAGTTGTCGTGGTGGTATAGCTGGTATCGGCTGTTGGCGTGCTTGCTGTTGTAAGTGATGATGCCGTGCATCTACCATTGCCCAGATCTTGTTTAGAGTGGTGGCGGGTGTTATAAAAGGGATGAGAGGCTGGCGGAAGGGGAGGACAGACAAGTTCCGACGTTAAACGGATGTAAAGAACGGCAAATATTGAAAATGGAGAGAAAGAATGGAATGGCGGATGGAGGGAGAAGTGGGAGGAGAGAAATATGAAAGCGTTGAGGAGAGTACAGAGATGGATGGACTTCGTCCCTGGTCTCTTCCTTATCATTTTTGTAGTAACTAATATGGTCCTTGATTTGAACGTACTTTCCTTTCGCTTGCCTTTTCCTTAGTTAGCCAAGGGTGGAGCTGCATTGGTGTGCCTGCAGCACCGGGCGGTCTAGTCCAACCAACATACTGAAGGACGAGAGCTAACCAGATAGTTCCGGCTTCCAAAAGCCACACATAAAGCAAACAACTACCCAGCGATCCGACCCTAGTGATGGGAAAGGCCAGACGGGAGAAGGGATGGGAGGATATATAGTCGAGCAACGAAAGCGATAAACCACGACGACGAGGCGGGGCGATGGATGAAGGAAAGATGCAGTGTGTGAATACATACTCGTATTAACAAGGTAGTCCGCCGCCCACGAATTAGCATGGGATCCATATTCCTATATTTGTACGTGCTTGTTCCCTTCCCCCCCTCCCCCTGCACTAGTGCCTGCGTCCGCACCTGCGTTAGCGCTTGCTTCTGTATGCGCAGCGTCTTCATTGCTATTTCTCCGTCCTCCGGCCTGCTTGTCTCTTTGGTCTCGCGCACTAGCAGCTGGACGAAGGGTCGGATTTAGACGAGATACAAAAACAAGACTTGCCCGGGCACAGCTGGCAAGGATCGCGCCACCACAAACTCCCGGTTGGTGGACTGTTTCGCCTTGTGGTTCCATGTCGCGTAGAAGAGCTTGCCGTCGGGTTCATAGATGCCCCACGGCGCCGACCGACCCTTCTCGCACAGAAGGGAGACCAGCTCGACCGCGAGGCGGCTGGCCGCCGGCGAGACACAACAGCAGCTTCCAACCAAACAGCAGCCGGTTGCACAGGCGGGTGGCGTCGAGCAAACAATCATGGACAAGGCCGCGGAAGCCGTCCATCGACACGTCCAGGCCGCTTCCGAACGACGCCCTCTGGTTGTTGTCGCGCCGGGACAGGAAGAACGCCGGCGTGTCGGTCTTCGCGATACTGCGGTCATAGGTGCGGAGACTGGCAAGCTCGTCGAATGGCGACTCGGTGCCGGCGACCATATACGTTCTGCGCACGACTTGGAGCTGCTCGAGGAGCCCCTGGCGCGGCGGGCGCGGGAGACTGAGCGTGGGATAGGGCTGGAGCGGAAGCGCCATTTCGAGGACGAGAAGACGGAGGACATAAACCAGGCCAGACAGATACGGTGTGTATGAGCCGGCTTGCAGAAACGAGCCAGCGGTGCACAACAATCCTAGGATGCTGCTGTGGTAGATGAGGGGCATCGACTCCGGCGCGTCATGCCGCGGACGCTCTGTGGCAAATTCAATGGCCACGCCAAACAAAGCCAAACAAAAGCTCGTGGAGTGTGCTCTCCTACACGTGTCTCCGACCGCGTTAGCTGGTGCTGTTGTTTCTGTCTGCCCTGGCACCGCTCTCCTCTTCGTCGCCATGTATCCTGTTTTATTCCTCTTCTTCCTCTTCGCTGCCTTCGTCCTCCTCCCAGTCTTCCTCTTCCCATTCTTCGTCGTCCTCGTATTCTCGAGCAAGTTTCGAAATCGATCGAATCGATCACGGATAGTCCTCATTATCTCTGTCTGTGCTGGTCCTGACTGCGAGCCGGCTTCTGCTGGATTGTGCGGCCTCTGAAGATTTAATCATCCCATCCTTCTATACCCCTACACCCCTACTTCCCGGTCTTGTTCCAGAATCCTCAAACCCACAGGGTCTCACTATCTAGCAATAATAGCAGCAATAGGCCACTGTTATTCTACAGGGTCGACCTTATGCGTCGTTCGCGCCGCGGGCACACTCAACCCCCTGAACTTGAGCTTCGACCTTCTCCTTCTGGCTCAACCAGCAGAATTTCCACCACCGTCGATTTAAACTTTCTTGCCGAGACATTCTTCTCGAACAGAATGTCCAGCTCCGCATAAGTTCTGCCCTTGGGCTCTGGCAGGCGGAAGAATCCCCACACGAGACACATGAACGACAGACCCGCCCAAAAGAAGCCCGTTTTGGCTCCCCAGTCCCAGGCAGATGGGTATAGCATACGCGGCGACAAGTCGTTGACGACAATGCCGGCAATGTTATACACATTGCGCGCCACCACGACGGTCTTGTTCTTCAGCCGCGTGGACGCGAGCTCGGAGACAAGCGTGTAAGATACGGGCCCTACGTAGCGTCGTACGTAAAAGTATGCAGGGTGAGCATCGTGCCAATGGCCCACTGGGCACTGATGTTGCTCTTGGGCGCAATGGATACGAACCCGATGACCAACAAAACCACCACCAGACTAGTGAGACCGCTTAGATAGACCAAGCGACGGCCACCGTAGGCCATCATAAACCAAGACCACACAGTTCCTACTGCACCAAGAGCGTCTAGAAAAAGGATATATGTTAGTGTCCTACCCCTAATAAGACGGAGATCAAGGAAAGGAGGGAGGAAAGGAGACTAAGGCACGTACATTGAATCATGGTCATGTTAAATGCGTTGCTCACCGACATCCCGGCTTGCTCGTAAAAGTAGGTCGAATAGGCTTGCAGCGACGTGCCACACAGCTGCGGGATGGTCTCGACGACGATGGTGATCTCGGTGCGCCGCAGGTTGGACCCCTTCAAGCAGTCCCAATATGTTGTGCTTGCCGTAGCCGCCTTCTCCAGCTCGTTCGTGTGCACCATCATGCTGATGGTCTCGTCGGCATTGAATCGCACGCCCGAGATGGTGTTCGTTAGCCGCAGAAGCGACTTCTTGGCGTCCTCTATGCGTTCCTTGCGGACCAGCCACCACGGCGACTCCGGGGCGAGGAAGATGCCGACAATCAGCGGCACCGGCCACATCCACTGTAGAGCAAACGGAATATGGAAGCCCATGTCGTCGTCCCGGTTAAGCATCGCGCGCATGATGCCCGCGGCAATCAGCTGGCCGAAGACCCAGCACAGGTTGACGTAGGAGGTCAGGTAGGCGCGGAGGTTTACCGGGCAAACCTCTGCCGCAAAGGTAACGGTAAGCGTCTGGAAGGCACCCCAAGGGATGCCTAAAAGGATTTCAACGGCAAGAAGCTGTGGGAGGCTCTTGGAAAAGAACACGATGAAAATGAAGCATGTAACGAGGGCCAGGGCACCGATAAGGGTGTAACGGTAGCCGAACTTCTCGGCGATAAGACCGGCGGAAAAGAGGCCTAAGATCTCGCCCACCTACGCCCCCATAGTCAGGCCCGTCTGCCAGTTGGCGGTGATTTAATACGAGCCGTCGCTGTCAAGTACGCCGAACTTTCGTTGGAAAGGCGGGTAGGTGTAGAGGGTGCCGAGCAGCGCCAGGTCAAAGCCCTCCATGACGATGGCAGTGGAGAACAGGATGGACTAGCTGGTCTCCTTGGGGTAGAGCTTCAAGGAGGCCCACAGCCCGGCGCTGTGCTCGGCATCTTTGGCCCTCTCCACCTCGGTCATGAAAACCATGTCGGTGTCGGCCATGGCCGAATGCCCAGCCGTTGGGTCGGATACGCCCGCGGATTCACAGGGTTGGTCTGTCATAGTAAAAGGGGATTAGGAAAGAAGTGTCAGCGAACAAAAATAACAAACATAAAACAAAAAAACAGGAACACATTTGTGAGGGGCTTTTAACCTTTAATGCAATGCTACTGTGACCAGAGCCGCCATCCTGCTTAGTTCTCCCCCGCAGTGGAGGGAATGCGAGTCTACCACCAAAACCTTTCGATTCTCTGGTTAGCGTACGCACTAGCCGCGCCCCGCTGCTGGATTACAAAAGGACCAATAATTTGCCTTTGTGTCGGATTGAATGAATGAAGTTTATTCCGCCCGGAGGCACTAAGCCTAAAGGGCTCGTCTGTACGATGCTTATATAACAATTGCTTACCTAATACAACATCCTCCTGTTCGATCATGTCTTCTCCTTCTTTCATCATCGTGTCTACTTCTCCCTTTACTTCTCCCTTACCCTATTTGCTAGTTGGGCAGTTGGGCCTCTTGAAGATCCTC
>JACCPH010000120.1:0-38536 GCA_014183095.1 Harringtonia aguacate
TGTCATTGATGCGTAAGGGGGGAGAGCTTAGCGCCGGTTTGAGCTTGTGCCAGCTGACGACCTTATAGAAGTCTGCGTCTGTTTCCGCTTGGTCGATCCGTGTACGCCAATATGCTCGTTTTGCATTCCTAATGGTGGTGTAAAAGCGTTGGCGTGCTTCGGCAAGGTCGTTAGGGTTTGCTGTGCTTGTCTGGGCTTGTAGCTTAGCAGAACATATTGTCAAACAGTACCAGAGAAACTGGTGCGCAACCATCCGTTTGGTGGAGAGCACCCAACAAGCGTTGCTGTCTTTGCAAACAGCACTGAACACCTGTGCCAGGGAAGAGGAAGACGCGGAAGAAAATTGGCTCGCATTCTGGGGGGTTATTCGGGACGGGACAAACAGTCTAGGACAGAATCATGGTGGCTGGCTTTAGTGGCCGAAGCATGGCATGTTAGAAATGTGTAATGCACTTAGCACCGTACCTGCTGTATTTCTATCTAGACGAGGAGAGAGAGATACACCAGAGTAATCATAGATATCCATTTATTCGTATGTGGCGAAGGTAGTTAGTGATGACCGCGACTCATTTTCTCTCCACCGAGATTCAAGTATGTCCTCTTCCTAACCTTGAACTTGGCTGGATGCCCGGGCTGGTTTCTGGTTGCTGTTTCTGGTTGCATAATGTGACTGAGAAGTAGGAGCATACCGGGGCGATGGCCCTAAAATGGGTTTGGACATTGAATAATGGTCGCACTCTAAGATAAATCCTCTGGCCTTCGTCCAGATAGACGGGTTATCCCTATGCTTTGCAGTCATAGGGCATCAAAATGGCTTTGAAGCAGTCATCGGAACATCTTTTCAACCCGCCCACCACCGGCAAGCCACCACATAACTGTTTCGTTGACTCCTTAGACAGTACGAATGCCACCGCTCAGATTTGGGAAGCTCAAGAGCAGATTTTCATAGCAGTACGGCTGTTGCAGAGTGCATGCAACGCGTTGGAGAGCCACCAATGCGATTCCCAGAGGTTAAAATGGGTGCCTGGGAAGGAAAATAATCACCTGGTCGAAGCACAACAAGTAAACAGAAGCTTGACTAAAGAAATCAAAGGGCTCTGCCACGATATAATCGAGAAAACTAACAAGCATGACTTCCATGATCGTATGCACGATTTTGTTGACAATCATGGCACTGCTTTGCACCAGGAAACGCGCCACCTCGGATTATCAGGCAGCACCGTACATGGCAGGCGCGTCACAACAGAAATCAGCATACAGAACAGCATTAAGCTACGTGAACTTGCAAAGACCTTTCTTCTTAGTTCTTAGGCGTCCTGGTGTCATTTAGTGGGCCCAATGGATGACTCCTCCTTCGGGTGCACAACTCTCTCTGTTCAATGGCACGCAAATGTTACCATCTTCCCGACTCAGCATGGGATTGTCATTAAAGTAAGGCATTGTCACTGTGGTCAATTCATGCAATGCATCTAGAGTAGATTTCCAAAGGAATAGCTAGTTAGCTAAATAGAAATTGGGCGAGAAAATGTTTCGGCTCGTTAAAGCAGTTTCACCCCTCTCCTAGTCCAAGATAGTCACAAATTAATGCCGAAGCAGTCGTGGCTTACGTGCCAGCATACTCAACCGTTTCCTATAAACCCCACCTCTAGCAAAACGACAGCGAAGACCGGCCTGTGAAAAAGGTACACAGTTGGTGTTGGTGTTCGACTGTCTACCATCTATGGTACTGTTTATGATCAGATCGTCTAGAGCCTGTGCCATTGCAACGAGAGCCCAATCCCTTGCCATGCTTATTTCGTGGTGATTGTCACACTGATCTGGCGCTTTTTTGTGCCCCCCGGTCAGAGGTTTTTCTGTCAAAGCATTCAGTTTTGATTTAAGAGCTGTGTGCGCTATACGTCTGATTAGGATAAACCCCTGTTGCCGTAGTTTTTTGTTGATACAAGACTGTAGTGGGAGAGATTCTGGGTTGAGCATAGTGACTTTTATTGAGGTCTCGATTTGTCTAGTTAGAGGCATGGATCGGGTTGCAACAGTTGTCGCTATAGCTAGCAGTCTGAGTAGCTGTCGATTTGCTGCGAATATCAGATAGGACTGAAAAGGTTCCTTGGAAATGGCCCACGCTATAAGGCATTTGGTACCCTCTTTTAGGAACGGTCCTAAATTATGTACCTTGTGGGGATGTTGCGTGTCCTAGATCCGGTCTCTTCGATCTCTCAGGCCGCTACGGTTATTGTCGGTATACAGCTTCAGGGACTGGCCTGGCAGGGCAGAGGAAGAGGCACGTGTCTGAGCCCGTGACCACCTGGAGCCCCGTAAGGACTTACGACGAGGCTCCACCGCGCTGAAACCTCCCCGTATGACTACATTTCGTCGCCTTCTCTACCCCCTATTCAGACTTAGACCTAGACAAGAAAAAAGAAGCATCACCAATAGACCATTGTACCACCGCAGGGCACTCACGTGCAGACGTACAGGGCCACGGTGACTTCGACTGTGATATCACAACGACTATCGAAGGAATAACTGGCCGGCGAACCGACAGTTATCAATGGTGAAACAGGAAGGAGGGAAGGGTGTAGTGAAGTGACGCAGCGATGCATATATACGGTTGTCATTGCGGTTTTGTCAAGCCATTTAGCCTAAATGGAGAGGCTTGTTGTAGCATAGGACATTCTACTGGAACACTGTTCTCTTCTCTTATTTAAATGGAAACTGCAAGACATGAAAGTACTGGTTAAGTGCAATACATATTTTCCCAGCACGGTAGCCTTGCAATTCGTTTTCCGCTCAAGCCCTACTGCCGGTGGAAGGCTCTCAACAAATCTCCAGTCCTCTTGATGAGTGTATCGACATCTTCATCACTCTCATAAAGCCAGGCTTTGTTGTCTGCCAAGGTTGCTGACTCGTCTCGATGTAACAAAGACCGTCTCGTAGGGGTGAATGCGTAACTGGGAGGTTCATCTTCCACGTCCTCAATGGTGATTATGGTGTCTTCCATTATGGAGGTATGGCGCGCTGTTCTCCCGAGGGGATTTGCATAAAGGAAGATCACGTCGTCAAGATCTTTTGTACCCTGGACTTGGACTGGCCCGCTACAGGGGGGGCAGCTAGAAGCTCGATCAAAGTCCATGAGGGACGAAAGTTCGTCGTCACTCAAAAGGTAAGTCTCTGTATCCAAAAATGGTATACCCGAGATATCCTTCAAGAAATCGGCTGACTCGAGATCGCATGTATCGGTGTCATCTTGCCACTGGCTGCCAGTATAATCGCTGGAGGGAGATGCCATTTTTGTAGTGCTCAACGGTGTGGGGGGCATACTGTCTGACATCCAGAGAGGGTTGCCGTCCACTGTGAGTGATGTAAAACGAGGCCTGTCGGCCTCCCCATCGACCAAAGCATATCCTCGAGATAAGGAAGGAATCCAAGGGCTGGGATCTGGTTCGCTTTGTGTAGGAGTGGGGAGAAATATATCGTGTAGGGGAACGAAAAGACCGTTGCCGTGGGGCGGGTTTGAGAAATCAGAGGAACACATTATGAGAAGAATGGCAGGATGGTACGAGTGAAAGAGGGTGTATGAAGAAATATAAGGAAGATAAAATGGTGTTAGGACTGAGAGAAAATGGAAAGAGACTGCCTTATATACCCAGGCGACGGCTTAAGCTTCTAATAGACCTTTATTTACAGTGGTACAGTAATGCATTGACGGGATCCTTATTTCTACCCATAACTAATAGCAACCTTGTCAAGGGAAACTGGAGGCCTCTCGGACTCAGAACCAAGCAGAATCTGTGTCGAAAAGGCAGGGGAGGTGAGGGGCCAGTTGGCCAGACACGATTATAGGGTATTAAGCGAGAGGAAAGACCAGGGGGATATAGCACTGCATGGAAAGACAGGCTGTAGCGTTGCGGCACTGCTTGGTACGAATGAGCCAGCCGTGAGACTGCTAGTTAACATAAATTATGTAGTTACTGTAAGTAAAAAATCAGGCTTGCCAACACGTAAATGACTTCAATGTGATGACAGACCCCGGGGTTCTTCACATTTAACAGTTGCCCGAGGTGTATCCAACACCAACTGGCTTGGGGGTATTCATCTTGTCATATAATCGTTCCTGTTTTGACCCAAGACAATCTTACGGATGCTATTGCTCCGCATTTTGGTCTGCCGTTCCGAAACTGATACATTCTGCTCGCGGCTTGGCATCGCACCAACTTTTGTTGTAGTACCAAGCATCCATATCCTTCCTCAAGGCCGAAAAGTCGACGATTGGAAGCGCCGGGAATTCAAAACTCTTAGCCTTTTGGATCGTGTGAGTAGCTCTTGTTCTGGGGCCTGATATCGGACGGTTAACTAGGCGCTTGACGGCCCTCGTACAGGCCGTTCGAGAAGGCGCAATGCCTAGCTTCTTCTGGACCGCGACCGGAAGGCGGTCGGGGAGATAGTTGCGAGACTTGGCTTGAGCCTTCTAATCAACATTAGCATGGGCGACTCCTGTTAAGGCTGTCTTGTCTCCTTGTCTCCTTGCCTTTTCGAAAATCACACCTTGGCAGTTGAAATGCTCAGATTCGTAGGAAACAAACTCTTCCTTTTCCGGATAGTGAATGTACAGGCCTAGCTCGACGCCATACAACTTGCCGTATTTGTAACATTTACTCAGCAACCCTTCCAGGTTTCGCTTGAGCATTTTGTTGTGTCTCTTTGCTGCTGCTTGTTTTGCAACCATCATCTCCGCGTATGGACAAGGTTGCAGCGAGGCCGAAACTAAGGACTCGTGAAGACGTACGTACCCAGCAGACACGTTGCAGCGGCGACCTTGTGCGTTCCAGGCCCTAATTTTTCTGACTTTATTCAGATGCACGGACTGTGGGCTATATACAGAGACCTGTAAAATGAATAGGCAGGTAAAGTAGGGAATGAACCGTCTAGATTGTTCTATGTTGCAAATAGCACTTTGTTTTAGCTGACACTCTTCGATGTTTTGATGAGGTTGCTCGGCACGTGATGGCAATTAGATGCAGGAAAGTCTAGACACGTTCTGTTCCCCGTTTAGGGCTCTTTAGATCGGACTGCCTCAGCCATCTGGGCGTTCCCCCGCTGCGCCCCCCTGCATGCACGTCAAAAGAGAACGGCCCTCATCCTAACAATCCTTTTTCGGGTAGACTAAAATAGTATGAAACAAGGGGGCTAGTTTGCTTTTATTTGTGCCTTATTCTGATCTGCCAGTGTTTGAGGGGGCGGGATGCAACTTCCTGAAGGTCGTTACGCATACATGTCTTCAGTCACAGCCACAGCGCGTAGTATTCCACAATGTGACAGGGCGAAAGCCAACGCTGGAATACCGCCGGACCCTAAAATAGACCTAAAAAAACGGCGCCATAACAGATCTACTATTTATAAAAAGCCATTCAAAAAGCCAACTCCCGGCTTCGTCAAATACTTCCTGTTGTACGGTGGCATGCACCTTAGGACAGCTGTGATCGGCATCCACCCTTATATTTCCTCGCTTTCCTGCTTTCGAATTTCTAACTCTTTGTTGTTCGCTTGCCTAGGTAAAAAAATGCCAGATAGCCACCAACCGGCCCGAGACATCACTCTCGGACTAATGGCGGAATATGTTGCCGAAAAATCAGGATACCTTGTGTTGAATGCCGCTTCGTCTGCACGATTCCAGACCTTGATCTATCATCTCCTCATCTCTGTTCATCTCCCCCCGGCCACCATTCTTCTCGGCATGACCTATTTATCCAGGCTCGTTCACAGGACGACCAACTGGCGTCAAACCGGAAAACCAGCTTGCGCGGAGGCTCGCGGTTGGCGATTGCTGGTTGTGGCAATCATTCTCGGCAACAAATTCTGTCACGACAACACATTCACCAACGCTTCGTGGGCCATGGTCAGTAAAATCCCCTTGATGGAACTCAACAGACTGGAGCGTGAATGGTTAGCAGCCGCAAAGTGGAGCCTATTTGCCGACTTCAACCAGAGCGAAGACTATCGTGCATGGCACCAAGACTGGTGTAATTGGTTTTCCTATAAGATGTCTTGTCTGACGTTGGAACTATCAGCTGCTGTATGCCTCTCCCTCAATGACATAATGATGGATGCCAACGGAAATGCGATTTCTTTGTCAGGCCTTAAAACTGTCTCAGACCAACACTGGCTGCCGATGGATCACAGGGGAAGGGGGATCCAACCTGGTTTTGTTGAACCATTGATGCCGCCCGGCATCGGCACATACGAAACAGATGGTTGCTCGGACGTGTTGGTGGAGACTGCCAGGAAACTAGGCTCTTAAAGCAGTGTTCATGACCCATCCTCCTTACAAGACCCAGTTCTCGATGAGAAGATATTTGACCGTACCTCGATGTTTCTTTGTCTTCAATGTTGTCTAAATATTAATGCCCTTTATTTGTCCACCAGGATGACTACCTTATCGTCTTCAGTGACCGAAGATATGTACTGAAAGTTTTGCCAGTATTTCCTCTCTGAGACTGTCCTTTTTCTGCCCCATCGGGCCATCGGCCAGGCGTGTTCGGCACACCTACCAGTCAGCTGCCGGTCGGCAGCTTAAGAAAATCATTTGACAGTTGTAGTAAAGCGTAATTGACATCGTCGATTTAGAAGCAATAAATTATAATATCAACAGGACCCCGGTGGAAGACTGCCATGCTGGTTTTTGCCTCGGGTAACGCTCAATAGCCCAACTTTTTTGACGATATCGTTAATCATCCAGCCTTCGCTTCATTCTCGCCGAACGGCGCCTAGGAGGTTCTTGTGAAGCCTCTACTGCCCTAAGAAGACTCCGTGTCTCAACGAGATCTGCCTTAAGGGCCTCATTCTCTTGCATCAGTTGTTCCTTGGCAGCCTTTTCTTCTTGCAATCTCGCTTGAAGGGCTTCTAAACCCTGATTCAACTCTTGGATATTATCAAATTTAGTATCCCGGTCATCTGTTAAAATCTTCATCTCTCTTCTGTCCATACCGTCAAATGTGTGAAAAGCTTCGAAGTCCTGATACTGGGGTTTTAATTGTGACTGCTCACGAGCGTCATGTAATTGCCCCTCGATCTCTTTCAAAAGAGCTGTCTGCCGATCAGCTTCAGCTTCCGCTTTCTTGAGCTGCCCTTCTTGACGTAAGTATTGGTCGTAGACATTTTGGCCATACGACGACATTTGTCGGAGTTGTCTTTGTAGATCTGCGTTATGTGCATTCACTTCATAGAAGTAATGGCAGAGACTGGCAATGGCAGCGTCAAATGCTTGAGAATGGCTTGTGGCCTGCTGGTGCTCGGACAAAGCCGCCACCTCCTCCCATACCGGCCCACTTGTCTAAGCCATTCATCCAGTTAGCCAAGCACCTTCCACGAAGTTGAGGTCCTTACCGAGTGATTTGCGTCAGCATGGGACGATGGGGTACAGCGATGTTGTTCTTCCATCCTGGAGGGAGAAAGCTGTTCGAGAGAGCGTACGGATTGTTCCGAGATTGGTGTAAGCTATGGGGGAGGTCAATGATTGAGGGCTTAGCACTCGATAATTCGACTTTAAAAAGCTTTCGACGTCTCACTGATGAACTAAAGTCCAAGTTTGAGCTACCTTCCCATGTAGGTTACGGTTTGGGGGGGTTTGTGCTGCAAAAAAGATCACCTACGTAATGGAAACAAGAAGACCTTATAAATATTTCTCTTGTGGGGATTTTGTGACCTCGTCCTTAATTTTGTCTCTAGTCAAAAATAAAGGCCACCACAATCTAAATCCTCGTTCAGTTCCGTATTAATGTTTTTTTCTTGATGATGCCACTAGTTGTAGGATTGTATTGTGAGGAACTCAAAGCTCGTCTAGTCTGATTTCAGTCGCACAACTACTAACTACTAATGAAGGAAATAATTAGTTATGAAGCCTGAACATGGAGATCTAGACAGCGACCGCGTGGGAGCGCGACCCAATCTCGGTTCCAGAGTGGCCAGCCGCTTTGTTCAAGTTTTGATCCCTATGGAATCCTCCGCGTGAAGGCAGATCTATTAATATCCAGCTTCAACCAGATCTGGCACGGGGTGTATACGGTCCACTTCACATAACCCCCCTCCTCCTTCCTCACCACTGCGAGAAATCGGCATACACATCTTGGAAGCTGGGCAATCCGAAGAGAGACTCTATAATTATCATAAAAAAGTCCGCTTACAAGGTGGCTGCGCGATTAGAGTGCCCATAAAGAAGGCCATATTAGGATCGCTGCGACCAAGCATAAAGGGGTTAGCTACGATAAACGGGACGTAGCAATATGTGATACATCAGACTAGCTGCAGATGCAGGAAGAAGACGATTGTGCACGATGGGTCGTTGGGTTGTGTTTAGCAGAGGCTAGTCGAAATCTGGTGCTTGATACAACCACAACGGCGGAGCGGCCTCCGCCGCAAGACATCATTACGCGCCGGCCTTTTTTACATTTAGTAGTGTTGCATTGCATAACTAACGAACCCCCAAACAGGCATGTTGCCTGGTGGTGGAGGGACGGAAAAAGGGATCCAGACCGAAATCGAGGCCGGCCTAACAATAGAACAAGGGAACAGAAACAGTGAAACGGTCGCTGCCGAGTCCTACGCGGCGTTTTGTGGTCACCCATGGCAAAGCCGCAGCCACCATAGATTCTGAATGCAGTTGTGGCCATACCCCCAAAGAATGAGTCGTCATTCATGGGCAGGATGGGGGTGACCCATTACAGCAAAAGAGTTTGTCTAGCTTCCACTGGCATTACATGGAGACGGCAAAGTGCCGGCCATGGGCGTTTATGATCTCTTGATCACGTGCCAAGATCATCGCGCCATCAGACGACACGGCAGTCGGGACGTCCATGTAAAACGTCTTTGTTCTGCTTAATTGGCATCGTCCCTGATACAGAATCAAGAAATATCTAGATATCACGGTCGTTTCCGTTATCGTCAAGCACCGATATGACTCTACAAAGGCCATTCCGTCTAAGTCTGCCTGGCCTGTCCCAGTTACCCCGAGTTTCCCTTCTTCCTAAAGTTGCAACGACGCAAATAGCCGATCCAATAGTAAACAGGTTTCACTTATTGCGTCTTTCATCAGCGCTACTAGAGAGACCATCATAGTCGTTAACAAACCACAGGATAGCGAACAAATTTCTTGGATCCAGAGCTTTCCTTGTTAAATCTTCAAAGACTACAGTTAATGGTCCTGCCTTTTACTGTAGTAAAATCCCCTTGATAGCATCAGTGTGCGGCCTTTGGTGCAATGCATGGATGTCGTGTACTTGCAATTGGCGACAACAGGTACGGCTGGTACTTGATATGAAGCAATTTCTTGGAAGGAAGGGATTGTTGTTAGCTAACGAGAATTTGGACGTTCAGCATGGTGGAAGTGCACGACACGACGGCTGTCGTCGTAAACGGGATGGACAGCGGAAGGAAACGCTAAGAGCGTGGGTGTTTTTTATTTCCTGCCGTACATCCAGGCTTGCTGGCCTGGCAACGTTAAAATAGAAGTAATGAGACTGGTTTACGTCCTAACACTTTTCGTACATCTCTGCTAATTGAGCCAGGGAAGGTACTGTTTTAAGGAAGGTGCGGGGAGGATGGCTGACTGGAACGTTGCAGAGACCCCTAAAAATGAACCGATAACTAGTTAACCAGTGGAATCAAAGGGTATTTATACTCCAAACATATAGCCCGTGGCCGACAGGATTAAAATGGTGTCTCGGCCGAAGAAGTGTTCGCCGAGCTTTGTCGCATTGGCATACATGACCTTGCAACAAACCCCATTCACTATCGCCAACGCCATCTTTACAGTTTGTCTTATACAAGAAAGTGCGTTAACTAATTCAACTATCTGTTTCTATTTCTTTTTGGTTATATTTCTTTCTAACTAGTTAACATTAAATCTAGAAAAAATGAAGCTGCTTATTGGAGCGGTTCACATCCTTTCGGCCTCTGCTCTTTCACACTGGCGAAAAACCGTGTGTCCCACCGCAGACCAGGTAGCCGCAGCCATCGACAATTATGTCAGCGATGTGATCCAGGTGAATAGTGTCATCGACAACAACAGTTCAAGCGAGGATTCCAACACTTTCCAGACGGCGGCTCACCAAGGGCTCTTCTTCGAGACCGACGAGACGATCCAGCTCGCGACCCTAGGCGCTGTCTGCCACCCCGAAGATGGCGCAGACGGAGCAGTCTACGTAAGCACAGTCAACACAACGATGTCGGCCACACAACAGGTCCTGGGCGTTATCACGGACGTTCTGCAAGGGGTTGGTGAAGCACAGGAGGCCCTGAACAACATCAACCGTGTGCGCTGCTGCACTATTCTGCCGGGTCTGGATACGATTTTCTCGATTGCTGCGCTGACGGCAGCTGTGGCTAATGATGTGGAGGGGGTCATGGCGCCGAGGCCTACGGCGTGTGGCGGTGTGACATGCTAGGCGAGAATGACTTACTCGTGCTGAACACGGGGGTTCACATGTGTTTGTGGTAGAAATAAAACATTCTTATTGAAACACCAGCAAGCACGAAAGGCCGGCAGCATGGGAGTAGTATTTCATAGTTACAGCACTAGATCTCATTCGCCCTATGCCACTATGCCCGGGTTGTCCTAGGCCTTTTGCGGTTGCTTGTGGGTATTTCCGTAAATGGCCACATTACGCGTGTCGGTATACAGCTTTAGGGACTGGTCTGCAGGGCAGAGGAAGGAGCACGTGTCGTAGCACGTGACTGGTTGGGTCCCACGAGGGCTCACGACGAGGCTCCACCGCACCGAACCACTACTACAAATACGCCTCACCACCCCTACCCTAGTCATACTTAGACCTAGAGAACGAAAAAAAGAAGCATCACCACAGACCATTGTACCACCGCAGGGCACTCACTTGCGGACGTACAGGGCCACGGTGACTTCAACAGTGACATCACAACGATCGTTGATAACTAACTAACCGCGGTGTACCGACAACGCGCGTGTTAAGTTTACGTGACTAGGCAAAATGGACTGAGCAGCGGTGATTAAATTCCTTTTGGAAACAACTGCCGTTAATGCCTCACTCCTTAGGAGCGGAATTCCGTGTGCCTCTTATTTACATTGGTTCAAGCAACGAACGTAACTGCAACGGCTTCATAGTGCAGGACCAAGGATGTCGGTCCCTACCGTTCTAGGTCCGCCCATGACTTTCGCTGAAATAATCAAGCAATACCCTCCTCAACCCGTGGTCGTCCTAGTAGCTAAACGCTCTGCTCGAATATCTGTCCGTGGCTAAGAACCTGTTTTGTGGCCTAAAGCCTTCTGAAGTAATTCTGCACGCTGTAGCTCGTTCTCTTGCAGCTGTTGAGCGACAGTCATCTTCCGCCGCCGCGAAAATTCCTTCCAAGATAATCGTGGATCCTTCTCGCGGACGCTACGATACAGCCTAAATTTGATTTGACGAAATACGAGAAACGTAGTAGCGGCTGAGATCGAAGCGGTACCGACTATTGCGACAGGTATGATCCATGTGGCTAGGCCTGTTCGATCTGAAAGACCAGATGAATTTGACGTGGCTGGAATGCACCCTATTGCTTCCCTCGAAATGGTCAAGGTTGGCGTCATAGCTTGGAGAGGGTGAGACATCCAATTTTGGAACGTAGAGATAACAACAACCAGACGGAGACCGGAGAGTGTCTTGTGCTGTCAACGTCTGAAAACAAGATTGCGTCTTGTTTCGGTTTGCGCACCGACACCCCGGACAGACACACCATGCACCGTATAAATCACTAGCCGAGTCTTTTAATTGTTCACGATCGCTATCACCAGCTCAACGGCTCAAGAACTTCCCAACGACTGCAGATTGTCTCATCCTAAACATACTACTATTAGAGTGTAATCAAATGCAATGTCAAAACAAGACATTTTGTTGACCTGACGTATGTGATATTACAAGGGTCTGATAGTAGTCGCCACGCGTTCAGACTCATCTCGGCCTACTTCCGGACTACCATTTAGGACCAGATTTGGGCTGGTCTCATTTCTGGACCGTCTCACAACGAAATAATGCCCCCGGCTTGTAAGATCAAACAATCGAGTTTTGACAGCTAGAATACAGGGCTTCATCGTTGTAATCGCCTATCAATGAAGGTGGCTACAATTCAGGTCGTGCACATATTGTGACCAAAACAAGGACCTTCCTCTATTTTTGGATGGATCCCTCGGTATCGTATATTTACCATTAACCATTCAAGCCCTCTCAGACGTTTATGACTGATCTATGCCTACTTTGCTATGGACGTCTCCGACTGGTATGCAGTGGCCTTGGGGAGCCTTGTCGCGTTGTCTTTCACTGCCAAATTCCTGGCTAGCACTTTAACATGCCAATTACTGTGCTACCGCAAGATCCAGCGCTACCTGGGCGGTGTGGCGAACAGAACATGGCTGGGCCTCCTTGCCCTTCTGACGTACTTGATAGGGAATGTATTGGGCCTGACTCTCTACGCTGACAATGGCGGCGACTTTATTAAGCGGTCGGGGGTTGTGTCTGTCATCAACCTTGTGCCGCTGGCATTGGGTGGCCGCACAAATCTCCTAGCAGATCGCTGCGGTATTAACCTTGAAACACACGCCAAGATGCATCGATGGTTGGCCCGAGTTGTCATCGTCGAAAGTCTGATCCACACCATCGCCGGCTTCGTGGGTCACAAGATTGATCTTCACTCTGTACCGGATGTTGCAGCTGTTATCGTATGTAGCTCTACTCTATGCCGCTTCCGTCCATGCTAATCGTTGCAGGCAGCGACTAGCTTACTGGCCCTCCTGGCGTCCGGACTCGTACGCCACTACGCATATGAAACTTTTCTCTGGCTACATATGCTCTTTGTAGTTGCTGCCCTTGTGTCCGTTTATCTCCACCTCCCTACCAAGAAGCTGAATGAGTCCCCTACCGCATATCTTCTTTCGGCCATCTGCTTGGCAACGTTCATCGTCATTGTCCGACTTGTCCACGGTTTATACCGCAATGCCAGGTACAAAACACCGCTTAGCTCTGCATCTGTGAGATCCGTTACATTTAAGAGATCGCGCAGGGAAGAAATAGTGGTTCCAGACGCTATACACGTACATGTCCAGCTCTCAGTGCCATGGAGACTTAGGGCTGGCCAATACGTTTACCTCTCCATTCCCGCTGTCAGTCGTGCATCATTCATCCAGCTTCATCCTTTCTACGTGGCCTGGGGATATCAGGATGAGCATGGAAACGACTATGCTGTGTTCATTGTCCAAAAGCGGAAGGGCTTTACAGAGAGCCTATGTGCCCGGGCAGGGAGCAATTTCGACAATGGCTCGGCAATGAAAGTGGTTGTCGACGGACCGTATGGTCAGGAAATGGATCTTGGCCTGTTCGGGACGGTGCTGTTGTTCGCAACGGGCGTCGGAATTGCAGCACAGCTGTCGTACGTGGCTCAGCTCCTTGCAGAGTATCAAGATAACGAGACCAGGAGAATCGTCTTGTGTTGGCAGGTTGAATCAGAAAGTAAGCAAGCGTAAACTATGACGTGCCACTCGCTCTACTAATCCTCTGACCAGTTCAAACTGCATGGGTGGCCGACCGAATGCAGATGTTCCTTAATCAGGACGTCAATCGGGTATGTGATTGACTGTCCAAACCAAACAAAACCACCCAGAAAGCGTCCAGACAGTGTTTTCCGCTAACAAGACATAGATTCTGGACATCCGCCTCTTTGTAGCTGGTGGTTTTCTCTCTGCGAAAACACAAAGAGGGCATCGCATCCAAATTGGTGCGCGCATTGATTTGACATATGACACTCTGAATGCTGAAGAGCTCATCGTGCCAGAAGTCCAAGGCCGGAAAGGTCGCACTGTTATTTCCTGTAGGTCTATCTATTCGCCCGGTTGACTCTTACTAACGCAGCGAGCAGTGTGCGTAGACAGCAAAACAAGCAATGAAATTCATAAGGTTGTTAGGCGCCGATTCGACGGTGCTATCCAGATCCTAGAGCTAGACTTTCGTCCTAGTAGTAGTAAAGGACACAGCGGTTTGTTAGGAGCAGTAGTGCCCAGATTGGATGACCGGGCTGGCAATTTGAAGAGGCATAGGATGCAGACACAGTAGATAACTAAGCCGATGACGCAGGAATAAGCAGAACACGGTCACACGTGGCAGTGGACACACTGACTAGCCGTCGCTCCTGACTTCCGAGACAAATCCGGTCAAAAAGTTTGATTTTCCAGGTGCCCTATCACAAGCTGCAACATGTATCTAGGTGACGGTGAGTCGATTGCCGTAGGTAACAAGCGGTATTTTTCGTATGTAAGTACAAGTTACAATGTAGTAAATAGAATTTGTTTCAAGCCCAACAACGAAGAAATGTTTAACAACGAAGAAATGTTTCTCCTTTTAGACTCTATCCCGTTTCTCGAATAAGGCGTGGCTGAACTTCTTCGCCCCAGTGAAGCCGATCATACTAGCGTCCGAGCTGAGGTCACTACTAATCAACCGATTTGAGTCGAAGCATATGGCTTGCGTGTGATGCGTTTCAGAAAAATCCATGCGGCGGCTCAGTGTATGGATTCGGAACAGCCACCTTGGGATACCTCACCTCACCTGGCGCGATTAAAGTGTGCCTTCGATTATATTCGCAAGGTTGAAATTGACTTTTTGGTTCATAATTCTGATCGAGGCGGGCCTTGGTATGCATGTTCATGACCTTCAGCAGACGGCGCTTGGAGAAGAAGCGGTACAGGATGACGCCATATAGGGAAAGATTCATGGCTTCAAGAACAATCTCGATGATCATGCAGACCAGTGACCAGTCCTGTCCGTCAGTGTTAGGTTTAATAATTTCTCAGACTCTCTTTTGCTTTTTTTCTGCCTTGCAGAACAGACGGAATATGGTAACAAGCACATACCTGCAGGCGGCAGACTAGAGTGTAATTAACCTTTTGGGAAAACAACTCAGATCGCTTATTTTGGGCGCATGACCAGCCCCATAGATCCTGGTTGCCGCTGTGCTTGTGCGTATATTGCAACACGCCTAGAGCAATCCCCCACATAACCATGCTGAAAATGAACCAGGCAATGGCGAACAACGTGTAGTAAGTCGAAATCTTTTCGGCTCGTCTGTGGCCGCCCCGGCAGTACGCGACAAGAATGGCCAAAGCAAAAGCAAGCGATACGCAAGCTGCCGCCAGCACAACCTTCTGAGGCCAGGCATTTGCATTGGTCGCCCACGCGGGGAAATCGTTGATGGCGGGTAGGGACCGAGTGGCGTGAAAAATGGAGAGCGTTGCAGATAGCATCGAAAGGACAATGAAGCTGCAGACCAAGTTGACGGATCGCAGCACAAATTTAGCTATACGAACACGCTTTTTGATTTTCTGGTGGCCGTTGTTAGCCTCTTTCCTGCTTATTGCCTTTACATAGTATTGTGTGGCTTGAAACTGTACCAGATCATGCGCCTGCTCTTCCTCGGTCGCAGCCTCAAGATGCTGTAGATTCTCCTTGTCGCAGCATAGTGGACCATGATTTTGGTTGTCTTGGCCTTCCACATTCTGTAGAGCCTGCATGGTGCCTTTGTAGCCGACACCATCTGGTCCAAATTCTGCCTGGTGAGCCACCATGTTTACTTACCGCTGAGGGTTGAGGGGACAACTTCTAAAGGAACAGAAAGAGCTATGTTGGAGAACCGATGTCTGGATTGATTGCCGTTACTATGGCATCTCCGATTCTAACGAATAACTTATAACGCATCTCATAAAAGCTGCATTTCGCTTGGGGGACATGCTTTGCTCACAAGCCGTCCCTAAATCTGGTCTACAGCCAAGTTGAAGGTTGGTTATTTTTAGGTTAGCTTTCTCCACTTGCCTGGACCTGGTCCTAAAAGAGGGCCGACCTCTCGCTCCCCCGCAATCCACTACTAAAATTAAAACCGATCGAACTGATAGTATCCACTCACTGCAGGTGCCAAGGAGGACTCCAGTTTGAAAGTGGAATAAAGACGGAAAATAGCATGTGGGAACTGACGGATCAGTTGCCTTGCTGCCATTACGCGCCAACCTTGCTTAGAAGCCTAGGAAAGGGTTGCATTGCATCAAGCCCGTTGCCTCGTTATCGTGGTGTAAAAAGGCAAGATGAGGAATCTAGAGAATCTCTCCCATATACGTACGGCCTCTTGGGTTGCACGCGCTTCGTCACGATCTTCTATTGGGCTGCACATGAGCAGGCTGTGCTGCGGACAGTTTGATCCTCCGATATGTTATCCACCATTTCCCTCCACGCCGCGTGCTGGGGCCTTTCCATTGCGATTGGGCAGGTTTACGGGTTGGCTTTATGCCAGATCCATTACACCGTACGAGCTGTCAGATTCGGAAGGGTTCGAAGTGAACAGAAGCGCTACACGCGCTTCAGGCTTCTTGCTGTCCTGGAATTAGCAAGACGGGACGGAAGTAATAGCAGGTGGCAAGATATAAGAAACCGCACTCATCGATGTTGACACCTTCCATTTTTTTCTCATTGTCTATCAGAGACATAGGTCAATCTATATCCTGCCTACTCTTATCTACAATGCCTTCCGTCGTTTTCATCACAATGGTTGCGACAATTGCAGCTGTGGCGGCTCTCGCCAATGATGTCATTACGGCTAATGGCACCATCATTTCTGACACCTACTTCTACGGCCAGTCACCGCCGGTGTACCCATCTCGTGAGTATTAGTACGCTATATTCTCCCGACGTCTAGTAACAGGTGTCAGCAAAATTGGATGGCACCGGCTCCTGGGCGGACAGTTACGTAAAGGCCACCACCTTCGTTCAAAACCTCACGCTTCAGGAGAAGATCAGCCTCACAGCCGGTGCCTCGAATATCACGAATGGTTGCTCCGGCATCATTACAGCCGTTCCACGTCTGAACTTCCCCGGGATGTGTTTTAGCGACGCCAGCAACGGGCTGCGTAACACCGACTTTGTCAGCTCGTGGCCTAGCGGCATCCATGTTGGCGCCAGCTGGAACCGCGAGCTGGCCGCCCAACGCGCCTATGGAATCGGTGCCGAGTTCAAGAAAAAGGGCGTCAACGTTCTGCTTGGCCCGGTTGTCAGTCCAGCCGGCCGTATGGTCCGCTCCGGCCGCATCTGGGAAGGCATGTCCGCCGACCCTTATTTGGCCGGCGCTCTCGTTTACGAGACTGTGACCAGCTCCCAAAAGGCCGGCGTCATTACCAGTACGAAACATTTTATTGGAAATGAGCAGGAGACTCACCGCATACCCACCGGCGGGATCGCATCCGTCTCATCCAACATTGACGATCGGACCATGCATGAGCTCTATCTGTGGTGAGAGCGACACCCGTAGTGCTGCATCCGTTCCTCATTTTTCGTTCTCGACAGATCTGTATCGCTAACATCCATGTACCAGGCCCTTTCAGGATGCTGTGCATGCAGGCACCGGCAATATTATGTGCTCCTACAACCGTGTCAACAACTCATACGCTTGTGCAAACAGCAAGATCTTGAACGGCCTGCTTAAGACGGAGCTCGGTTTTCAAGGCTTTGTTGTGTCCGACTGGCTTGTACGTCCATTTCCTTTTCACACCTCCTGTTCCTCACTTTGTCGACTTCGTGACTGACTGTCAGGCACAACATGCTGGCACGGCAACGGCCCTGTCTGGCCTAGACATGGCCATGCCCGATGCCGGAGACTTTTGGGGCGACAGGCTTGTTGAGGCGGTCCAGAACGGCTCCGTTCCCGAGGATCGCATCACCGATATGGCTACCCGCATTATGGCCTCGTGGTATCAGATGGGCCAGAACGCCGACTTCCCTACCCCTGGCATCGGCATGCCCATCGATCTCACCCAGCCTCACCTTATCGTTGACGGCCGCAACGCCTCCGACGAAGCCACTCTCCGCAACGGCGCCATTGAGGGTCACGTACTCTTAAAAAATACCAATCACTCTCTGCCTCTCATAGCTCCCAAGCTTCTCTCAGTGTTCGGTTACTCTTCCAAGGCCCCCGACACCATGAACTACAGTCCAGGTACCCTCACGGCCTGGACAGTCGGCTCAGAGTCCGCCAATTACACAGATATCCTTGACGGCTTCTTCTACACCCAACCCCAGGACGCCACCCCGGTTGCGAGGAACGGCACAATCTTTTCCGGAGGCGGCTCTGGCACCAACTCACAGACCCTCGTCAGCGCTCCGTTTGATGCCCTCCAGCAGCAGGCCTGGCTCGACCGTACGCAGCTGTTCTGGGACTTCACCTCTAACAACGTGTCCGTCCACGCCGCGTCCGATGCCTCTCTGGTCATGATCAACGCCTGGGCCTCAGAGAGCTACGACCGCTCCAGTCTAGCCGACGACTACAGCGACACATTGGTTTCCAACGTTGCTGACCAATGCAGCAACACCATTGTCATTGTGCACAACGCCGGTGTGCGGTTAGTGGACGCCTGGATTGAGCACCCAAATGTCACCGCCCTCATCTTCGCCCACCTGCCCGGTCAATACTCGGGTCACGCCCTTGTCGATATACTGTACGGCCATGTGAATCCCTCGGGCAAACTACCATACACAGTCGCCAAGCAGCAGTCTGACTACGGCTCTCTGCTGGCCCCCACCCAACCCGAAGGCGAGTATGCCCTCTTCCCCCAGTCCAACTTCAACGAGGGCGTTCTTGTCGACTACCGCCGCTTCGACGCACTGAAAATCACGCCACGCTACGAATTTGGGTTCGGCTTGTCCTACACCACGTTTTCCTACCACAACCTACACATCCAACTTGCCGCCAATATCACAGCCGGGTATCCCACTGGAATCGTACTCCAGGGCGGCCAGGCTGACCTCTGGGACAACTTAGTCACTGTCACCGCCAACGTCACCAACACGGGCCGTGTCAGTGGCGCCGAGGTTGCCCAGCTGTATATGTCGCTTCCCCATATCGGTAGCAGTGCCTGCAACAGCTCGGTCGTCCCTATTCCCATTCGCCAACTACGCGGTTTCGACAAGCAGGTCGTCGATGCTGGTACAACCGTCGTTGTGTCCTTCTCCCTGACTCGGCGCGACCTCAGTATCTGGGACACCACGGCCCAGAAGTGGCTTCTGCAGCCGGGTACGTACACCGTGAGTGTGGGTTCGAGCAGCCGCATGCTGCCGCTGCAGGGCACGTTCCATGTCAGTGACAGAGAATAGGAGAGTAAGATGAATATTAGAGAACTATGAGCGAGGGGTGGCCGTGGTAGAAACATCACTTTACTGTATGAGTTGGTTTGTTGGTTTTTAAACTTCCTCACTTTGGCGGAACGAATGTGCATTTAACTATTTTTCATTTTACCGTACCACAACAGTATCACTCCTTGGTTCCGGAATGTCTTAGGACTTCTCGTGTCACCAATGTTGGAAACCAAAAAAGCGAGGCTAGACGACGTTGGGTGAAACACCAATGATGACGTGGATGTAAGATGGTAGGCGATTGGGCATTATCTTTGGGAACACAGTGATACCAATATGAACAAAGGAATGAACGATGATACAGCTCCAGCGTACGCATTCGGGTGGAACATTTTGTGATGTATTCCGCATCAGGCCTCCCGTTTCGTATCCCCTTACCACTGACGGCATCTCTACGACAGAAAGCAATGTCGGCGGCGTGTTTACTGAAAGAGATGTAACCGTCGCCGATACTGGCCGGTCGCTCAGTCTACTGTTCCTAGTTAGTTCATCACTACGCTTCTTCATCAACACTTTGCCTCTTGTGGAGGAAGCACACGATACACTCTTGGCATCACGGCGCTTGAGCCCTCCGAGAACACTACGAGGGAATGGTTTTACGATGCCTTCTCTTTGGACCAGTGGACCGGCCGTTGGGAAATCCCCCACGACATGTTTGGCGGCGAATGCATTCACACCGAGACGGCCGCTATCAATCCAATGCTATTATGCCATGACACATCCCAGTCTCCCATGGCCTTTGGGTCTGAGTAAGTGTATGCTATTTGGCTTACCCACCTTGGCCATGCCGGGCATATTTAGCTGGCGTATGGAGATTGGTGTTTTCTCGTTCACCACGCTGAGTAGCAACCCTCGATAGAGTCCGATACTCGGGGGACTGTCCAGCTATTCACTTGTCATCAAAAATGCAGTTGCCTAACAATAAATACATAGAGAAGCTGAAGATTGTTCTCATAAAATAGCAACCGTTGCGCATACTTAAGCTTAGCTTACAGACGCAAAGAGAGAATTCCCAATTCAAATGAGACGTATGCGTAGTTACACTGTATATCTTAAGTGAGATCTTAAAGTGAGTGGTATCAAATCAGACACGGAGATGCAGAACTGGTACAAGAGCCATACAGGTGTGATACATTTTAATTGGAATTTGTTTCGTTATAAAATCCTGCCGAGCACGTTGATTCCTCTTCTTCATCCCCCTCGCCATCTGCATTGAGCTTCTGGAAATTTTCCAGGGTTTGTTGGAGAAGGGTCACAATGTGTACAACCTCCTTGTGGATATACATACTCGCAGCATCCTTCCTCTGATGGTATGCCAACTCTTGTCTCAGTTGACCATTCTCCCACGTCCTTTTCTCGATGATTTTGGACAGGCTCGGCGTAGGTATATTCTTCTTCGCTTCCTGTACCCTCTCTCGACCGGCTTGTAGTGCCGCAGATGACCTATCGTTACGCCTAATCTCTACGTCGACGGGGGAGGGATCCGGGGGGAGACCGGGGTTGTGAATATGCAGAATCTTCGGCCGTTTATTTTTAACCATTTTAGAAGTTTCAAGATTTCGTCGTGTATCTGGAAGACAGAGAAAGATCAAGAAATACATGTTGAGGTGTGGTTATATATGTCTTTGTCTGGCCTTGATTTTGGTCTAGGCTTAAAGGCAGGCCAATATGGCACTATTCCAGGCTCTGCTCGAGTGAAAGACGAATCCTCGAATAAGGCCATTTTTATTAGGGCCTTCTTCTGGGGTCGGACAACGCGTAGCTTTTTTACACGGGATCTTTAATACCCACAACTATTTATCGTATATTTACGCACGACTAGGGCGGAATCACCACCATACAGTTCCGTAGCCAACAGCTTAAAATATGCACAAGCTCAAGGATTATGTTGCCTGTTGTTTCAGGGCGCTGCTTAAGGCTCATTCTCCAGGGGATGACTTAGATGAAGCCAATGCCCCACCTCGTCTCGTCAGGTCAATCGAGTCGTCGTCCAAACTTCAGACTGCAACGTGCGGTCGTTTCTTCGTATCCCGGCAGGTCGACATATCAAGATCTCGAGCACCGTCCCCCGAGGTATCAGGTGTTTGCGGTCTGGAAAGCTCAAGCGACTGGAAACCTTGAGTGTGGCGATCCTATAATAATAGCTACTGTCGGTATATAGCTGCACTGGCGAGGTAAGGGGAGGACCACGTGACAAGGAGCATCCTCGGGAGTCCCTGGAGGACCCTGGGGAGGGTTCACTGCCCTGGAATCCTTCCGCACAAAAACGCCTCACCAGACCCCTATTCAGACCTAGACTAGACAACCAACAGAGAAGCATCACCACAGACTGTACCACCGCAGGACACTCACTTGCGGACGTACAGGGCCACGGTGACTTCGACAGTGACTACAACGATCGTTGATAACGAACTAACCGCCGGCATACCGACAGCTACCTTGTACGTCACAAGGGGGCTTCGACTACAAGAAAGCGCTAGTTGGATGTGCAGCGAGGAAGGGCGAGGAAAGCAGACTTCGCGGCACATTTTTTCTAGTGGTGAAAGAAAATGGCATCTGTATTGCTACTTGTGGTGGTTTTTGTTCCTATGGCTTTGAAAGCTACAACAGGGCACACATTATTATTTAGTCCCCGTAACTATTTGTGAATATTCTAGTGTGCCGGTTCGGTACCGTTTCGAGTATGATACTGTTTTACATCCTTGCAGCTTGCAAAACAGTCGGCTTTAAAAGGCTTAGGAGGAGAACAAGAGAGAGAAGTCACATTCTGTGTGTTTTGATTGTGGAATGATGTCATTGACAACCGTACCAGTAGAGAATTGTTGGTGGCATGGCTTCTACAGGCAGGAAACACTGTATTTCCTTACGCGTGCCCTAAATCAAGGTCCTGGGCAAGGCTTGGTTAAGCCAGAAAAATCGAATTCTTTGCTTACGACGTTTGGACTTAATTCGGGACCTTGCTCGCTTAGTTATTCTACTTCTGTGACGTGTGTAGCCAATCTTAGTTCTCTCGCCCCCAACAAGCCTTCAACAAACCCAAAATAAATCCAAGGTTAGCCAAGACCATAACAGTTGTCACAAAGCCTTTATCAAGGCTCCGTAGAAGGAATGTCTAATAGTCTAAGCAGTATTAAATACAAGTATATAAAGATACACTACTGTACTATCTAAACCCCTTAGTCTCAACACTTTTTTTCATTTCGTTCTCAAACGTCGTGCTCGAAATGAAGTACTTCATTTTCGCTCTGCTTTCGTCTTCACTCACCAGTTTTGCTCTCCCATTGAGCGCAAGACAGGGAGAGGAGATCTGCGACATCGCATCATCGGTATGGGTTACCGCTTCTGGAGCAGCGGGATCCAATGAAAGCTTTGTCGTTCCATTTGGCAACCAATGGCACAATAGTAAGCTACTTGTCACAAAATTCGATGTCATCGATACTAAGACCATAAAGCAAGCCTCGAAGACTTGAGCGTGTCCTCTGTGTCATGGCCTGGTTTCCCAACCGTGAACTGTAGTTTTCACGGTATCGACACAGACATTGTTCTACAAAATGGAGCATATGTGAATTTTGAAATTGCATTTGTCATTGGTCCTCCACAGAATCTCATCAGTGCTCAGTGTTCATGTCAATAAATACAGTCTACTTTGGTGCTGTTTTTCAAGATAGTTATACATACTTACATCGCAATGCTACCGTCAGTTAACCCACGAACGTAATATGTCTTCTAGCTGTTTATCTTTCTCTGTGTGTATTACTTTACAACTGTATAGTCCATCACACCGGGACCTAGGGACCGCTGCTGTTGCTGATGTGGCTGTGGCTTTCATGCTGCAGTCAGTTTCAGGAGAACAGCTAACAGTCATAAACGTCGAGCTGGCAGGCGCTGACACGACAAACTAGCACATGCTGGGATTCTGTAGCATGAGCCATCTTATCCGGTCGCGACATTTGGTCGCGATCATTTCGATAGAAGTCGCGCTGTATCTTAAGCTCCTGTACCTGGTTCCTCAGCTGACTGATCTGCGCTTTTGGCTGCTGAATCGTTCCAGGCCTTTGTATCCTTCTCCTTTTTCCGTATACGGAACCGAGCCGACGCAGCCGCGTTGCGCAGTCGCTTCTTTGCTGCTTGTTTCGAAGCTTTGTGGGTGTCAACCAACACGCGAATTTCCTCTCCAATGAAGGGCTTGATGACGAGGACTAGCTGTTCTTCTCCCATGGATAATGCTCTAGTGCCACCAACAGAACAGTCATCCTTCACCTTTATGCTATCGATCTGCCGTTCTCCGTTACCGTCTGATACTCCTTTAGTCATTACCGAAATCGACCGTTTTACATGGCCTCCCGATATATCCTGCTGTAGGAACCCTGTAGGAAGACCAGAAAACGTAGCAGAGTGTTGTCGATGTTGTAGCAAAAGTGAGCTCTCTTCTGCCGTAATGGAGGGAGAACACCCGTGCTGGCTACACCTGCGGTCGTGTAATCCACCAACAGAATCCGTATCACCACCTTTACCACCAGGGCGTGAAATAAATGAAAGCAGGCATGGCGGTATCGGTACTGCCGAGTATGTGGAGGGTAGAGTCCCAAATTCTGGTGCCTGGTCCTCCTTGTATAACTCATGTTGGGCCTGTCGAAAGGAGGGCCTTGGTTGCACCGAATGCATATGTGCTTCGGCTTTTAGTTGATTGTAGTGTAGACCTTGTGACACTTGAGAATTATAAGATGCTGCCGCCAGCCTAGGGCTTATTTGCAACGGTGATTTCAAGGTCGATACACTGGGAAGCACTATTTGAAGGGAACTGTGTTTTATAGGTGAAGACGTCCATGGTGGCAATTCCTCCGCAGCCGTCGGTTCGATACTGGAATTGTCGTAAAGATAAAAGTCCCTTGGCTCTGCTAATCTTGGATCTATTACCACCGACTTTTTTTAGATTCTAGTGTGTCTGTAGTTCCAAGATGCTTTCGACACTATACTTACACCCAATAGTTGGTTTAAGCACCTTAACTGGCAGGCTTGCTGTACTTCCTAGCCGCCCTTATGTAAGAAGCCGTAATGGCCCATCGTTCGATTCGATGCCTGTTTCTGCCTGTATGTTCGATGAATTTAGGATAGAGGGAATGTCAAATGATCGTAAAGAATTTGGTTTCGTTGCTGCTTGCTCCTTGGCCGCTGCCATGACTAAAAAGGATGATTAGTGCTACCGGTGGTTGTTTCTCCTAAAAGGCAAAGTCTGTAGGTTACTCGTTGGATGAACTATCGTGGAGAAGTGCTTTATTATATATTGGCGATCAGGCCTGCTCTTTCCCACTTGGTGTACCACGCATAGCTTGTATAGGATGGAATCATGCATGGCCTGTTTAGCCATCTCGTACGTTCCTCCACAAAAGGCTGTTCCTCCAGTCTCCTAGTCTGCCTCGTCTATGCGTGTTTAGTGTGTCTGTCCTTGCAGAATTCCTGACGCCTACGAATCATATCATTTGAAACAGATACACAAAAGGGAGGTCATACGGCAAGCGTTCTTCCCGGATTCCTTTTGGATTCATTTTCTGTTGAAATTTGCTTAAGGACAGGGATACTCCGTTAGTGTTTCCTCTAATAACTACCTCCTTTCTTCAACGTCTTATCTTGTTCCATAACCCCCTCCTCCTCTCCCCTCCTCCCGCCCCCCTGGCGTGTCAGGCTGACATCTCCACTCAAGCCAAGCACGCATACAAAGGATAATGTCATAAATTGGTAGAAGGCCTTTCCACAATTTTGCTACTTTGAAAATGAAACCCTTGACGGGGTTGTATGCCCAAGCAGGCAGGTCGGAACAAGACCTCTATGAGACATTTCTATTATAGAGGCAAGGCAGAATTGGGAGATAACTGATCTGTGCGTGGCACAGGTGAAATCCTGTGGAAGTGTGTCCGGTGGCAACATAGCAGTATATAACTGTACCTTAGCCCATTATGGCTTTTCGAATAGTGAACGTAACTATCGGTACGCTCTCCAGTTGAACTTATGCGGGTGTAGAAGATGCCGTAGGCGTATCAGGCGTAAACCCAACAACCGTACCAACAGTGCCGTTCACAAGACGTCGTGTTAGGTTGCGCACTAACATTACCTGTCAGCCCACCTTCAACTTAAGAGTGGTTCCGTCTCGGCTAAGCTCAGGTTCTACGACAAAGTGTCATGTGAGCCCCTTTGAATGCCCACAGGACTTTCCCTCTTGCTTTCAAGGTCCTTTCTGCCGTTGCGGTTCTTACTTCCAAGAGGTGGAAATATGTTGGAGACCACCTCAGGAAACTTGCCGGTAAGAGCAGATGCCTTCAACAGGTTCGGCTGGTCAACTAACTGTGATGCAGGTTATGCACGCTACGATGCAATAACGGGTAAACCACGAGGATAATGATCCAATGGAAAGGAAGATGGCACGCAGTGACGATGGTGGTGCTGGCCGGCTACACGAGACAAGCGATGCCTTGAAGTACAATGTGATGGTTTTCCGGTAAGGATTTCGGACATAAACCCTGACATAAGGTTAAACTAATGCGTCCTAGCACAAGATAGACCTGTAGTTACTGGATAAATCGCTTAGGTAAGCGCCTTCTCATGATCCAAGAGACATCCACCATTCAAACAATTATAATCTTCTAAATCAAACGAAGGCTGGGACTTGGAGTATGAACTGACGAGAAACCCCAGATCACGAAGAAGTTCTAGTGGAAGCGCAACGCAGGAAAACAGTCCGGCTCGCCATGTTGAGTATTGCAAAGCACAAGACGGTGATTATTGCAAGTCCTTTCCTGTTACCGCTGTGGGGAGTCTGCGAAGAGACATTAATACCGATTCAAGTAAGGCTTTTAAGGATACCCTTCCGGTTTCGTTTTTATTTATATATTTAGTATCATTCCCCGACGATTGCAATGACGGTAGCGGAAGCTCAACATCGTCGAATGAACAGCAAACACTACTCTCTCCCACAGGATAAGGATCGAGTAACAACTGAAATAAATCACTAGTAATTATCATACAACTACTGTTCCCACACCATGCCCTCTGATATTACCTCATGAATCTCCTGCCGACTAAGCCCAATAGGCACCAGCGCGCCGGTACGCCGAGCCTCTCACCGCCGCATCAACACGGGCCTCCTCCGCCCTGTCCCAGTCTATACAAGGCATTGCATGCTCCTTGTTCCAGGCCCTCTGGCCCGTCACACTGTACTAAGCGGTATTGCTGGCCATACAAGGGTATCACGTGTGTGAGACCACCATGCCAACGAAAGCTTACTCTGTTTCTGCTTCCATGGATTGGAACCAGTGTGTGTAGCGCCTTGGTCAAAGCCATTGGTGACCGGCCGCCGTTGCCTTGCGTCCCCCGCCTACTGGCTGTTCTAAATCTGGTCATTTGGTCAAGAATATGGCCCCATGTCGACCACTGATATTTAAACGCCCTAATTTTAGTCTAGACCCAATTTTGGGTTCCGATCAGATCAGGCGCTGGGCTAGATTAGGGCCTCATGCCACTTGAAATCCTCGATAAGGTTCTTCTAGTTATGGGATCACTATTCAGTTTATCCAATTTTATTAAATCTAGACTTTAGTAGTTATACATCCCAGATTTAGGTCCTTGGATATCTTTTTGACATCGCCAATGGGTAGTTAGGCCTTGTTTTAGACCATGTCATTTACGTATATAAGCCGATGAATAGCATTCATAAAACTCGATTCCATATGTACGCCAACAAGCATCTTATTAACTACATATCTCTTTGATACTACTATTGATCTTTTAAAATGTCATCGAACAACTCCAAGGCGCAGAGACGCAGAGACAAAATAAAGCAACGGCTTAATAATGAACTACAGAAGGAAAACAAGGAACTCGCCACGAAATTGCAGGATATTCTTAACAGCGAGAACAATCGGTTGGAATCCTTGACTGCCGAAGAGCTACGCGACCTTGACATGATGGACATCGACAGTGAGCAAAATGGACAAGACATTCCAGCTACGCAAGCTGCCTCCACGGTAACCTCGACTGCTTCTATCGATGCCACTACCACTGCCACCGTAAGCGAGGACGAAGCTACCAGGCGTGTAAATGCTACCACAATCCCGCATATCAAGCGTGAGGCCAGTAGCGGCCTGTTTGTCTCTGAAGAAGATGCTCCTGAGGACAGAAACCACGACGCTGATACACCCCTATTTTACCGGCCGGGACCTCAAGCTGGCGACAACGTTAAAACTGTCGCGCACACTGGCGGAAGGGGTACTTTGTACATTAATAGGCTTGGGAAGAAAAGTCATGGAAAGTATCGACTTCAAAGCTTTGCCGATACCGCCGAATACGAGTCCGATCTCCCACCGCGCGAGAATGTTTCAAATAGAACCAACAGGCTTGGGGATGCAATGACGGAAAATGGAAAGCTACGCTATACAAAGCGCCATATACGGGCCATTTATGGCGTCGCTTGGGAGGGAGATGGTTCTGAGGAGGACCTAGATCGTATTGATCCTAATCTCGTCAAAGCGAGCGGAAACAGATGGCCAACAACCTATCTTTATATTGAATGGGTTTTGGATGACGGGCAAGCGGTAAAGACATGGGAGCCTCGGCAGGCTTTGCGGGCTAGATGGGGCAAACATGCGGACGAGGCAATCTTTAAAGCTGCTCAGGAAGCCGAGAAAAGGTACGCAGCAGCAAATTCCAGCAAGCGTTGGTCTAGCAGGTCTCCATCCGTTGGTCTTGTTACAGACACGGTAAACAACTATCGTGAGAAATCGCTTGGAGCACACGTCCAACCTAATCGACATCTCATGACGACGGCCGAGGCAGCCCCTATTGACATTGTTGGGCTGGAAGAGGCACTGGCAAATTTCCGGATAGACTACTGTGAATGTGCCGGCGTGGGCACNTGATGACCAGGTCTAGTTCTACCTGGGACTCTCTGTCTGGGTTCCCGGAGGTTCTATCTGCACTAGAATCGTCCGCTTGCCGCCCTTCCGTCGGGGCGGGAGAAGTCATGTTGTGCGGTCCGTCCCGTCTTTCGGCGGAGCTGTTAGTGTTTCGGTGATTGTTTGGTGCGTGCACTAACAGTTGCAGCGCACGGACGAAAAATTCGGGGAAAGGTTGCCCTAATTTTAGTCTAGACCCAATTTTGGGTTCCGATCAGATCAGGCGCTGGGCTAGATTAGGGCCTCATGCAACTTGAAATCCTCGATAAGGTTCTTCTAGTTATGGGATCACTATTCAGTTTATCCAATTTTATTAAATCTAGACTTTAGTAGTTATACATCCCAGATTTAGGTCCTTGGATATCTTTTTGACATCGCCAATGGGTAGTTAGGCCTTGTTTTAGACCATGTCATTTACGTATATAAGTCGATGAATAGCATTCATAAAACTCGATTCCATATGCACGCCAACAAGCATCTTATTAACTACATATCTCTTTGATACTACTATTGATCTTCTAAAATGTCATCGAACAACTCCAAGGCGCAGAGACGCAGAGACAAAATAAAGCAACGGCTTAATAATGAACTACAGACATTAGTATGTAATCCACTGCTTTAGCCGCGGTTTTTGGCGGATCGGGTACCCTGTTTTAGCGGGTTTTACAGCCTTAGAAGTACACTTTTTGTACCTAAGGATTCCTTACCTAACCAGGGAGAGGTCAGGGTAACTAAATGAAATCCCACCACCAAGGATTCCTTACCCATGTTCCGGGAATTGGGATATAAATAAAGTGTCTGCCACCACCAAGTAGAAAAAAAAGCTTGCCTTCCTTTCCACCCAACTTGCCTTCCTTTCTACCTTTCCATTTGGGTTGCCTTCCTTTTTATTTGTCATGGATTCACCATTCGGATACAAAACTCATTACACAGATTTTGTTCGCCGCTTTGTCGAGCAAAGGGACAAGAATCAAGCCCTGAAACGACCAACTCCTCTTACACTTACTCAACGTGCTGCCCGCCGGGAACGGTTTAAAACCACCAGGTTTTTACCCCGTCATGCAAGGACAACCAAGTCCAATAGTGCCCGCATGCTGGGGAAATGGGAAGAGTGGGTTCTCACACTCGTAACAAGGTTTACATTGCTAATCGATTAGGTACTGCCGAGAAAATAAACTAGGACGCCCGAAAACCGTGTTGTATTCACTTACTCCGAATGTGTCGATGGACTTTCTCGACTACTTGTGTGAGAAGTACAACATCAGGTCTGAGGGAACCTCATGGGTATACTTTCGCCAGTTCCAACAAGTGTATACCATTGTTACTGGAAGATACATGGACAGAAACGATTGTAAACAAGTTAAAAATGTAAGCCACGCCTTTCACCTCTGATTTACTCGGACTGATCATTAGTTCCATGACACTGTGCTCGCAAAAAAATTCAATCTACGAAAGGCACTAAGAGCAAAGCCGGTTGCCAGCCTTGGCACCTTGGTCTCTTTGCTAGCCTTCAATATCGGGTACGACACGAGCGTCTTTCCAGTGGAGTCTCATCGCATACAATTGGCTGGTTGCTATCTGTTCCTTGGGTTTCTTGGAATCCGGCCGGCAGAAATTGTCGATAATGAGCCTCGTCTACCGCAAGATGGAACCTGGGAAAAGCTTTATCCTGGGGAAGCCAACCTGATGCAAGCGCTCGAACAAGAAACGCTTGGCCGTGGCCGTCCAAAAGCTCTTTGCTATGAGGACATCGCTTTAAGAGTTGTTCGCGACCCTATGACGGGAAAGGATGTCTTGACAATGTCTATCAGGTTTATTCATCACAAGGGCGAAGACAACAAACCGAAACCGTGCGTTAAACTCTCCTCGGGTCGTTTCTATCTAACAAACATCTAGGACAATTTTCTTTATGAAGATGACGAAACGTGTTATCTTATGCTTGATTTCTATTATCATCTGTCAAGCACTTCGAGACGACGCATTTGACGCCCCAAGTCTTACAAGCGCAAGAAAAATCCTGAGTATTAAAAACAAGGATCCAGCGATTTGTACCGATATCCGGTGGAAAGAGTCTATGTTATTTACGCCAGTTTTTCGTCGCTGCGAGGACAATTTCCTATCGCCTAACCAAGCCCTTGACTACGCAAAATTACGCAACGATATGTGGCGGCAGTCGCTTGATGCAGGCAATGAAGTTGCCCTGGAGCCAAGGGCGTTTCGCCGTATGGTTGGCAATTCCATCAACGGTAAGGATCCTGTTACTTTACCCTCAAGACCCTAGTTAAATGTTCGGCAGGCAAAGCACCAGACCCAGTACGCGACCAGGTGTTCCGTCATGACCCACGATGGGCGGTATTTTACAATTCATATCTCAACGAAAGAGTCCAGTTTGACGTCCAGAATGCCGTTTTGGGAGAGGACATGGAGGAAGGTCTGATCCAAGCGTTGTCACACATGAGTTTGACGTTTGACCCTCGTGCAGCATGCGATATGGTGCCGGACGATATCTGGCGGGCCATGCCACCAAATCCGGAAATCACTAAGCTGGAAGCCGAACGTGCTGCTATAAAAACGTTTCAGGGAGATGTCGACAAGGACAAAATTCAAGACATCAGTCGCCAGATCAAGAGTAAGAGGTATCGTGACCGCAGGAATATCAAGACCCAGTACCGAGAGTACTATTTCAGAAACCGGTCAACGTGGGACATCGAGAGGCAGTTTCGAGGGTTAGACGTGCAGGACAGATACGCCCCTCCGGAGATTCAACAGAGCATTCCAGAACGTGCCCAACTGGCCGAGATGATGATTCGCCAACCGAGTGGGATGGACGGCGAAGATCTACGGCAATATCGCATCCGAATTATCGATACTATGGTCTCACTGTGCCAAAAACGGCAGCTTGATTTGATTTGATTTGATTTATTTTAACGTCGTCGACTATGGCGTCTGCCTTTGTCCACTCAATCGAGGAGTATACGACGTGGACACGCGGGGATAGGCCCCGGAGTCCAGCACCTATGTCTTTCGAAGCCTTGTTACAGGCATGCCGTGTCTGCTATTCCCTCTTCATCGAGGGACGTTCAGGGTTCGGGGGGTTCGTGGGGCTCTCTCGCAGCCTTGGTGAAAATACACAAAACCAGACCAGTTCCTTCACTGTTAAGTATTCACTTCGAGACTCAGGGAAACCACAAGGGGCGAAACCTAAGTAAACAGTGCTCCTCCTCCGTTATCACCCAGCTTTCCAGAGCGTTCCTCTCTTGGGTCCCTAATCCCAAAGTCGGAATCCAAACGCAGCGATGCCTGCGCGGGAGCGGTGCTCGGACTGGTAAACGTGGCCTCGTGCTGGGTCTTACGAGGACTTGTTCGGATTTGGCGATCGAAATGCGAAAAAGTCGTATCAAAGATCGTAGGAGGGAGCGTGTGATCGAACCGGCGCGAAAGAGTCAGGCGTGAACAGAGGCCAACTCCCAGAATTCCTCTGTTCTTGACGTTTTTCTGAAGTTTCGTGCGTATTTTGCCGAAAATTGCGCACTGTTAGTGTTTTTGGTGCGGAGCCCACGCACCCACTAACAGTAGCAATCTCGGTAAAAAAATTTCGGGGGAGAGTTGAAAAGAACAAAAAAAAAAAAAAAAAAAAATGCTTATACTTGGTAAAGCGTAAATAAATAAAAGCAGACGTAAGAGAAAGGTGGCAGTAATACAAGCTGGCACGGCGGTCCGTGACAATACTTAATCCTTCGTGCCCAATACGAGTCGATTGTGGCAGATGGTAAACGCCAGGGTGCCTCAGGTGCTAACAAGGCTCTCTATGGTACTGTGCCAACTCTACCGTATATGATCCATATTGGCACTTGGCTAAGGTCATCACATATCACACGCGTTAAGGCGCCAGGTAACATCGCACAAAGTGAGCAACTATCACGACAACGGGTGTGCCGAATTTCAAGCTAAGAAGAGCGTCCCGGAAAATCCCCGGCTAGTGGCTCCACAGTTATCGCCACACAAAGCGATGTGCTGTAGCTACCCCGCTTTACGCGCCCGGCGTGCTCCGTACGCACTGCCCAGTCCGGAGACGTGTTTAAATTGGTGGTTTTACCAGGCGCGCTAAGCTTGCCCGCTTCGTTCCAAAAGGATTTTTTCTGCATTTTGCAACGCTTCTTCCACTTGTACATCGTACGGACTTCGTGTTAGCTTTTGATTGGAGCACGAGTGTCCTGTTCCATTTCGCCTTGTTACCGTCTTACTTCTTTGATTCTATGTAAAATTGTGCACAACTGTACGAAACCAGATATATAAATGACCGTAGACTGAGACGATGCTAAATGTACAGCCGAAATTCTTTTCATTCTACGGTGAACACCATGGCTAGCAACACTCCTGTCCGTGATGCCCTTCGGTGGAGGCTTCCACGGCTTCATTCTGTGGTGGACTATTCACTTGCGCGTATCAAAAATACAGATTCTGCGAGTGTATCTCCTCCCGAAACTTGGGAGCCGTGGCCGGAATTTCGCAGGGATATTCTCTCTCGAATCTTTTCTCGGGAGCTCAATAGAACTTACCGCGGACCTCGGCCCCAGGGCCCACTCCCCATAGACAGCTGTATCTCATCTGAGGACACTGTCACGGCTGCATATTATTATTTTGTTTGGCCTATCGTTAACAATGCTTTACATATTCAACATGGACAGCCTCATTTCAGCGCCGGCAGCCGTCATGCCCAGGATGCCGACTGGCTCTGCGTTCGAGGGACAGACGGAGAAATCCGACTAGCGGGCGAAACAAAGATCAATTATAAATGGAACCCCAATTTACTGGATTCGTTGGCCATTGACTTTGACAGCCAACAATACATGAGCATGCATGACGAATGGGTCAAAGTCGTCGGCCAGATTCAAGGCTATGCTATCAGAAATAGCACCAGATATGGAATTTGTGTCACAGATGGCGGCGCTACTGTTTTAAGACTTCAAATGACAAGGATTCCACCGTCAGGTGTTGTTACTCGAGGTCAGAACAGGGACATAAACACAACACCTAGTTACACTGGACACCAAAGAGTCCTTTCTGACACTTCCACAACCACGGCTGGAACGGGTTCGAATTACGAGGGTGAGACGGCCGCGAACAAAGTGTATGATTGTCCTCAGTATGCATTTATTCCTTGGGATGGTCCCAGTGATAATGGACTCACTGTTTGTGAGGCGTGCTTCTTCCTCGCTTTAATGGCTGTGAATGGTGATAACGAACTTCTCCATTACTACCCAGCGCTGGACTCTTATCGCTTGCGCATGGATGGATCATTTATTCACAACACATCCGGCCGAGTCGAGAAGAGGCTTCCTAGAGGTGCCATTCACGAAGAACCAGAAATGAGTGATGAAGCTTCAAATGCGATGCAAGTTGAAGAGCAGAGTCCCGAAGATGAGCCGGACGAAGAATACGATGCTTACACGGATTATGGACGGGAGCCTTCGGCCTCATTTGGGGCCGATGATGGTGAAGCTTCATCGGCACATCCTAGAGAGATAACTATAGGTGACTGTGGAGCGAGTTCTAGCAAGGGCAAAGAGGTAGAGAAGCAGCGCACACCTGTGACGATAAAAAAGCACAGCTTTGGCAGAGGGGTGTATTTTGTCACGCCCGACGGATCAAAAACGGACACGACACGCTCGATCTGGAAACGGGTGTCTGGTGGATACGAGCTGAGGACCAAGAATCATATTTACTTTACGAAGTCCATGTCACCCAACTGAGTCTTCAATGGCAACAGATTTTTTATAGATTTCATCCAATTTAGTTTTTTCAAATCAATATTAGCAATTCATTAGTGAAACAAAGCCCAGTTTCACTACTTGTTGTTTAAAATCGTCTGCGTCGCACGTCTTCGATACGCGGATCGTTGCCAGCCAGTACTTCGTGGGAAAACAATGTCGGATATGTCCAGCAACTTCCCCTGACGCCAGTTTCTCATATGCGAGTATACGCTGATGCAGAACCCTGTTTGATAGAAAAACAAAATGGCTCTCTCCACATCCTGTTCTGTCGTTTCTCCTGGCCGGACATATTCATATACAATTGCCGTATACTCTTCCTCTGTTGATATGACATGGACCTTCATCTGGCGAAAAATTGGCCCTGGCCGCTTGTGGGGTGGAAGTTTAAGCAGCTGGGCGCCATGAAATGGAAGCCACCCGAAACATTTGACCAGTGGGGGCACTTCGATTTGAATGCGACTGCGGTCAGAGAACTGTGCATTTTGCGCCGGAACTTCGGTTTCACTGGTCGGACCGTCCGTAGTAGCCTTGTCATTCCCCTTATCTTCGATAGGCTGTTGAATTTCAGCCTCCGTGCCAGCGTCCGTGACCGACTGTGTGACTCCCGCTCGTGGTTGTGGCTGTACCTCCGCCTGCACTTTCTCTAATTTCTCTGCGTGCCTTAATACGTGTCTTTTTGCTTCGCGATACTCATCGGAAAAGCGAAGGAGGTTGGTCATGGCGCCGTGATAGGACCGCTCTGGCCATCTCTCAATAAATATCCGCTCGCCTTTCTTGTTTGCATCTTCCACAGCGGCCGTGATCATCTGCAAAACCGCATTATTTTGGCATTCTCGTTGCGCTGCATAATAGTAGAAACTTTTGGGCGGTGGTTCGTTATCCCAGTACTACAAGTGTCAGCGAAAGCCAGATTCAGATGCAAGACGGTTGATTGAACTCACAACTTTGAGTGCATAGTATGCTTCATCGCCCTGAAAGCGCACTTTCCACACGACCCCGTCGATTCCAGCGCCCAGCATTTCTGCTCTGCCCCAATCCACCGTATCCAAGTCGAATGGACATCTGCGCAAGCGCGGGACAAAAAAGTCTGCTTTGGTACAAGATGGCGGGCCCTCTAAAATATCTTCTTGCAGAAATGATCTGAGTTTTGATGGTCTGTGGATGTCGTCCATATTGTCCATGGCTTCGTTTGCTGGCGTTGGCCAGCTAGATAGAAAAGACGCGCAATCGCCGCTGAATTGATTCTGTACGCTGCGTGTGGGCTTCTGGTGCCGGTTGCAAACAAAGGAATGGAAATGGGAAGCAGAATGGAACTGGCCGAGTAACCTACCTAATTTTGTGTGGCTTGTGTGCGAGACTCCAACTTTTGTCGCACTGCCACAGTGATGTGCTGATCCACAGCGGGTGAGGCGCACGGGGGGTTTACTAGAAAGAATGAATTGTCAGGTGACATTTACCTTTAGGCCAGATAAGGGAGATCCAGCCACTTTACAGGCCTCCGTATCCTTCCGGTGCCCACCAAATGAAGATAAACGGGCGCCGAAAGATGGAGGCCGACTGCATTAGAATCAGACCTAAGTCAATCAATGCAACCCCCTGAAATTTCATACAGTTCCAAAGTGATGTTTCTACCAGCAGCCGGTATTCATAACACTAGGAATCACAAGAGAGGCTGCTACGAGGTTTTTGACTACGCGTGAGCGGGTTATGTAATTAAATACCGGAAATATTGTTTTTTACTTCTCTTCCATCTGTCTCCTTCTTACTAGGGCAACTAGTAAACCTCAGACAAACCAAGTCCAGTCATTCCTCTGTACTAATTATTCGTACAGAACAAGTGCATATCAACGATGAGCGCTATAGTGGCTACTCTAGTCTAGACTGCCTTCATACTTTCCTTACCTTCCTAGTATCTCTTCTGACAAGCCCTGGGGTCCTCTCCCTGCCACTTTGTCCCTCTGTTGTCTCAGTCTTTGATTTTCTCTGTATTACTACGCACCCCACCGTTTTACGTGTACCTAGCCCTGTAATAGTTCTTTCCCCACGAGGGTTCTATCTAGCAAGACGCCTTAGTAGCACATTGTAATCCTTGGAGGCCCGTGCACCTGTATGCCTGATATCCTAGGTGCGAACATGTAATTAAAGCATATAATTACTATAAGCGATTTTTGCGTAGTTAATAGATGCTTGTAGAGAAATTGATCAGTGCACGGAGATAAACCGAAATTCTTTCCAAGTGTCTTTCTGCCGAAACGATGGAAGAAGAATCCATTATCTGCGACGTCTGCTCAAAGGTGTTGCAACGGGATGATATCCCATCTCATATTCAGCTGCATACAGTAAGAGCATGAATCTGTGAGGGTATAACATGTCTGATGATGCTGCCCATAGTCTCAACTCGCTCGATTGTGCAAGTTACTTACGATTCCCGCCTTGGAAGTGAACGATAAAACCTTTGACGACACCGACAGCAATGGATCAGATTACGGAACTACGGAGGCCCTTTTGACAGACGGAAGCGATCAAATATCTAAGCCGTTCAAATGCCCCGACAGAACTTGTGACCACAAATCATTCGCAAGGAAGCAGGACCTAGCTCGCCACTTTACGCAACGTACTTACCTAGCAATCTGACGAATTCTGCCATCTATCTTACTAACAAATACGGGTAGACTGCGAGATAAACAAACGCTGCGGCTGCGGTAGGCACTTTTGCCTCGCAAGCACGTATGTAGCGCATAAACATGCGCACGAACCGGACCAAAGGAAAGCAGCCAGAGAGCGATTTCAGCAGGTGCAGGACGATGTGAAAGCTTCTCTCGAGAAAGCACATTCAAGACAAAAATCCAAAGACCTGCCAAGTTCCAAACGACAAAAGAGGAGGAAAACAGAAACCTTAGGAGACTGCCAATCAGATGTCCCGAGAAGTCCTTCGTATCTCACCGACAAAACTCGACCCCTAGATAGAGGAGCGGTGCCGATCAACTCACGGGCGGACTCTGACCAATCTGGCAGTGTTGATGAGTATCTTTTGTTATCCCAAGTGGCAACTGAAGAAACAGCCCTTTTTATTTCACCAACAACTTCTGGCCGGCCTAACGACGTAACTGATGTCGACGGGAACAGCCAGTTACCTTTTGTCTCGGATTACTTGCCCGTACGCTCGACACAACAAGCAATGCCTTCACAACCTCCAAACATCTGGGAGATGGCAGCCTGGGATTTAGAATTAAATAGCCAAGCAACATTCTGACCCTCACATACCCCAGCGCCCTGATAGCCCAACTACAGACCTTCGTTACATGTTACATGCCCCTTTATCAATGCTTAATATAGTCCTTCTCCTGCACTGCATATGCCATAGTGTAGCCATTTGTTGATCCAAATGAAAAGCGTGGGTGTACAATCATCCTGTTTACATCAGAATGCGAAGCGATGTAGGACCAGAGTCTAGGAAAACTTACACGCCGCCATCTTTAAATATTCTTTCAGATTCTTTCAAACCCTTTGTAGCCGTCAAGAATATATATGGTACTTCAAAAAGGCCATTCGCCGCTCTCACCCCTTTTGATGGGGTTTTGTGGGAGGCAGCAAACAACCAGACTCGTGACTCAGCACTCCACAGGTAGATGATGGCTCGGTGGTCTTGAGCTTCGTCTGTTTTTATTGTAGATGCGAAATAATGGTTTGGATTATCGCTACCAAGATAAAAGCAGATAGAGGGATGGTCGGTATCGAAACGTTCGAGAATATGTCGCAGGTGCTTGTAAATATCAGTAACGAAGAAACGATGGAAAAATCTTGATGATTTGACATACCTGGTCTTTGCGGAGAATTGGCAAGTACCTCCCTAGAACCTCGGGTTTCCAGGCCAGGCCCTGGCTATCCAGTTCTGCGACGAGTTGACCGATCTCAGCGTTTGCCTGACAAAAATATCCGTCTTCTTGGAATAGTTTCAGCGAGTCAAATACAGATTCTTTGTCGACACTGGAAATGAAAGTAGGCGAAGCCATTTTTTCTGGTGTTTACTAGCACGAGAAGGATTAGCCACAGCGTAAGTCTGCGCAATTAGTAGAGGGGGCGGATAAACCATCTCGCTGGAAGAATAGTTTTTCCTAATTTAACTCTGGAGAAATATAAAGGTCACAGGGTTTCCGTCTAAAACTTTGATCTGCCCAACAGTAACGTCTTCACGCCCAACGCACAGTCATCCAAGCGAAGAAATCCAACATACTGAAGTATAATCCCCGCCCTAGTTTGTTACAGAGGCAAGTCACTAACTCAACCTTAGATTGCTACGATATTGTGTGTTAAATACAATGGCTGGATGTGAATATTGCACAGATGGTATTACGGCTGCGGGCACCATCTGCACTAAATGTTCTAAGAAGTGATATCTGGGGTTGTGAGAATGCAATCAGTCAAGGAGGATATTAGAATTGTCTTAGATTGATATTCCATTTACAAGCAGCTGCGGTATATAAACAGTGATCACTTAGAATTAGAAGGCTCCAGTTACAAGCCTGCTCCAAGAACACTACATAAATGTATTTAAGATGTAGAAAGCGCACCTGGTGCAGAAAACGCACCTGGTGCA
>JACCPH010000013.1:0-289275 GCA_014183095.1 Harringtonia aguacate
ATCAGCGGAGTAAGCGAATAACTAAACATGAGGAAGAAGAAGCAAGGAAGCTTCCCAGTGGTCTTCCTGGCTGCCTTTATCGTATCTTCCTCACCGCTGGCTGGCACGTGCGTGTCCCCTTTCCTAAGCGTAATTACGCCTGTGCCTGGACCGTCTCCTGGCTCGTGTCCTGGCCTGGGCAAAGCTCAGGCCTCCTAGGGCCTTGGCCCATGACACTTTAAATGTAAAACTTACTTAATAACGGTTTGTTAATAGTTAGTAAAATTAGTAAGGATTACTTTAACTAATATCTTTAAAGTGTTTAAAACATTTATAAAATAAGTTATTTATATTAACTTTTAAGTTATTTAAAAAAGGCTTTTATTTTATAAAAACATTATTTAACAAACTTATAACGTTATAAAAGTTAAATAAAACACTATTTAGTTTAACTACTTTGTTTTTTACGTTAATTATTACGTTAACTTTAATCTTAACAACCTTTTAAAAGATTTTATAAACATTATTATTATTAACGTAAAAGTTTAAACAAGTTAAACGCTTATTAAAACTTACTTTACTTATGAATTAATAAATAATAACTAACTTCTAACGTTTTAACTTATCTTTTTTAAAAAGTTAATAAACTTATTTAAGCTTTTTAATATTAATAACTTTAGTAAAGAAGTACATTATTATTTAAAAATTATTTAGTACAACTTTAGTTGTTAAAGTTACTATAACCTTTAACAATATTAATATAACTTTTAATACGTTAACTATATTAGTTAAATAAAAGACTATTTAATAAGGTTATATACTACTATACCTTAATGTGTTAATTACTAAAGCTTGTATAAGGTGAATTATAAAAAGTACTTAATTAAACTAAAAATTATAAAAGGTAAAATTGTTAAGTGTATAATCAGTTAAATACATTAAATTTAAAGTATAAGCTGTTAAACCTTTAAAGTACAACATTTTAAACCCTTTTTTTGTATTACAATAACCTTTTAAACACTTTTAAAGTCAATATTTTTAAAGGTATTTTTTAAGTTATTTACTTTTAATAGCTTTAACTTTCTTACTTTATAAACATTAAATACCTTAAAGCTTTTTAAAAGTAACTTAAAGTGTAAAAACTATAACTTTTTTTATAAACGGTTACTTTAACGTTTAATAAAAGCTTTAACCTTTTTAAAACCTACTATACAATTAGTTTAAGTTATAAGTTTAACTAACAAGGTTAACTTAGTTAGTATGTTTAACTTAGTTAATAACAATTCTTTTTAAACGTTGTACATTTACTTTAACTTTTAGTTAACTTAAAACTAGTATACACTTTAACTTAACTTTAACAATACTACTTTTTATTAAAAAGTACTTTTAAACATTTTTCCTTCTTTTTTTATAAACTATAAAGCTTTTTACTTTTTTAAACAAATTCGTTTAATGTTATATTATTAAAAACTTAAAGTAGGTGTACTATCCGTTAAGTAACAGCTTTAACTGTAAAGGCCTTTTAACAAGCGTTTACGGTTACGTAAGTATTACTTAATATAAAGGAAGACGACTAAAGGTAGTAATGTTAGTGTTATTGTTAAAGGAAATATACAATGTACTAACAATAGTTAATACTTAACTAAAAAATTTAAAAAAAGGTATATTATAAATTTATATATAATACTAATTACTTATATTTTACTTTTAACGTTATACAAAGTTAAAGTTTAGTATGTTAATAAACAGTAGCTTTTAACTAATAAGATAGTAGTAAAAGTAAAGCGTTTAATGTTAACTTAAAAAGATTAATACATTAATTTAATTTATAATGTCTTTATTATTACGGTTAAAAAGGTTTTATTAGTATAATATACCTTTTTTTTACTTACGTTGTTATAAAACTTAAGTTTACCTTTAAGTAAGGTTGTTTTAAAACAAGTATAAGTTTGTTAAGTAATGTATATTAAAGTAGTTAATATAAATTATTTACTAATGTTACAAACAACTATACTTTAAAACATACAAAAGTAAAGTTACAGTTTGTTCTTTAAAAAGCGTACTTAATTATAACTTTTTACAAAATTACTTTTAAACTTTTATATACCTTTTTTATAGCTTTTTACTTTTCGTTAAACTATTAAACTAATTTAACGTTAAGTACCTTTAAAAAAGTAGTTATTAAAGCCTTTAAGGTTTAATAAAGCCGTTGTTTAAACAAAAACCTCATTGTTTTTACTAATAACTTAAACTTATAAAAAAAGTTTATTAAGTTAGTTATAAGTATACTATATATTATGTTAAAAGTAAAATAGTTTAAAAAGGTTAAAGCCTTCACATAAACACTTACGTTTTTAATGTAAAAGTAGTTAACACTTTATAAGGCTTAAAGTACGTTAAAATCTTTATAGTTAGTTACAAAGTAAGGTTAATTATAACTTTGTATTAACAACATTATAGTAATTTATAACGTTCAAAGTAATACGTTTGAAACCTTATAGTAAGCCTTTTTAATATTATATAACTTTATAAATACGCTTTTTATAAACGTTTACTAATACTTAAAGTATTGAAAAATTTAAAATAATAAACAAACAAATAAGTTTATTAACCACTTTATACATTAAACAACTTTAAACATAATAAGTCTTTTTTTAATTACAATAATATACAGTTTATTAACTATTAAACTGTATACTGTACTTTATAGTTTTTCTTTTTTATTTTATTATAAACTTTTGTTATAGTAAAGAAAGTTTTAAGAATTTATAGTTTGTTTAAAAGTGTAGTATTATCATATAGTATATTAAATTTACTGTATTTAATAAGTTAATAACCTTTAAAAATATTGTATTAAATAAGATTAAAATAAAAAGTTTAAATAAAGAAAAGTTTAAAAATTACTTGTTTATTTATATAAATAACTAAAAAGGTTTATTTACTTAAATTAATATAATTGTTTACTAATTAGTTTAAAAGTAAAATAAGTAAATGTAAAATAACTTAACTTATTTGTAAAAGGTATTATTATAAAAGTAAATAAGTAAGATTTAACAACAAGTAGTTAAAAAAAAACAAAAAAAACTTGGTTTTGTCTTAATATAAAGATTTTTTTTTAAAAAGTAGTAAATAAACTTATTGTTTATTTATTTATTTTGTTTTAAAAGTAGTTTACATTATTAGTGTAAACATTTATATTGTTATAGTATTTATAAACATAGTTAATACTTGTGTTTACGTAAAGTACTTATATAATTATAAATTTTTAAGTGTTTTTAAACAAGTTTTTAATGTATTATAAGTATAGCTTTATTATAAGATTTTTTAACTTGTTTAAATTTAAAAGTTGTTAAGGTTAAATGTTTGTTATATTTATTGTAAAAAAAAGTGTAATTTTTAAAGATTTAAAAAAAAGCGTTTAAAAGGTTTTTATAATAATTAGTCTTTTACTTAACTTTTTAAGTAGTAACTATAACCAAACGTTATGTTTGTTTATTATTGTTTACGTTATTTGTTTGTAAAAGTACATATTAATTTATTTTAAACAATAAAGTAAACGGTTTTATAGTTTTAAATAAGGTTTTTTGCTAATTAAAGAAGTATGTTATAAGTAATTTAAATGTTTTTTATTAAAAATATTTTATTTATTTAATAAAGTACTTAATATAAGAATTTCCTTTAAAATACATTAAATTTAATACTACGTAATTCTTTTAATTTTATAGTAATTTAACTTGTTTTTAACTTAAATTAAGTTTAATAAAGGCTTTATACGTTTAAATAAGTTTTAACCTTTTAAGGCCTTTAATAATTAAGTAATGTTAATTACTAAGTATACTTTTTATATAAGTAAAAAAGTTACTTTGTAAATAAATGCTTTAATGTACTACTTAATTGTAAAAGGTTGTCACAGTGGGCAGGCTAGTAGGTAAGTAAGGACGAGATCAAAAAGCAAGGAAGTCTATTCGGCTAAGCTAGTCTTTTAAGGCACAAGTAGAGGTCAGGTGGATGACGAGGACGTAGCTCAAATAGCTACGTTCAAAGGGTAGATACAAGTAAAAGATATATCTACAATAGCGGTGTATAGCGGCAGTAACACAAAGCTAGCACGGTAGTCTGTAACAGTGCTCCCCTTCTTACGACCGAGCTTTGTTAAGGTCGTAGGCTTAAGGTCTAAGCTTGTTAAAGTATTAACAGTGAAAGTTGTTTAACAGTTGTTTAACGTTCGTTAAGTATTTAACTAGTTTAGTAGTTAGGTCGTTGTATTTAACCTAACGGACAACGTATTTTAAACAAGGGTGGCGGCTACGGTTACAGCGTTTTAAAAAGGAGTTTAAGATTTTAATGACTTTATTTTGGTTTTGTTAACGATTTTTACATACCGTAGTAGTGGACGAACTTAATTAAAAATCAAGTTAAAGGTGTTAATATAGTAAAGGTAAGAGATGTAAAAGACAAAGTGTACTTTAACAAAAGTAAGTAAGTTTAGCTTATAAACTAATAACTTTAAAGATTTAATACAAGCTTAAGTTTTTTTAGTTAAGCTTTTTTATTAAATAAATAATAGTTAAAGTGTAAGCGTTAAGTTAAACATATTTACTTTTTTAAAACTAGTAAGTAAGTTAGTAAGTTAACGGTAGTAGTTAGTTTGTTCTTTGTGTTAGTTTTAAGTAATAGTTATTTTGTTTTAAGTTAGTTTAGTAATTTTTTATATATAAGTAATAAAATAAGTAGTGTTTTAAGACTATAAAGTGTTAAGTAGGTCTTTAAAAGGTTTAAAACTTATTTAAGGTTTAAAGTTGTAGTTAGTATAAAACAAAGATAAGTTAATAGTTTTAAAGCGGTAAGCGTTGTTAGTAAACTTGGTTAAAAGCAACTACTTATTTTAATTGTTTTGTAAGTATACTACGTAAGTGTGTAAGTACTACTTTAAAATAGAATTAATTTTTTTAGTTTAACCGTTAGTTTTAAGATAATAGGTTGTTAATAAAGCGGTTTTAATTTTTAGTAGACAGATAAGGTTTTACTAAAATTTAATAATAAACTGTATGCTTTAGTTGGATACAATAAATAAAAGTAAGTTGTAAAGCTTTTATATATACTTTAAGTATAAGTAAGTGGTGTTTTTAGCACTGTAAGTTTTGTAATAAGGGATTAAGTAGTGTATTTTCGTTAAACGGTTAACTATAATTATAATTACGTTATAACTATAGCTTTTTAGTAAGTATGTAATAAAGTTTACTAATATGTTACGTTAAGCTTAGTTAAAGATAAGTAAAAAGTGTAAAAAACCTTTTTAACTGTTATAAAAGAAAGTTGTTTGTTAGTATGTGTAATATTTCTTTACTTAACAAACTATATAATATGTTATTTTAAATTAATAGTATTTATATAATAATAACTTATACGTTTTAAAACAGTTAAAGTGGTTAAAGGTTAAGTGGTTGTAGTAACGGTAAAGTAAATTAGCTTTTAAGTTATTATAGTTAAAAACGTATATTTAGTCTTATACATATAAATATTTATTATAGTTAAAACACTTAACTAAGGTTAAAGTAAGTAAACAGTAAGTTTTAAAGTTAAACAAAGCTTATAAGGCTTAACAAAAAACTAAATTAACATTGTAAGCTTTTTAAAAATAAATAATGTAAAAACAATAGTAACGTTAACAAATTAAACTATAGGTTTAAAGCTAAGTTCGTTCGTTTTAACACTGTTTAACTTTAATGTAAAAAGTGTTTATCTTTTTTTTTAAAGAAATCTTTTAATCTTTATATTAAAGCGTTTAACTTAATACCTTACTTATTAAGTTAATAATAAATCTAAAAGTTAAAACAAAATAAAAATTTAAATTAATAAGCTTAATAACGGTTTAATAACTTTATCGTTATAAAGTATTTTAAGTTACAATAGTTAGTAATAACTTTAATAAAAAATAAATACCTTTTAACTTATGGTACTATTTTTTAAAGTAACGAATAATAGTAAGTAACTTTTTATTATATATTTTATAATTACACTTTATAGTAAAGTACTTTTTTAAAAAAAAAGGTAATAAGTTATAAAGTACTGTTATCGTTATACTATAATATAACATTAGTAAAAACGAAATTAAAAGCGTTAGTTTTTAATACAACGTCTTTATTTTAATTAAAGTAGGTTAGTATTAAAGTTAACAAAAAACAGTCTTTTAAAGTTTAAAAGACAGTAGTATAAGTTACGTTTTAAAAGAACAAAGTGTTTTTATAGGTTAAACAAACTAAAAAGGTAACAATTTTAAAAAAGTTAGTAACAAAGTAATAGTAAAAGTTTTTAAAGTTAAAAAAGGTTTAAACGTTAGTTAAGTAAGTTAAAGTAAACTAATTACAAACAATATTAACTTTTATAGAATTTATACAAACACCGTTACATTTAATAATTAACCTTAAAAAACTTTGTTTTTGTTTAATAAAACTTACACTTAAAAGCTTTAATATATAAGCTTACCTTACAAAGACAAAGCAAAACAATATAAATATACTTAGTGTATTTTTTATAAGTACGATTATAAATTAAAATGTTGTTTAAATAAGTAGTATAAAATAAGTTTAAAAGTTTATAAAAGAAAGTATTAATGTGTTATTAAAACGTAATAAAAGCGTTAGTTAATTTAAACAGTATAACTAAGCTTTTAAACAAGTTAAAGTAAGTATAAAAGGTAATTAAGTACTTTTTACTTTCTTTAATACAAAGGTTGTTAAACGTAAATACAATGTTAATTTTACTAAAGTACTTTATACTAAACAAGTTATTTAAAGTTTTTTTAATTAAAGGTAGTAAGTAACGGTCTTTAACAATAATAACGTTTAAAGTATAATAATGAACGTAAAAACAAAGTCTTTTATTAAATTTTTTAATAAATAAAATAAAGAAAGTAACAAAAAATAAATTAAAGTAAATAAATCCTTTTTAAAAGTTTTCGTTAAACTATTTGTAAAAGGCTTAAAGTTTGTTTTATAACATAAAGTATAATAAGTTATATAGTAAGTTAACATTTTTAGTTAACTATATATAGTAGTCTATTAACTAATGTAATAGTAACTTTTTAACCTTTTTAAGTAAAAAGACATTAATAAAGTTAAAGATTTTAAATAGTAGTTTTAACATATTAAGTAAAGATAGTACGTTAAAGTGTAATAAAGCGTTAATAGTACTTAAGGTAAGTATACAAGTAATAAAAATAGTAAGTAACAACACCCTTTTTAATATAAAAGTAATGTTTATATGTTGTAAAGTAGTAAAATAATAGTTTTAGTCCTTTAAACAAGTTTTCTTTAAGATTGTATACAGTCCTTTAACTTTCTTAAAACAAAACAAAACATTACAATAGTTATAGTAGTACTTATTATTAAACGTAATTAAGTACTTTATAAAGTAAATAAACGAGTTATACTGTTTAAACTATAGTATACTTAATATAATTAAGTAGTATATTAGTAGTCTTTAATTTAAAAGTTAGTACAAACATAGTAAGTACACTTACTTACTTTAACCGTTTAATTATTAAACACTTTAATATTAAAAAAGTAGTATAAAAGGTGTTAAGTTAATTAATACTTAGTTACTTAATTAACGTTAATAAAGGTTTTACCTTTAACGTTAAGTTAACTAAAGTATAAGTTAAAATAAAGCCTTTAGTAGTTAATAAGTTAATAAGTAGTATTATTAAATTAAAGCGTTAGTTGTATTCCTTTTTAATAAAAAGTTTGTAAACAACAACAATTAAGATTTAAATAATAAGCAGTCTTACATAAAGAACTAAGCTTAAATTGTAACTTAGTTTAAACATACTTCTTTTTTTTTAACAAGTAATAAAAACAAAATAAGTTTAACAAACGGTAAGAACTGTAATTGTAACAGTTGTAACGGTTTTAAAAAAAGAAATAAAACAAATTAAAAGAGTTAAAGGTTACAACGTTATAAAAGTTAAGTAACTACAAAGTAGTCTTTTAAACCATACTTATATCATTTACCGTGTTTTTTACAAGTATTACAACGTTAGTTTAACAAGTTTATAACGTTGAAGTTACAAAATAAAACAATAACTTTTTTAAGTAAAGTAAGTATTAAGTTTATTAACTGTTAAGTTATATGTTAGTAAGGTGTAATACAAAAACATTTATTAAAACTTTTAAAACAAACTGTTTTTAAAAAAAAAAAAAAAACTAAATGTATTTATTTCTCCTTTTAAAGTTAAACGTTAAAACTTAACTAAGTAAACGTTAAAGTCTTTACCAACTTAGTAAAAGTAGTATAAATTGTAATAAACATAATTAACATAGTTAAAGTCTTTATACACTTTGTTAAATAAAAATAAAACGTTTTTAAAATTAAATAAATAAGTTTAACTTTTTAAATATAAAAGAACTTAAGTATAAACTGTCCCTTTTAAGTAATTAACAATGTAAGTAATACAAGTTTCAAACGTCGAATAACGGTTATAGTTAACTGTTAGTTTCTAGTGGATTTAGTTAGTAAAGCAACAAAGGTCGGCCAAAGTACCGTTAAACTTATTAAAGTTTAAAAGTCGTTTAAACAAACAAAGTATAGTAGGTTTAAAAGTAATAAAAGAATATAAAGCCACAACTAAATCTTTAAATATGTTAACGGTAGTAATGAACAAAGTAGTAAACAAAAGAGTTAGTACAGTTAAAGTAGTAAGGTAAGTAATGTGTTTTAGTTTAACATAAGCGTTAATTAACTAGTTGTTTAACAAGCTAACTATATAACAACTTTCCTTTAAACGCTATAAACGGTGGTTAAGTTAAAGTAAAAGGTGGTTAACTCTTCCTTTTAAAGGTAAAGAGTGTTAACAAAGGTAAAGCAAAAAGCAGTTAGTTCTAAGTAAAGAACGGTAACTCTTCTTTTTAACAACAAAGGAGTTTACAAGTAGTGTAAAAGTAGTTAGCTTACGCTTACAGGTTAGCTACTACATAGGCGTTAAAGTCTTTAGTACTAGTAAGTAGTAAAGGAGGAACGAGTAAATTAAACATTTCGTTAACATTTATAAAAAGGAGTTATGTAATGTTACAACGGGCAGGCTAACAAGTAGGTAGGGACAAGATTAAAGAGTAAGGAGGTCTATTTGGTTAGGCTAGTCTTTTAGGGCATAGGTAGGGGTTAAGTGGATAATGAGGACATAGCTTAAGGAGCTACGTTTAAGGGGTAGATGTAGGCAAGAGATATATCTACGATAGCGGTGTGTAACGGTAGTAATACAAGGTTGGCACGGTGGTCTATAACAAAGGTTTAACTTTTTAAAGTAACTATTTTTTTTAAAAAAGTGTTAAGTAAGTAATATTTTTTGTAAAGGTAAACGTACACTATATTGTTAAGTATAAATTTCATTAAAGTATACTTATAATTATATTATAATTTTATAAAAACAGTTGTTTAATTAATAAGTTTTTTTTACTTTTTAAAAGTATAATTTTTGTAAAGTTTGTTATTTTTTTAAAATTAATAGTTTTATTATTTATAGTAAAAAGGGTTATGAACACTTTAAGTTTAACTTTATATAAAAACTTGTTTAAAAACATATTCATAACTATTATATATACATTATTAAAGTTATATTAAAACGTTAGTATTAAGAAAGTTTCCACTTTGTTTAAGTTAATATAATAAAAGAATTATAAGGTAATTTTTATAGTTTAGTTCTTTTTTTTAAAAAGTTTGTTAGTTTGTAAGTAATATAACGTTAACATTAGTAAGTTAACCTTCAGTAAACTAAACAACGTTGTTTATAAGTTTTTTTATAAATTTTTTGTTTTAATCGTTAATAATCCATTTAAAAAGGGTTTAATTAAAAAAAAATAAAAAGTAAAAAAAAAAACGATTACTTAATCCTTAACCTTATAAAGGTATAAAATATATACAGTGTTTAATTTATACTGTATACACTGTTCTTTAAAGTAATGTTTTTAGTTGTATGTAAAGTATAAGATTTAAAAAACAATTATATAAAGAATAGTTAATTGTAAAAAGTTGTTAAGTTATACGTAGTATATTAGTCTGTTAATTATTTTTTATACTTTAAAGTTATATTACCTTAAGTTTTCATATATAATTAATAAATCCTTTAGTTTCTTTAACTATTTTTTGTTTTAGTTGTAAAAAGGTGTTGTAAATAAGATTAAGCGTATAGTTAGTAAAATATACTTTTAAAAATATTCTTTTTAAAAATTAATACACTATTTTAAAGATTGTTTAATTAAAATATATAAAAACTAAAAGTAGTTTTATATGTTTAATTTAATAAATAACAAAAGTTTTAAGTTATAATAAAAAAGCATTAGTTATATATAAAAATAGTTTTAAAGTATATTAAAGACTTTAAGTTTATTAACTTTTAATTAAAAGGTTAGTTTAAAAGTAACCTTTTAATATACTTTTTTTTAATGTTATTAGTAAGTGTTTTACTGTCCTTTTTTATTTTAGTAAAGGTAGTCTTATAACTTTGTAAAGGTTATACCTAAATTTTAACTCTGTATTTGTATTTGTTTAAAGCCTTTTTCGAAACTGTAAGTTAAAAAAGGTTAAAGGGTTATTATTAATAGTATCCTTTTTTTTAAAGTTAGTTTAATATATTAATATATTAAACGTTATTAATAATAAAATAATTACTTACTATTTTGTAATCCTTTTTTAACTTTTAAATCTTAGTTATAAGCTATAAAAGGATGTAAACTTTTATAGTGTTTAACGTAATTTAAGCCTTTAAACTTAAGTAACGTATCAACTTTTTTTTTATTAGTTACTTTATTATTACTAGTATTAGTAATAAAAAAAAGTAACTTTAAAACGAGAGGTAAGGCTTGTTGTATAAATGTTTAAATCTATAATAAATAAGGTAAATAATAGTAATTTAATAAAGAAAAGAAAAAGATTAAAGTAAAAAAAAGAAAGGAAAGGAAGATATATATACTATTTTTTTAAATATTAATTTTTTTTATTATTAATATAGAATATTTTAGAATCTTTTAATAATTATTAATCCTTTTTTTATTATTAATATAAAATATTTTAAAATCTTTAATTATTAATCCTTTAAGTTAAGTTATATAATTAATAATAAATTTATTAATCTATATAATAACATATTAAGTAATTTAAAATATCTCTTATATTATACTTTAAAAACCCGTTTTCATTAACAATATTACAAAGTTGTAAATTAACCTTAAACTCATTTATTTAATAAGTTTTTAAATTAGTAGATTTATTTATAAATATTAGCATAAGTTAATAATAATAATAAAAGTATTAATAAAAATTACTTACACTTATTTAATATATCCTATACAGTATTTTTAACTATATCTTTATAATATTTTTTAAAATGTTCAACGTGTTTATATTCGTATATATTGTTTATATTATTTTCTTTTATATAACTACATTTAAATAACGTAGTTGATAAGCGAGCGGAACACACAAGCGAGCGGAACACTTCCACAACCCTCACAACATAAAGCTCAATTATACCACCACAACAAGTGAAATCAATCTAAACTACTCGGAAATATATGCATCAGACATTTCTACTTCCTTCTGGCAAGTGCGCGCATTGTGTCCTCTCTCGCCGCATGTGCCACAGCGCCGTCCGCCTGGCTCGGCCCTCCTCTGCCGACCACCCCTCGCCTGCATTTCTTGCTGGATTTGCTCCTCTACGACCTTTTCATCTAGTAAATCATGTCCTTCTTGAACTGTAAGAGATCCTCCAAGTCGTACGCGTGTCTTTTTGGCTCTCCGTCGTTTGCTTAGTGCCGCATTGGCCTGTTGAAGTGCTCGAACCTCGGCTGCCAACAAGGCGTATGAGTGCATCATTGCCTGCGCACCCTTTGCGATTTGGTCGACAGCGCTAAAAATTGGGGTTGGAGAGCTGCCTTGGTGACCGGCAATACGGCTTTTAATGAATTCAGACTGCGAGACCGCCTCTGTTGGGTTGTGTGGTGTTTGGGAAACCCAAGGGTTGGCGCTCGTTGGACGAGAGCCTGGAGGTGTTGGTGTCCGTAACTTTACATCCAGCTTTGATAAGACGGCCTCTGGATTCAATGGCACTAAGCCAGATCCTCTGAATCCAGCCTTGACATTTTCTTGTGTGAAAACGGTACGAAAGGCGGCCTGGAAGGCAATAAAGAATTCCACCTTGGTCACGTGGTTAATGTGAGACTTCATTAACCCTTCGATCTCACGACTGTACGCCCGTTTCAATGGACCAAAGCATCCGACGTCGAGGGGCTGAAGTAGATGTGACGAGTGCGGAGGCATAGACACCGGTATAATGTCTTGATCTTGGCAAAACCGGTTGAACTCGGCTGATAAATGACTCTCGTGGCCGTCGATCACTAACATTCGATATCGGCCAACTCTGCGATGAGTTGTGTGTCGATGAAAATGCCGAATCCAGTCCAAGCCTGTCTCGTTGTCGGTCCATCCATTGCTGGTAGGTTTAATCACCCAATCGTTCGGAAGGTCACACTCTGTGTACCAGTCAAAAAGGTGGACGGCTCCCTTTACCACAACATATGGCGGGACACACCAGCCGTCTGCATTCACGCCTTGGATAACCGTGGCCCATTCTCGGTTTCCTGGTTGAACTGTCTTTGCTTTCCCACGTCGTTCGGCGCGCGTCACTACCATAGACGGAGTGATGATGCCGATTGCAAAGCCGGTCTCGTCAAAGTTGTACAGATCCGCGTCGACAATGCCGTACTTGGCGCGTAAATTCTGCACAAGTGCAAACCACGCGTTTATTTTTTCTGGATCTTCACAGAGGGCCCTCTGGTAGTCGTAAGGACGATTAAAATGCGTCCGGAGGTCTGGTTGTCGCTTGACAAAGTTGCTTGCCCAACGCTTTCCGACGCGTCCTGCGTCGCGCTCTGCCAGCAAAACATTGGCCATATCTTCCACGTCCGCCAACCTAGGCGGAAATCCTCGCGCATCCAAGTCGAGAATGTATTAGAGAAGAGCCTTCTCTTCCAGCTCTTTTAATTTTAAAGAGTTGGCGCGGGTGTCTTGTCGAACGCGTCGGCCGTTCATTCTGTAACTCAAGGTTGCTAATGGGACGTCGTAGAGTTTAGCTGCGGCTCGGAGACTTAGATTTCTAGTATCTTGGAGAGCTTGGATAGCTAAGAGTAATTGACTTTCTTTTGTAGTTGGTGCCATTGTTTGTTGTAGAGAAATGTTATGTTAAAGGTGGAAGGTAGACATTTGTATAGGACGTGTTCCGCTCGCTTGTGTGTTCCGCTCGCTTATCAACTACGTTAAACAGTATAGTACTTTTACTGTATTGTTAGTTGTAAGAAAGTTAACGGTACTGTAAATATAAAGAAAGTATAAACAACTTGTAAACGCTTTTATACAATAGTACGTTAAAGTAAAAAACAGTTTTAACGTACGATTATTAATTAGTCTTAAAGAAAAAACTATTACTAAGTTATTAAATAACATAAAATAAACTTTAATTTTTAAGTTTTTACTATTATAAATTAAAGTACGTTAAATTTACTGTACAAAAAACAAGGTAATAATATTTTAAAATACAGTGTTTAACTGTTTTTTAATAAAAGACAACTTATTAATTAACTTTTTTAATATACTTAAAAAGAATTACCTTTTATAAAATACAACAGTTAGCTTAAAAAGGTAATAGTGTTAATTATTAACGTAAACACTATTATATTAAAAATAAACAATATTATTATATAACTACTTAAAGTAGTTTAAAGTTTAATAAATAAATATATTTACTAACTATATCAAGTATGTTTAAAAAAAGGTTAAAGTAGTTATACTACTTAAATTAAAAAAAAAAACTTAAAATTAATACGTTTGTAATACTTTATTACTTTTATATTTTACTTATTTAAAAGGTTAAAACGTTTAATAGCTTATTATATAACTTAAACTGTAATAATTTATTACGTTTTTAACCTTTAATATAAAAAAGCTTTTTTTTACTATATAGTTATAAACTTATTATTTATATTTATTTACAATGTTTAAAACACTTTATTTAAAAGTAAAAAAGTTACTATAATAACAGTTAACGTATAAAGTACTTTTAACGCTTTACTTTTTAATTAACTTTTATTATATAAAAAAGGACGGTTAAGTACTACTTTACTTTTACTTTATTTAAAGCTTTTTAAGTTAATAAAAAGTTTAAGTTTAACTTAAAAGTACTTATACTAAGTATACTATTGCTTAATATAACACTTTTTAAGGTTTACCTTTATCTTTATTATTATTTATACTATATATAGTTAAAACCTTTTAAGTTAACCTTTAACTTTAATTTAGTTATACTAATAATATATTTTTTTATAAAGTAGTTACTACTTTAAATTAAAATATTATATTACTTAAAACCAACTTACAACAGTTATTAAATTAAAGCGTTTAAAATAAAGTTACCTTTACCTTTAAAAAGTTTAAACTTTTAGTTATAAGTTAGTAACTTAACTATTAAGTTTTTTTTAACCTTAAACTAACTTTGTTAACCTTTTAATGGTTAAGCTTATAGTTAAACTATTACTTAAATTTTTAACGTTATATTACTAAGTAATGTTATGTTATAAGGTTATAACGGTTGTTTACTATATTTACTTTTTTATTAAAGTTTATTTTAAACTTTTTACTATAAATTTATATATAATAGTAATTATTTATATTTTACTTTTAACGTTATATAAAGTTAAAGTTTAATACATTAATAAATAACAATTTTTAATTAATAAAGTAATAGTAAAAGTAAAGTACTTTATATTAATTTAATTTACAATGTCTTTGTTATTATAATTAAAAAGATTTTATTAATATAATGTATATTTTTTTTACTTATATTATTGTAAAACTTTAGTTTACTTTTAAGTAAAGTTACTTTAAAACAAATATAAATTTATTAAGTAACATATATCAAAGTAGTAAACGTAAGTTATTTACTAATATTATAAACAACTATACTTTAAAATATATAAAAGTAAGGCTATAACTTTCTTTTTTAAAAGGTGTACTTAATTATAACTTTTTATAAAACTACTTTTAAACTTTTTATATACTTTTTTATGACTTTTTATTTTTTTATTAAACTATTAAGTTAATTTAACGTTAAACACTTTTAAAAAAGTAGTTGTTAAAGCCTTTAAAGCTTAATAAAACTACCTTTTAAATAAAGACTTTATTGTTTTTATTAATAGTTTAAAACTTATAAAAAAAGTTTATTAAGTTAGTTATAATATATTATTTATTATATTAAAAGTAAAATAACTTAAAAAAAAGTTAAAGCTTTTAAACACTTACGTCTTTAATATAAAAATAGTTAATGCTTTATAAGGATTAAAGTATATTAAATTTTTATAGTTAGTTATAAAGTAAGGTTAATTATAGTTTTATATTAATAATACTATAATAATTTACAATATTTAAAGTAGTATACTTAAAACTTTATAGTAAGCCTTTTTAATATTATATATTCTTTTAAATACACTTTTTACAAACGTTTATTAATACTTAAGGTATTAAAATTTTTAAAGTAATAAATAAGTAAATAAGTTTATTAAGTACTTTATATGTTAAACTACCTTAAACGTAATAATAAGTTTTTTTTTTAGTTATAATAATGTATAGTTTGTTAACTATTAAACCGTACACTATACTTTAAACAGTTAGTAAAAGAGTATTACCTTTTCTTTGTTTAAACAATACTAAAGGTAAACCTTAACATAATAATACCGTACAGTATCACACTTAATGAGTATTTACAGGTAATTCATAAGATAGTTAAGTCTTACTCTTGTTAAAGAATTCCTTAGTGCTTTTGTAGGAGGTACGCAACTGGTTTTAACACTTAGTAAGTTATGACATGTTTATTAGTTAAGTGTTTTTACTAATATCTATTCAAGTCTATAAAATAGTTAAGAAAATGCCTACTTATAAGTTATCTTGTCAAGCGCAGAAATAGTGAAATGTTTTGCCTAATATAGTAAACCTCACCACGATTAACACAAACTCATTGGGTCGCACATTGGGGGGCCCCTTGCTCTTCGTCATCAGCGTCTTCCCATTCACCCCCAGAGCGCGGGTCATTAGAACGAGCGCCCATCTAATAAGCCTCTGGTCAGTAGCGGCTTACCACATTTGATTATGTAGACAGGTAAGACAAGGGAAGAGGCGTGTGCAAGATGATGCCAAGATGCCTGTAATGCTTGAACACTCACCTGTTCGATATCCGCGTTGGCCTCGTAATCGACCTCATCTACCTCATCGATGTTCTCAGATAAGATGGTAAGAACGGGAGGCGGTAGTAGACCCCTCAAACTCTGGAAGTCTGCGTCATTCCCTAGCCAACCATCCTGGGGAAATTCGATCTTCACGTTGAGATATAGATCGCCCTTCAGTTCGCCGCGCTTCATAGGCATACCTTCCCCAGAGACCTTAAGAACTTCCGCTGGTCGAAGGATTTTGCCCTGAGGGTGGTTGATATGAATTCCCCTGCCATCAAGATGTTTCAACACGACACGTGAGAAACCAGTTAGTGCCTCCGATAATGTCACCTTAAGATCTGCTAAGAGGTCATTTCCGACACGAGTGAAGGTCTCGTGGGGCTCTTCAACCAGTGTGAAGACAATGTTGCCCGGCACCTGGTCGGGGAATTGGTCTGCCTCGCCTTCAAGCACAATACGCTCTCCCTGCATGGACCCTCGAGGTATATATATCTCAAGCGCCTTCGTTTCTTCGACAGTTCTCTTCCCTTTGCATTTCTTGCAACGATCCTTTTCCTTGTAGTACATGCCTGAGCCCTGACAATGGTCACATGGCAGCATCTCTTGTCGAATGAGACCCGGGCCTACTTGGCGATAGGCTTCCCGAACACCCGCTCCCTTGCATCGGTCGCACTGTTGTGGCTTGACTTTGTCCTTCGCACCAGTGCCTTTGCACTGATTACAGATGACGCGCTTGTTTGCCGCAAACTTGACGGTCTTTCCTTTGTAGAGCTCTTCCAGAGAAACACTGTAGTGTTGTTCTTCGTCGTGACCCCTCCGTGGCCGCGGTTGACCACCACCGCCACCAACATTCATGCCAAACATCTGAGCGAGTATATCATTCAGATCTCCGCCATCCCCGGGGACTGCACGAGACGAGTCGAAAGCAGCCATGCCATATTGATCGTAGCGTTGTCGTTTCTCCTCGTCGCGTAATATTTCATAGGCTTGTGTTACAGACTTGAACTTCGCTTCAGATTCAGTTCTGCGTTCTTCGGGTACCTTATCTGGGTGGTGTTGTAGAGCGGCCTGGAGATTATATGTATTAGCAACAGTCACATTGCCATTATCGTGCTGCAATCGGTACAAGAAGTAGTGCTGACCTTCCTGTAGGCCTTCTTTATTTCGGTCTGGGTTGCCGATCTACCAACGCCCAGAAGTTCTAGTGTTCTCGTCAGTGTTCATTTGGGCCTCCTTGATCGGAGCCTGTACAGAGGAATGCCAGCTTCGCCGTGCTTGAGTTCTAGCAGTGCATTAATGATTTAGCTTACCATAAAGATCAACCTCCTCGGGCTCACTGGGAGCGTTGTTTGGATCACCGCTGCTCATATTTTTTATATGTTCGCAAAGACGCCTCGAAGTCAATGGGTTCCGTAGTCCAGTGCAAAGCCTGGATTGAGATGGGAGAGTGAAATCAAAACTTTTCCAGGCTGAATGTGAACCTTGACTTTTCGGTGGGTGGGGTTTTATCTTACTTTGTTAGACCCACAACTCGATGAATCCATTTTTAGCGCAGCCGCAGCCGCCAACAGAGCCTCCGCCAAACCGTCTCAGTACAAAAGGCTCTTCATGGAAAGGTCCTAGCTAGTGGGTCTTCATGTTTTCATCCAGAATGTTTCGTTGCAGGAGCAATTCCAACTAGGCGCCATATCCATCTCAAGAGTAATGGAAACTTTCGCAAGGCAAGGCATATTATTTGGTTCGCCAAGGGGCCTTCCTGCTTGCCTATGCTGCCGACTGCACTCCTCTCTGCCAACCTATCCTAGGAGATACTCGACAGTGACACACAGACGCACCAAGACGAGGCTGGACAGAGAAAAGCGCACAAGTCTTCCTAATCGGCCGGCGAGGACCCGTTTCGCACCATCTCCCACTGGCTATCTTCACCTTGGATCACTTCGAACAGCTTTGTACAACTATCTTCTAGCTCGTGCAACAGGTGGCCAGTTTCTTCTGAGACTCGAAGATACAGATCAGGTACTGAAACTCTTGAGTCTATGCAACATTTCTCTTTCACTGCAATCTCAGGGCTTCTAACCTCTACTTTCAGTCACGGATTGTGCCCGATGCCGAAACACGCCTCTACGAGGACTTGAAGTGGTCAGGACTATCATGGGATGAAGGTGCGATTGCTCGTGTCAGACGAAGCCCGAAGCCTGAGCGTTATGCCTGGCTAATCATTGTCTAGGCCCCGATTGTGGTGGACCGGTCGGTCCTTATAAACAGGTATGACGCATTTGACACGATTGCATTCCAGGCTAGAGTTGACGAACGCAATTGTCAGTCCGAGCGTCTACATATATATCGCGAACATGCCGATCACCTAATACGCCAAGGAAAGGCTTTCCGTTGCTTTTGCTCCCCAGATGGTCTTGCTGCCCATAACCGGAAGTCCTTTGATATAGATGGAACGTTTGGAACGTACCCGGGGTTGTGTCTGTCCATACACCCTGACGAGTCTGCCGAGAGGGCTGCAAAGGGTGAGGCCCATACAATCCGGTTTAAGAGTGGCGACAACGCCGTCGAGGTTCATGACCTTGTCTATGGTGTGTACAAAAAAAAAAAACCAGAGGATCATTTCATCATTATGAAGAGTGATGGCTTTCCAACATATCACTTCGCAAATGTTGTCGATGACCACCTCATGAAAATCACGCATGTGATCCGGGGCGCGGTAAGATTCGAGCTTTCTGAGCTTCTTCCATCTTTTCCTTTTTTCCGGGTACCCAGGAAGAAACTGGGCTGATTGTTCATTCAGGAGTGGCTCGTATCGACGGCAAAACACGTCAGCCTTTACGATGCTTTTGACTGGGAGCCGCCACTGTTTGCTCACGTTGGGCTTCTCGTTAACTTGAAACGCCAAAAGTTGAGTAAGCGTAATATGGATATCGGGATAGACTCATATAAACGGAATGCTACCTTTCCTTCGGCCCTTCTTAACTTCGCAGCACTGCTTGGGTGGAACCCAGGTGCCTCGCCGAGCAAGGGAGTCATGACATTAGATGACATGGTCAAGAATGTATGTCACCAGTGAGGACTAGACTGGAGGACTGAAGCATATGCTAATTTTGGTGCAGTTTGATCTGAGATTTACGAAGGGAGACATTGTTGTGAGCACGGAAAAACTCAACTTTTTCCACAAAAAGCATATCCGCCTTGCAATCGATAATCCAAGACCAAACATGACAGGCATTATCGATGAGGTCATGGTTGACCCAATGCTTCGCAGAGTGCGACAGATCGAGACTCAAAGACAAGCACTTTTGATGGAGTCGGCTCAAGAGATGACTGCATCTCAGAAATCGCTGGCTTCATTGGGTAGCCTTCTCAAAAGCATAAAAGAAGGCGACCATGAATCGGCTCGACACCAGATTCATACGCTTCTGAAGATTTCTCGGGGTGACGTTAACTCGGCCGATGGGGCCGTTGAGGCTAACAAATTTGTTATCTGGCAGCCATCTACCGGACATATTCGCTCGTCATATTCACAACTCGGAACAATACCCGGCTGCATATTAATTGGAAGTACGCCGGCGTCCGTGTTGGATGTGGTCGACTTCCTCATAGGTGTGCTGGACCAGGTCGACACAAAACTTTGGACGGACCATGACCTGCATATTACTCTCACCGAAGTCGCGCAGAAAATTGTTTGCCAGCAGGCAAATACGTCCACTGCCACTGTGGGATTCAAATATCTACGGTGGGCTCTTTTGGGCCTTTCATCTGGTCCTCAAATCACTCCCCTTATGACGTTTCTGGGAAAGGACGAAACCATGAAACGACTTCGAGTTGCTGAGGCAGTTGCCAAATCGATCAGCGAATCTTCCACCGCCCAAACAGGTAACGGCAAGGAACCCACTTTAGGAACAAAGGAAGAAGCCTTGTGTATTCCTCTGGATAGTGACGTTAAGTCTGGCAGGGGAACGGCCTAGGAAATGGCCTAGGCGTTGCAAGGACTCGTCCATTCGGGATATCAATTAAAACCTCCTCCTCGCTAGAGGCCATTGCTATAGTTATGGTATCATATTCCGCTCTAACATATTCTCCCTACGATGATCTTACTAGCCTATGATCGCTAGTGTCGCTGAAAGTGTTCATTGCGAGTCACTATCCTGCCTTTCGGTTGCATCCGCAACGATGTCGGCACCAAAAACTTTGGATTTAACTCCACCAGCCATCAAGCCTGATCGTTGTCTTGCTGCAAGCAGTTTACTGTTGCGTTCCACCTTCTCTGCTGCTTCATTCAGGGTTTTACCACTCGGTCCTCCGATACCATATGCCGGCGCCATTCCACTCCCTCCCAACTGCCCGCTACCACGACCTGTTCGCTGAAGGTTGGTGGTCACCTCCATGATCTTATGTCCAACGTCTAGCATCTGTTTGTTATGATAATCTCGGTTTGTGAGGAGCGGACTTTGAGAGAGTGTTTGAACCCAGTACTTGTTCCATAGGAGCTCAAGCAGGCGTGCATCGAGTGAGCTCTTGAAGTGCTCAATCTCTAAGCTGTAATATCGGCTTGAATGTGCCCCGAAGTCATCTGCTTTGCTTAGCGGGACAGTTTGGAAACCATCAGAGTTGGTCACCGCTGCTGTGTTGTCGGATGCGTTGTAGCTTTCTGGATAAGTCCTGAAAGCGCCAATTTCCACTTTCCCTGCACTGATCGTTCTGTCTGGATCAACAACGACAGCGACAAACGGGTCGTTGAATGTTTGTTGCATCACCTGTGTGCCCACGTCGATGCCACTGAGCCAGCAACCGTAACCGGGATGAGAGTGATACCAGCCAATGACATTCTCCATCCGTCCTTGGTCACGACAAAGTTTGAGATATTCGACGAGGTATTCGTTTGCCTCGTCTTGGGCGTTCACGCGGGTCTCAGTTCCCTCGACGGGGAGACGGAAAGCGTCTGTGACAACAAAGGCCGTCCCGTCGACATAACCTTGCATCAAGCCCATTACTTCGAGAGAACCGCCAGAGCGAGCGTGCATGACTATCTTGATAAGCGCGTTGGCACTGATTCGAACAGACTTGAAATAGTTCGGATCTCGTATCCACGGCTTGTCGGAATTTATTGCCTTCAGGGCATCATTGCCAAAGCTGTAAAGTGCATCTCGGACTGGATCAACCTTATTTTCCAGCTTCACTGGAACGCGTTGATACTGATATCAGCATAAGATGCTCGGAAGTAGGGGCAAGAGGAGGACGCGACAATGAAATATCCTTACTATCAGTCCATGATCTCATAGCTGTGCCCATCTCGATAGCTCGCGGTAGTGACCAGGAGGACGTTCATCGGCTGGATCTTGATGCAGGCTGAGCAAGAAGGTAGCGGGGCTGTACAAGTAAGATAGGTAATACAGATGGACAAAAGCGCTGGATACGGGGCAAATTAATTTGTATGTGCTACACGTGAATTCTCACGTGACTTGTGCTCTCAGCCTTAGTCTAAAGCAAATATTAAATAATCTTCCAATGGATATACAGTATGCGTTTACCAACGGATCATTATTTTTACGATTCCACTCCACCCGAGTATCACGTGTAGGTATATTAAATTGACACTAGAGCAAAATACCTTACACACCACCAAAATTTTACAACTGGAAGTCCGCGGCCAAGCCCTAATTTCCAAGCCCTACCTAGCGCGAAAATTACGGTATGGTAAAAAACTTCCTCTTTCTGATCCACCTTGCTCTACTTGATCCCACGCATCAACCGAAGTATCAATTCCAAGTCAACAGGTGAACAAGGTGAGCCGAGTTTGCACCACAGTCGAATTTGATCCAGGACAGGAACTCACCATCCGTGAAGCAAAGATGGTGTCCGCAAAGCAGCATGTGCCCATCGTGAAGAAGCGTATGTTTTACCCTCGTCGCCCCGATCTGCAGTCATGAAGACAGACGCTGTCCGCAGTTTGCGACCACGTTGATTCTTCCATGCTTCCAGATCTACTATGTATACATATTAATGCTGTGGCTCCAGGCACGAAGCGCTTCATTCGGCATCAGAGTGACCGGTTCAAGTGTGTCGACTCGAGCTGGAGAAAGCCCAAGGGTATTGACGGCCGCGTTCGGCGACGGTTCAGGGGCACCCCGGTTATGCCATCGGTATGTCCTCTTCATAATGAGCTCTTTCCCGCCTAGATTACTTCCAGTCTCCCAAAATAGGGAGAAAGGTACAATTTTTGGCAGCCTGTGTTACTGTTACTGACTTCCGCTGTGCAGATCGGGTTTGGATCGAACAAGAAAACCCGCCACATGATGCCATCCGGCCACAAGGCTTTCGTTGTTAGCAATGTCAACGACGTTGAGTTGCTTATGATGCACAACCGAACATACGCTGCAGAGTAGGTTACTTTTAGAAGTCATCGACAATCTCACAGGTTTCACATACTGGGACTATAACAGTTGTCATTAACATTTTACCCGCTTGTAGGATCGCCCACAACGTCTCATCTAGAAAGAGAATCGACATCATTTCACGGGCAAAGCAGTTGGGTGTTAAGGTCACGAATCCGAAGGCGAAGGTTACGACAGAGGTGTGATCGTGGTAGATACGGATATTTTACCTTCGGTTGTCTGAATTGGGCAGAAAATAAAAATCAAATGGCAGGGAAATGAACTTCGCAAACAGCATGGCCTGGGTTGATTACGCAGAGTGAGACTGTGCAGCTTAGACACTTGAAAATGTTCGGGGCAACTGTCACAAGCAAGGGACGATTCCGGTCGATTTGCATGGGAAGAATCGTCTGAAGACGCCGTCTTGTTAGAATACAGCAAGCAAGCAATCAAAATTAAGAATTGACCTAGTGTCTAACCCCTTCTCCCCACCCTGAGAAAGAAGGTAGCTACTACCTCACGGTCAATATATGCCTCCCTCCTTCAAGCGACATGGTTACATAGCCACCCAAATATTGCGTGCCGTTCTCGACATCACCATCCGCATTATCAAATACCACACTACCGTCCACTGTGACGGAACTGGATTCGCCAGTCTCAAACGGGATCGCCACTATGCCATTAGTGTTTTGTGGGGTGTCCACGAGTAATGTAAAACCGACGCTGGATTTTTCCCACTGAACCCATATGCCTCCATCCGGTGTCGGTACTAAGCCGCTGGCCCAAGTAATATCACTTGTATCCAGAATAGGCCTGACACTCCATTCTTGAAAGCCGGGGGCAGTAGGAGCAACACCAAGTATGTAGTTCATCGAAAGGGGTACAATTCCCGTGGACCAGGCATGGGCCATGGAAGTGAACCCACCCTCGTATGGCGATCCGTTAGCTCCAATGCCCTCCCAAAAGGTTGTTGTCGGGTCACGCGGCGCCATCCACCCATAGAGTCTTCTCAATTCTTCCAGCCCGCTCTGGACTGTATTTGGTGACGCCTTGAAGCGGGCGGCAATCTCGAAGTAGGAGATAAAGGCATATACGCGATTTGCATAGTCGCTGCCTGAATCCAAAACATTGTTATCATAAAAGGCATTACCGTACGGTTTTGCCATTGCCTGGCTAAGGTAGGATAGAATGGACTCGGCAAGGCTTGCGTTGGAGGTGCCGGTAGGAACAACACCAGATATGATCGCCAGGCTGTTTCCATCCTGGGCATGAGTGGGACACATATCGTAGCCAGAACACGGCCCGCCGTCGAAGAAAGCACCAGTGATGTTATCAAAGTTGTGCTTAACGAGAGAAGCCCCAACGACAGCAGCACGGGACCGCCACCGCGCAGCGTCATCGGGGTTTCCTAGCACATCGGCTAGAGTGGCAGCGTTCGTCAGAGCGTGGACGTATAGAGCATTGTAGTAGGTGACAGATCCTGTCCTGGGTATAAAAGCATAATCGCCGGCTCCATCCGGGCGCTCGATTAACAGCGTTGATATGTTCGTATTTGAAACGTAGTAGACGTCCAAGGCCTTGACGAGGACGGGGTAATATGCTTCCAGATAGGTAAGGTTGCCCGTGTACATGACATGGTCTGCGCTACACACCACCCACCACAAGGGGTAATCAAACAACGGAAGGGTGTAATTGTTTCTGTCGACGGAAGATTAGAACTGAGCGAACTGAAATCTTCCGAAAAACACATTGACTGGAAAGGTAACACAACACACATGCTGGCGGGGGGTATCCATCCATCGTCAGTCTGGTGCAATGCCAGGTCTTCGAGCACGTTTCGGGCGGCTTCAGGAACATCGTGAGAGAGATACGTGGTGAGGGCAGCCACAGCTAGGTCTCCCACATACGGGTCACGGTCGCGCTTTGGACCGTCGAGGAGAACCAGTTTGTCAAGAAGGGAAGGGCTTGCAGCGCCACGCGGCTCAGTATCGTTGGCAAGAAAGTTGTCGATACAGAGATCATTTGTGTAGACGGCGTCGTACCACCACTGAGTAATATTGGCATCTGAACATTCGAAGTGTCCTGTGTACGTGTCTGGTGTGCCGTAAAACCCGGAATAGGAAAGTCGGATGGAGGAAATGGAGATAGAGCCAAAGCCTGAGGTATAGGGCGAGTCTGAAGACAGAGCATCAAAGCGGATCTTCACATAACGGAATCCATGCAGTCCGTCTGCACATACTTGTGTGCCATACTCGCAACCAAGCTGGTCAGTCCAAGTATATGGTTCAGGCTTGACAGCAATCTGTGACGGTGAATTTTGCGCCCGAGGTCAGCAAGATCAGAGAGGCTGAAATAACGTAGCAGGTAGTATGCAGCAACCCGTAAAAAGCTTACCTGATCTGTGCCTGCGGTAATCTTGGCCGTCTGGGTAGAAAATTTTGGTGTCAGTACATGTTATGAAGTCTAAGCGAGTTTGTAGGCTTGGGACGTTTGAGACTTACACCGGCAGCGTTGTCAGACCTTGTGAAATCGCTACGGTCTGTGAGATACTGAAGAGTCTCTGAGAAAGCCAGAGTGATGCCCGGGAAGCCCGCAGTGGTGTTCGTGGAAGAGTTGAAGCTAATGGACAAGAGCCCGGCAATGTTCTGTCCGAAGTCAAGAACCAAGGTAGGGATGTCATCGTCCGATGTCAGGCGGGTGAAGACAGCAGGGCCGGCGCCTGTTCCGACAAGGCTTTCGGTGTTGGTCACGTTTCCAGCAGTATACTCGGAAAGTATATTGACCGGTGCTACCGACCTGCTAGAAGGGGCCCGTACGAGCCTCTGCCAAGCTGTGTCATTAGCATCGAGGAATTGCTGCTGGTTCGCCGGTGAAGAGGCAGCAACAACAACAACACACGCGGCTGCGAGAAAGGAGAGCCAACGATGGGTCATGATCTTCTTGAGACGATCTAAAAGATCGATGCAACCGAATGTAGTCTGCCCAGTATGGGGGTCTGCGGGAGGGGGGTGGAGGCGTCGAGCCATTGCCGCAGCTCTTATATATATCTTACAACAAGATATGAGCGACTCTACTCGACCAGAAACCGTACTTGTACTACCGAGCAACGCGACGCGAGATAGATTGCGCCTCAGGTCTATCAGAACAACAGCCAATGAGACGTGACAGAACCATACAAATAAGGATACTACTTCGTTTTGCTGGTTATGCTTTTGACTGGGTTGACACGAGTTTAGGTGTGGGAAGAAGGGGATGCGTTTCGGATGTAGTGAAAGACAAGGGGCGAACGTGTGGTCGGGCGGAATTAGCGCGAGTCCGCCGCGGTGGAGCTCAACTGCGGAGGTGGAGATATTTCTTTGCACCTGCACAAGTATGTACTCGCACAAGTACGAGTGCGACGTATGAGTGCTATTCTTATCCCGAACCCCTAAGGGATGAAGAGCACGGACACTTGAGTCGACGGAACTAATGCGGTATAATATCAACCTTCCATTTGGATGTGCGGATTGACGAATCAACGAGACCCGAATCTGCGATCCGTAAACGAGTTTATAATGCCTGCAATCCCTTGTATTGTATCAATTTATGCGCAAACAACCTAGGACAGACAGGCGGAGCAAGAGGCGCCTGCCCACTCCACAGATAACGGTTAGGCTGTGGTCAATGCCTGCTGAAAGGCAACAGTGAAGTCAACACAGTCCTCGAATGTGTTGTACAATGGCGTTGGAGCGACTCGGATCACGTTCGGACGTCTCTCGTCAACGATAACAGATCGGGCATGAAGCACCGCCATTACTGTCTCCAACAAGCCGTCATTGAAAAGAATGCTCAGCTGCGCCCCCCGCCGTGACTGGTCGGAGGGTGTGAGAATCCGGAACATTTGTCGTATTTCGTGAGGCAGGTTTATCAACAGACCTCCCAAGAAGGCAGTTAGACCGATCGACTTCTTGCGCAGCACATCCACTCCGCCAGCGTTGTGAAATACTTCCAGCGCGGCACATAGACTGGTGACATCTAGAATGCTTGGATTGCTGAGTTGGAAGCCGGCCGCACCGCAGATCGGCTCGAACTTTGTGGCCATGACGAAGCGTGTCGCCTTGTTGTTACCCCACCACCCAGCGAGACGGTTTGTATAGCAGCTAGCATCCAGCTTGCCATCTGTTGATTGCGTGACTTGGCTGTGGCGGGTGTGGACGAAGAGGCCCCCTATCCCACCCGGGCCGCTATTAAGGTATTTATAGCTGCACCAAACGGCCGTATCGACATCCCAATCATGGAGGCGTAGTGGCACATTACCGGCAGCATGGACAAGGTCCCATATGACGAAGATGCCGTGCAAATGAGCATGGCTCGTGATGGCCGGGATGTCTAGAAGCTCGCCAGTGTAATACTGTATTCCAGGAAGCAGTAGGACGGCCGTCGACAAGGAATGCCTTGAGACGATAGACATTACATGCTCCGTGGTCAGAGTAGTATCGTCGGATGGGGGATCGATGGTGATCATGGATGTCTCGGGCTCTAGACCGTGTTGGCGAATCTGCGACTCTACAGCAAACTGCCCGGATACGACTGGTTAGCCTAAACATATTCATTCGCATCTGTATTCAGCGTGTCATGTTCACGTCCTCATCTATTCAGCAGCCAACCCATGCGCGGTTCTCTTCTTCGGTGGAATTCACATGGTCACTTGGAAAAGCTTTGCTTTCGAGTATGATCTTGTACCGGCCGTTTGGCTGTGGATGGTAGAACGCAGACAACAGGATATGGATGTTGGCTGTGAGTGTCTGCATCACGGCCACTTCCGAGGCCTTGGCGCCCACGATGGGTGCTATCATGCTGGCAGCCATTGCGTCTGCATCGAGCCATGTTGGCAGAGGTGAACCACTTAGCGGCTTGAAGTGCCCTTGCACACCTTGGGAGGCCCAGGTGGTGAGGTGCTGCTGTATTCGCGCAGCCGTTCTCCTCGGTTGAAGGCCGAGAGAATTGCCGCACAGATAGACGCTGCTCTCGTCAGTCACTGTGGTCAAGCCGTTATCTGTGGCCACCAAAGCACCGGTGTGAATCTGTGCCTTGGTCGGGATGAGAAACTCGTGTCTAAACTGTCGCAACTCATCTTGCTCATCCAAGTACCGAGCACGGTCACGCAAAGACTCGAAAGATTCCATGCAAAGGGGCGGCAGGCGACGCTGCACGGCACATGCGAGAGGCAGATACGAGTACAGTCAAATGAGCGAGGGTTCAGCTTGTCAGAAACTTCATGGTGGAGTACAGATACCCCACCTCAAACAAGCCCCACTTACTGCATCAGTCAGCCAAGCGACCCGTTCTTGATTCCCTGCCAGGTGACATTGGATGCTTAAATGTACACGGCGCAATACAGGCAATCATCGCCAGCGCCTCACAGCTACTGCTGGTCCGGATTTGCCTGGTGCCAGGTGACTGCGATCGCATTCCGTAACAAAGAGGTAATGAAAATTGACGATAGTCACGGGGCCCAGGGTCAGCCGTCCTCTCATCTATGTTGTTACGTACTGGCTAACAGGTTCTGACACATCACGAGAATGTAAACACTATTTACATTGTTTCGTAGACATGGCCGTATTTCTCATTGCAATAGGCGGTAAAGACGCCCGTTTCGTACTATCTACGAATCGCCGGCGGCGGGCACCTGGTTTCCTTCTGTGTGGACACGATGGGGGACCCAGAACCTTGAATAGCTGTCCCCGGTAGGAAGCGGAAGGTCACGCCGGTTAGCCTCGGTCTCGCACTGTGCACGGGCACGCTGCACCCCGTATCGAGCTCCTTATTCCAGTTAGGTGCTGGTGACGACCAGGTACGAGCAGCGGCTGACCCAATCAGTGGGGCTGGAGGTCTTTTCTAGCCGCTAATGCGAGACTAGACTCAGAATATTTGTTACCGGATGCATCAGAACCACGACGACAAAAATTCAGAGACGACAGAAACGAGAGAATACCGCGTGAGCAGGATGAATTCGGGGTCGGGGAGGGGTATGAGGGGCTCGAAAACTTCAATTGCTGCCTATGATCTCGGCCAGACCGCCCGCTTCATGCAAGCAGGGTTCCTCTATTGTTGTGCTCCTCGTGTTTACCAATTGTTTGGGTTTCTCGTACTTTACAGGTATAAAGGTTGTTGTTGCGCCCAATTGTGCCATGGCTAGCCCTTTCTCCCATCTCTCCATTAGACAGTGAAGCTTCTCTTGTCGCCAACGCAAAGGAAGGTGTGACAAAGCCCCGCCCTGTAGCACTTGCCGTTTTCTTGTGCTTAGCGAAGGTGAATTGTTATTTTGTCCTCTGTTCGTCTCACAGTCCCCTCGTCTGCTCCACCCGTGTGCGTCTCCCTGTGTCTTTCATTAATGTCCTCTTGCCCGACCATCTACAGAAGTCTTTGATCCGCCCTGTAAGTTTGTGGTTTCGCCCCTCCCTCCCCCCTGCAGCCATCCCTCTCGTAACCCGCCAAGCCGACCTTGCTTCCTCAATCCTTGCACGGCTTTTCCAGCCAGGGCTGATCGGGACTGGACGACCTTGACATCAATTTCAGCCGCTCACTCGGCGGTTGGGCTGGTCCATGATCATTGGGGGCTCATTTATCTCTTATCTTTCCAGAAATAGCACAAAACGCTGCTAGAGTATGACGCATACGAAGGACGACCGTTGCGAAGCAGGGATCTCGGCCCAACAAATTCACAGCCGCAATTGCACATGTCCACAAGCTCCCTTGTTTGTACGCTCGGTCTAAGACTAACTAATGTCTTAGCCACTTCGTAATAGGGCGCTGATCGAATCTTCCGCCCCACCGGTTTTCCATATATACTGGACTCTTTGTCGTGGAGCTATCTGTGCATCGCTCATCGTGTCTTTGTCGTCTCTACGAACAACGGTCCGCTTTCCTGCTTCTACGAACAGTTCTTGGGTACAGACAGTCATCGGTGTCCGGAAGTACCCGTCTGAGCTGTTTTGAAAACTGGCTAAAGCCTGCATACCAGTCGTCCCAGATAGAGAAGGTTCGTGATGCCTTTCTTTATATCTGCCCCATTCTTGTTGCAGGAGAGGGTCAACTGGCCAGAGCTGGCAGGCCTTATCAGTGCATGAGCTTGCGGCGGTGTGGTTTTCTGTGTCTTGCCAGTACAAGATAACGGCTTATTACTTGCAAAAAGAAAAGAAAGTGCAAAGGATGGCAGAGAGAGCCGAATCGCCGTCCCTTGCTCAACCCTTGTCGCCTCAGCTCATTCCGCAAGTGCGGCTTGGCTTCCTCGAACCACCCCTGACTCACACCAGACGCAATTATGGACACTTAGCTTGCTGTCGTGACCGCCATTCCGTCTTCATGACCTCCTATTTTGTCATACGCACAATGGAATATGGAAGGGGAGTTCGACTTATTCGTTATATCTGGCAAGCTGCCCAGCCGAATACGAATTCTTGGCCCGCTCCTTTCCACCTTTTGAAACCATGCCCTCGGGTTACACATAGTTGATGTGACCAGCTACTCCTATCATAACCTTCATCCTCTGCATTTACTCGCCCACGCTAGGTTTTAACTCGCACGATGTTTGGCGTCACCAAAATGTTGACAGTAGTGACCGCTGACCTCCCTACAAAGTTCTCCGATTACGTGGACCATTCTACAACAGACGGCGAAAACATGTCTTCCGAAAATACTGTTACATCCACCAATGACTTGGTTGGCGCAGTGAAGGATGCCGTTGACCGCCATCCGTCCCCCCAACCAAGTCATATTAGCAGCATTCCTCTTTCCAGGGCCAATGGCAATGGCCATCGTATTCTTCGGTCGGCGACCGTGGGTTACGTTGCTCCCGAATTCAAGGGGAAGTCTCAGCAGATGAAGGAAGGTAAGTAATCGCTCGTCACGTCTTAATATATATTGGGATTTTAACCATGAATTGACTAAAACGCAACGCACAGTGAAGGAGGCTATCGGTCTTGCCGGCTGGATCCCACAGTCCCTCGTCGATAAACAAATTTCCTGGTTTTACAACGAACTCGGAATCGATGATGTGTATTTTCAGCTGGAGCAGGTAAACGTAATCGCCGACCACATCACTTCTCTCTACGCTGCCAAGGTGGCTGCACATTCACGCGAGGACAAACGCGAGGAGATTCGCCTTGATATGGAAGCTCACGATCACGCCATCTACATTGACACAAGTGAGCCCGGCAAGAGTGCTATCGGCGGCCCGCGGTACGAAACCCGATTGGAGTCCAAGTATTTGGATGACTCCGACTTGAACAAGAGGTTCCGTGTGGAAACATTCCGTTCTCCCGGCGTCCTCGGCGATTCATCCTCTTCAAAGGCATCTCTCCGCTGCTATTTTGTTTATCAATGCCAGTTCGTCGACCCGTCTGCAGACCCTTCGGAAACTCGTCTTGAATTGATCAGCGACCGCATGTTCCTGGCCAAAGCAACCAAAAACACGAAACAGATATACCAGGAAATTGTTGAGTTAGCCGTCCACAGGACCGGTCCCGTCATCGAGGTCTTTGACATTGAGGGCTCACAAGAGAAACGTCTCGTCGTGGCCTTCCGCTCCAGAACCGCACGTGGCATGTTCAGCGCACTGAGCGACCTCTACCATTACTATGGTGTTACTAGCTCCCGCAAGTATGTGGAGCAATTTTCCAACGGCATCACTGTCATGAGTATCTACTTGCGCCCGGCCACCAATCTCGAGAGCGACTTTCCTCCTCTAGAGCAATCTATCCACCAAATTACCAAGGAGATTTCGCTTCTTTATTGTGTCCCCCAAAACAAACTTCACAATCTCTTCGCTTCTGGCGAGCTGAGCCTACAAGAAGCCATCTACGGCCACTGTGTCTGGGTATTCGTGCAACACTTTCTCAACCGTCTTGGCTCGGAGTATGCTTCACTCTCCCAAGCCTTAGACTTGAAGAATAACGTCCACATGATACTCCTGTCGAAACTCAAGCGGCGTTTACGCACGGAGACATTCACGCCGGACTACATTCTCCAGATCGTCACTTCGTACCCAGGCCTTGTGCGCGCCCTTTATGCCTCCTTTGCCAATGTTCACCTGGCCGTGGGCCCTGGATTTGAGCGCAGCTCCATTGCGCCGACGCCCGCTATCGAGGTTCTCTCGGATGCCGGACTCAAGAACAAGATCACGAAGGAGGTGTTGAACGAGCATGAGGAGATGGTTATGACTGCTTTTCGAGTTTTCAACAACGCCGTGTTAAAGACGAACTACTTCACTCCGACCAAGGTGGCCCTCAGCTTCCGACTAGATCCATCATTTTTGCCAGAGTTCGAATATCCCCGACGCCTATACGGCATGTTCCTTTTCATCAGTTCCGAATCCAGGGGATTTCATCTCCGGTTTCGCGACATTGCCCGAGGTGGCATTCGCATTGTCAAGTCCCGCAGCAAGGAAGCATACGGCATCAATGCCCGCAACCTCTTTGACGAAAACTACGGTCTAGCGAGCACCCAGCAGCGCAAAAACAAAGACATTCCTGAAGGTGGATCCAAGGGTGTTATTCTTCTTGACCCGAAGCAACAGGATAAAGCCCGTGAGGCATTTGAAAAATATATCGACAGCATTTTGGATCTTCTGCTCCCTGCCGAGACACCTGGAATCAAGAACCCAATTGTCGATTTATATGGCAAGGAAGAAATCCTGTTTATGGGTCCCGACGAAAACACAGCCGACCTGGTTGACTGGGCCACAATGCATGCGTTTAAACGTGGTGCCCCATTTTGGAAGTCATTTTTCACGGGTAAATCGCCATCGCTTGGCGGCATCCCGCATGATGCATATGGCATGACAACACTTTCTGTGCGCGAATACGTGGAGGGCATCTACCGCAAGCTCAAGCTTGACCCAGCAGGGGTTAGGAAGATGCAAACAGGTGGCCCAGACGGGGACCTGGGAAGCAACGAAGTCCTTCTCAGCAATGAGAAGTACACGTCCATCATTGATGGTTCTGGCGTTCTTGTGGATCCCAATGGCATCGACAAAGATGAGCTTAGCCGCCTGTCAAAGAACCGAGTCATGATTTCCCAGTTTGATCTGACCAAGCTATCTAATGACGGCTTTCGTGTGTTGTGTGACGACACGAACGTGAAACTACCCAACGGCGAGATGGTTGCAAACGGCACGGCCTTCCGTAACACCTATCATCTCCGTGACACCGGCCTCACTGATGTGTTTGTCCCTTGCGGTGGCCGGCCGGAATCCATTGACCTTGTATCGGTGAACAAGATCATCAAGGATGGCAAATCCACCATTCCATACATTGTCGAGGGGGCGAATTTATTTATCACCCAGGATGCGAAAATTCGACTCGAGGCGGCTGGTTGTGTTCTTATCAAGGACGCATCCGCAAACAAAGGAGGTGTGACATCCTCCTCTCTTGAGGTGCTGGCCTCTCTCTCTTTCGACGACAGTGGCTTCCGCAAGCATATGTGCCACAACGACAAGGGCGAAGCCCCTAGTTTTTACAAGGCATACGTGAAGGAAGTCCAGAACAAGATTCGCGAAAATGCTCGCCTCGAATTTGAAGCTATTTGGCGGGAGCATGAACAGACTGGGGTTCCTCGGGTTGTATTGTCCGACAAACTATCCGTGGCCATCACAACTTTGGATGAGGAGTTGCAAATGTCTGATCTGTGGGCCGATGAACGGATTCGCAAGAGTGTTCTCAACGACGCTCTGCCCAAGCTGCTGCTGCATGAGATTGGGCTGGACACCATTGTGAAGCGCGTACCTGAGAGCTATCTTCGGGCCATCTTTGGTAGCTTCCTTGCCAGCCGCTTCGTCTACGAGTTTGGGTCCTCTCCAAGCCAGTTTGCCTTTTTTGATTTGTAAGTGCACGACAATAAGCCACGTCCTACCCAAATTTCTTGAACTTTATTGTCTAATAAACCAACAACAGTATGTCTAGGAGAATCTCCCAGATCTCCTAGATGAAATAGGTGGCTACTGGATGAAGAGGGAATGACCAAGGGTGGTTGTAAGTTCCAACGCTTGCGACAGATAAAAGTGTTTCGGCGGGACCATTTGGCCCCATAGCGATGTGTGCTACGGGATGCCTTCTAAAGCTAAACAACAACGAGGGAAAAACCAGCGGGGGAGGAACAGGGTGGTAAAATACGAAAAAGCAAAAGGGGCGATGAGGGCGCGGTATACGGGCGCCCGGGGACTAATACGTTAGTCCAAGAGTAGTAATTTCCACCGTTCTCTGCGATATCATAAGACTGTGCCCCTCAACTACTTGGATGATTTGAATGCAAGCATTCAAACCAGCGAATGTGCAGCTGTTGACCATTGTCAGAAAGCCTCGTCCCCAAAGCCTCGTCCTCACATAATGCACGCAAACTGCGCGCCTGCTCTGCTACCACAGAGAATTCCCCTGTAAACCCAGTAGAAGAATGCCAGCCTTTGAACAGGGCCTGACATGATCAACCATGGTACGTATACTTCTTCCCGGAGTCGACTACTGTAGTGGCATCCTATTTGAAGCCGGAGAGCTGTCTTTCGACAGTTATATTCTGCTTGTTTTTAGAATAACATCTAGTGGTGTATGCATGGCTGATTGGACGGGCCTTTGGCTTGTCCCTGGAGACTTTGTTTTCTACGGTGTCGACTGTGGACATGTCTAGAGCCGGCGCATGAGATGATTCTGGCATTCTCCCACGCCATTTGACCGGGTTTAACCAATACATGGAGCTAGAACTTCAAAAAACCGGACTATGCACGTTGCCCTGGACAGCCAACTTGGTAACGCCTCCTAACGTATAACAAGTTGTTGTGGTATAACCACAGTCGTGACTCGGCAGCAGGCGGCTATTTTGACGATGCGCACTCACGAAGTAGCGGCGAGTTGATGAGGCCGTGTCCAACAACCACAGGCGTCGAAAAAAGCAGCACAGGCATATTCGCGGGTAGTGGCATAAGCAAGCAATTCCTCGTTGCCTGTACTAGCGGCCGAGCAGTTACATCGCTGAGATTTCAATAAGTTTCAGGTACGCCACAATAAATAGATGCCTGAAGTAGCACGATCTCCTTCTCGAGGTTGTCGCGGAAGGCTGCAACTAGTCTATTCAGCAAGGCGCTCGTCCGCAATTGCGTGCGTAAGATACTAAATTTAGGGGAGTTTGTGACTGCGAAAGGTAAATATACGTTATAGCATGTCAGATTACAGGGCTTGTGACTGTAATGCCCCCCCCTACGGGGGGACAAAACGTTAGACGCTGGCTGGCTGCTGCGCGGGCTGGTGACAGTCACGTGAGCGCCCTAATTTGACAGCTAGAGTACGGGATTTTAGCACTTCTTTTTATATAAGAAATGATGATACGAAAGGTTCTTTTGTTCTGGTCATTAATATTTTGGCTAGCATTACCATCTACAACCAGCAACACTGGTGTTAATACAGCAAAAAAGGAAATGGTCTCATGCGTAGATAATACGAGTACACAAACAGCTGGCTTTGATGCCATCGCGCAGATTCGACGTTGGATGCTTGACCATGCCGTTTTTAACGCAGCAATGATACAAAGGAGAAAGGTCTGCGCAATCCTCCTGGGTTAGTCATCACCGACTAGCTTCGGAGTAATACGCCGTGGCGGTTTCGATCAATGAGATAAAGCTATCTATGACGCCTGGGTGGGGTTTGACAGACAGCTCTTATCGCTGGCCGACCATCCGTTCCAGACACCGCTGCTTTCGTTAATTTCTTCCTCCTGCTCCGTTTCTTCCCTCCTGCCTCTTCCTTGATTTGCAGGCCTTCATCTGGCCCCCATCGACGAAAATGTCTGACGTTCCCAGCAATGTCCACGTTTCCAAGCATCCATGCCTTCTGGCTAAGCTGAGCCAGCTCCGGTCTAAGACAACAACAGCAAAGGAGGTACGGTCGCTTGTCCACGAGATCTCTCTATTTGTGGCCTGCGAAGCCTTGGAAGACTCTCTGGCCGCGGTTCCCGGTTCACAGGTGAGTATTTTTGATAGTCTACCCGCCTTTTGTCTCTGCGCAAGGCTGTCTATTTCGCTCGGGACTGATCTGGATGTGGCAGGACGTCACCAATCTCAACTACCAATATACCACTTGGCAGATCCGGCCCCAGAAGATATGTCTTGTTCCAATCCTGCGGTCGGGCTTGGGTATGGTCGAAGCTCTCCAGACATTGCTGCCTGAACCTGTCCCGGTGCACCACCTGGGACTCTATCGTGAACCCAGCACTCTAGAGCCTGTCGAGTATTACAACAACCTGCCGAACCACATCGGTGACCCCGTGGATGCCGCCGTCGACAAACTCGCAATCGTCCTAGACCCAGTCATTGCCACCGGTGGTACTTGCGCCGCGGCCATCCAGTCATTGCGAGAGTGGGGAGTTTCTCGTATCATTGTCCTGTCCATCATCGCAGCCCTCCCTGGGGCTCAGAAAGCGGCGAACGAGTGGCCCGAGGGTGTGGAGATCTGGTCCGCTGGTATCGACTCCGAGCTGACTGACAGAGGCATGCTCAAACCAGGTCTGGGCGACATTGGCGATCGTCTATTCCTGACGATTGGAAAATAGCAAAATTGGGATACACAGAGCGACCAGTGTGCCCTTGGCCTTAACCCAACCCGTTGTTTAGCAAGGTACAATCGAAACTTTCGTATGCAATAAATTGAGACACAACATACTTTTCATCCTTGTCATTACACAAACGGGATCATCCCGGGAAGACTGCTAGCGTCCTTTCCTAAATTGTTCTCAAGTCCGTATCCTGTTATCTCGGAACATAGTGCTCCTCGTCGATCATAGTGCCCTCTTCCCACGATTCCTGCACCCATGACATGCTAACTATCCGTGGCTGAAGTCTTCGTAGGCTCATCTGGCGTCTGACGTCAGCCACGAGCTCTCTGGATAACTTAACAACGTCACCGCTTTTGCTGTTGTCGCTGACAATCACAATGTGTGTTATGGCTTCGCTTTCCAGAGTATCAACCACAGCGCCTCCTCCGAACCGTACACAATTCTGTAGCTGCAACACTGTGGTGGCTGGAGCCATTCTGATGCCTGTGAAATATACAGAACACCGTCTGAAAATAAGAAATCGTAACGGTTCTAAAACATGGCCATGTTCTTCCAGCTGACCAAGAAAATCGGGTTTGTGGAATGGCGTGCTCAGACCATTTTCACTAACTGGCATCCTATCCAGTATGCTTCGAAGTTCGTTGATTTGAACGTCCCTAAAAAAGCTGTCGCCAAATCCGTCCGTGCTGTGACTAGCTGTCATGTTGGCGTCGTTCGTGGCATGAAGAAGGTGATCATTCTCATATGGAAGTAAAAATTCGCCTTCACTTTGGGCCAGGCAATCAAACAGCCATTTTGGCTTAACAATGTCCACGCAACCGGCTTTGATGAGTGATGCTACCTTTACAACCTTTTTGTCGGCCAAGATGATCATCCTCGATGTGGAATTTGGTCGTTGACAAACCCGCCCGCCATGCTCTTTGATCAGTATTTCCAGCTGGGCTTTGCTTTTCCTCTGCGGTTTGGTTGCTTCCGAGAGAACACAGAATTCGCATCCTGAAAATATCCCTCGAGTCCCTGGTATGGATGTGCCCGGTTCACTAACCTTGTGTAGTTCTCGTCGATCTTGGCCGACAAGAATGAGATCAAGCTTGGCTCTTTTTGTTGGGCGTCGGCGTCGTTTCTCAATCTGCATTCCCTTCTTCTCTTTGGTTTCTTCGTTAATACGATCACGCAAGATCCGAAACTCGTCCATGTCAAGAGCCGTGTTCCAAGCTCGATCCAGCCGCAGTCGACGAAAACGAGGAAACCGTAGCGTTTCTCTCACGGCAAACGAATCCGATGGTGACACGCTAGATGCCTTTACAGATACCACCAGCGAGTCCTTGGGCCTGATCCAAACGTCTGGTTTCTCGACCTGTGCCCTCTCCCCCCCTGCCAGTTCAATGTAATTGGTAGGCGGATTGGCACAATCCCAATCAACCCATTTGCCCTCGGTCAGATGCTGAATCTCCGCATAATCTTCGACTTTGAACCCACCACCAACTTTGAAAAAACTCAAACACTTTTCGGGATTCGCCCCACCGTTGATGTGATTTTGGCCTACACGAAGACCGCAAAGAAAGCTGGACAGTGTGCCTCCTCTGCGTCCGGAGCCAAAGTAGCCACCAATGATGACGCAGTCGAGAGATTCCCCAAACTCTGCCATGTATTCTGGTTTGACCTTGATCCAGTCGTCATTGCGACTATTCAATCGGTACATGGAACGTGGGTTCTTGAGAACAAGCCCCTCTGAAGAGTCGACAACAATCTGCCTGAGCATAGGCTCGATTGCGTCAGATGAAATAGATGGTGTGTAAGGGTGGATTTCCAGCCTTCGTGGTTCGCCAACAACGGCCCTCTCTAGCGCCTGGTGCCGGTCTCTGAGAGTGTAGCGTGTGAGAGGTTGATCGTTGAGGAAGAGAATATCAAACACGCGGAAAAGAGGTCGCGCTGCGGAACTGTCATGTGGCTTGTTCTGTGCCTCAATCGCTGCCGTTTTCAAAGTGCCAAACGCCATGATCTTGTCTAGTTTCGGGTCCCAAGTAATCATCTCGCCGTCGAGGATCAGGTTACGCACCCCGTTAGCAAAAGCAGTTTTCAGGTGTTGTGTCAATGCAGACTTGTGATTTTCGATGCCGTCTCCGTAAAGATTTGTATAATCCTTGGCCTTTCGCGACCAGAAACAAAAGCGTCGGCCTCCAGGTATGGTGTCATCTTTTACCATGTGCATCTGCATCCGCTCACCATCCAACTTCTCCTCGATCCAAAATTCTTTGTCGTCTTCCGTCGGCCCCAATTTTTCGACCATCTTCTCGAAGGAGGCAGGCATCTGAAACTGTGCCAGCTGCGGCTGGAAACACTGCATCAATGCAACACCGGCCTCATCTTGCTCCAGCCGGACCTGAGGATCATAAAGCTCCCAGCAGACGCGCCGGAGGCTGGACGACACGTTAAACAATGCTTCTCCGTCCGGGTGCCACAGGTTGAGAATGGTCCTTTCACTGGCGCCAACCTTCATCTGCTTCAAGACGATGCGAATGAGCCAGGTCAACTCCTCGGGGTTCATATGCTGATAAAAGGTCTCAAAAATAGGCAGCTGCTCGGTCTCGCCGCTGGCCTCGGCCAGCTTGTCCAGGAGCACGTTCACTTGCTCGATGCGCAGATCACCTGCTTCAGTCCTTAGGGGCCGTTTGGCCAGTACTTCATAGCAGCGTCCTGCGAAATCGCCCGCCATGCGGCTAGCCACTGTTTGTCCGGGAAGCTTCCAGTGAAGCAAATTGAAGCCGTCTTCGGAGTTCTTGTCGATCTTCATCAACTTAACCAGCAGCTTGCCTATTGCATTTTCTTTCAGACCGTAGACGCTGCGATCACGGTCTTTGTCTGGTAGAATCAGACGAAGAGCAGGGTAAAAGTCGTTTCCAACTTCTATCCGCCAACGGGAAATGAATCTTGAGATAACCACTCGTCGCTGTTCGTGCGGCGACAGCTGGTGTGGACTGCGCCCAAAGCCACGTTTCGCTCGCGTCGTACCATGATTCGGAGGTTGTGCCTTGATCTCACTGAGTGGATTGAATAGACTACGGAAAAGCTCTGAAAAGAGAAGCGTTACGGAGTGGTTATGGGGTCTGACAAAGTCATCTCATGGTAAGCAAATTTTAGAAGTAAAAGGACAAACAGTGTGTGAAGCTGACCTCTGGACGTCATCGATGTCAAGATGAGAGCTGCCTCTATGTTGAAGTGATTCTTCTGCTTTTGCATCCTCATCCGGCGATGGCATCATCGGAGGCGGCGGTACTTGGCTCATAGCTACTTATAAGACCCTGTGATAGATGTTCGAGTAAGACATGAAGACTCGCGTTGTCGCGCCACGCTATGAGGCAACCGTCAGCCACCTCAGCACGTGACTGTGCATATGGGTCCATGCGCTGACTAAGGGATCTGCTTGAAAGCTTGCTCGTATCTTACACTCCGGTCAATGAATGGCTGCATGACCCAGCTGAACACCAGATCTCAGCCACAATGATATCTGCGAACTAACCAGAAATGGATTAATATATCTACAGGCTTACGAATAAGTTATCCCACCGCACCAATTTAGCGTCAATGACATCATGTTCCATATTTTGTGGCAGCTAGATGGAACTTACGGGTGCCGCAAACGCAAAGCATGTGCTCGTAGAGCTAATTACTATATTGCATTCTTTGGTTCACACATTGGGGTGCGACTATCACTTCTACGGAAACAGCAGCTTACATACTGCACTATATACGTAGTAGAGCAGTCTACTCTCTTTTCGAGTGGCTAGTAAGCATGCCAGTCGTCACCACTTTCCAGGTCGTGGTGCCGACCCCTGTTCTCATGAAGTACTGATATCCCTTACAAAGTAACGCGTTCGTACGTACGTAACTCACAGAGATCTACGAGCATACCCCTCGTCGGCTTCGTCTGGGTCATGACGTATGGCTCATATTTATATATCCCTTGGTAGCGACAAAGACACGTCGAAACAGAAATCTTTGGACGGTTATAAGTCTAAGACGGGTCCTCTCTAGCACCCGTTTCTGTTCTTTCAACTACCTGTCACACCTCCCTTCTTCCTTGTGCCTATTCTCCATAGCATTCAATACTTGACGTCCCGTTTCAATCAGCGCCAAACGACCATCGCCAAGTCAAGACATCAGGCCACGATATTTATCTCTGCTAGTGACCACACAGTCTACATACATACAGACTGTCAGCATGGCATCAGTCCGAGTGAATCGACCAACAAATGTCAAGTTGCGAGATGAAGATATCAGCCGGAAGCTACAGCTCTATGGAATTGCTACCGCCTTTCGGCTGGGCAAACTCCCATCGAATGATCAAATTGACATCACCCTAAACAGTTTCCTCTCTTCGAAGGCTCTCGCCAATCCCTCTGGCAAGCTCTCGCCAGAGGGCCGGGCTCTCGTAGCCGACTTTCGAGAAGTTGTGAACCAAGCTAAATACTTGGTGCTTTCCAAAAATGAGGGAAACTTGTTGCAAGACTTCGTCTGGCAGACCAGCTCCTTTGACTATAAGAGTATCGATCTCCCCAGCTCCCCTGTGGCCAAGGATACGGCCAAGCAAGACGCAGAACAGGCACTTCAGGGGCTCAAGACTCTTGGTAACCTGCTAATCACCAATGGCCAATTTCGCAAGCTATGTAAGTTGTCTCTACAACCCTTCTGTCACAGACAGGTATCTGACACGAACGCACCAACGTAGTGAAGGATGCTGGTATCCTCTTTAAAGATATGGCTGCCGACGGCGCCAGCAAGGTGTCATCGAAATTCCGGCCGTCAGAGGAGTCCCTGGCCCAAATGGATGCGCCTGCTGAAGAGAGCACATGGCTTGAAACGCCAAAGTTCTCCAAAGAGAACCTGAAGAGCCAAGCGCAGAGCTTCTACAACAGAAGGAGTAGGCCAGCTGGCGATAACGACAGTGAAGCTACCGCTTCTGTTGACACGGCTGCTGCGGAAGATTCAGACAACTTCAAGAACTTTGCAAAGACGCAGGCAGGAAAATACCGCGATAGTACAAAGCAGTACCTCAATGCCAAGGTCCCTCAAGAACGTCGAGACCAGGTCGTCTTGCGGCTGAAGGTAAGTAACCTCTCCACCACGTCTTGACGACCAAAACCATCCCTCTAACCCACAATAGAAAATGGTGCTCGAGTGTCAGCAGCACGAGGACTACCAGAAAGCTATTCAAGCACTCCTAGATCTCGCTGAAAATTACCACGGTTATTCCAAGACAGCCGGGGCCGGTGCTGCCGGGGTTGTCAAGGACACCCGATCCAGAATGACTAGGGCAGAGACCGACTTGAAGACTCTTATCGAGAGGTTTGCAAACGGAACGTCGACCGACGGCCTCTGGGACTCTATCAGCATGCTTTACAAGGAAGCCGACAAAGACCCCGAGCTGAAGACCTGGTTCAGGGATGTGAACAGCTTCCTAAGCCGCAGCCTTCAGGAGAAAGGCTATGTCCTTGAGACCAGGGCCACCGAAGAAGGGAAGCGTCTCTATGACCACGGCAGATACCTCCTGAGGGAAAAGCACAAGCCGTCGACCACGCGTGTTGTAAATGAGGTCAAATTCATTGCCGATCAGTTCGACAAGGACCAGCAGAATAAGACATTTGGGAAGTCCGTCAGCAAGTTGTTCACTGACCTGGGCAACAACGAGAACGGAAAGCCGAAATTCAAGCCGCATCTAGTCAGAGATCTGACCAGCGTCATCATTCCGGCTGCTCTTGAGAGCCTCGCCTACATTCCGATCCCACGCATCGAGTACTCGGACCCTCAGATGGATGCTGTTATCGAGAACCTGGTCTTCGAGAGCGACAACTTCATGCCAAACATGCTCGAGATTCTCAACAACAACCATATGTCCTGGGGTCGCAAGATGGCGAAGACGAGCAAAAACAAGCATTCGGTGCAAGTGAATGTGTCTGGCATACAGGCGGACTTGCGCAACGTCAGCTATTATGTGAAGAAGAAGCAAGGCTTCCCGACTCTCACGGATATGGGAATTTTCAGCGTCACGATGGGTGGCAATGGCTTCAGCTTCCAACTGGGTCTCAGCACGGCCGATGCCCGAGACCCGCAACATTTCTTCAAGGTCAACAAGGTCCATGTCGACATCGACTATCTAAAAATCAAGGTGTCCAAATCTCGCCATAAATTGCTCTTCAGCCTGATCAAGCCAATTGCCATGCGCGCCCTCCGGCCCGCCCTGCAAAAGGTACTGGAGAAGACTATCCGAGACAACTTCAACAAGATGGATGCTATACTCTATGACATCAAGAAGGAGGCGGACCTTGCCGGGGTCGAGGCAAAGAGCGATCCTGACCACCCGGTTCCCAATTCCTACCGGCGCTTTTACAGTGCCGCCCAGAAGCGGATAGCCGAAAGCAAGCAGAAGAAGAAGGCCGAGGCCGCGACCAAGGCTGACAGCAAGAAGATCAACTATGCTTTCACGATGGATGAGAGCATATTCCCCAATATTCAGCTGCCCGGGGGGTTCAGTACCAAGGCAACTGAGTACAAAGAAATGGCCCGGAAGGGCGAAACCTGGCAAAGCCCCGTCTTTGCTCTCGGGAAGGCTTCTAGGAGCAAGGATATCCCGGTTGTACCCAAGGTCGAGAGAAAGGACGTGGTCGTGGCCAGTGAGAAATGAGCAGCCGACAACCCAAACGATAGTAACGGCTTCAATGGCCCGAGTTCTCCTCCATCACTGCGATGGCTGCAGCCTCCAAAGCCACGTCTGGCGCACCTGGCGCAGCTACGCATTTGGCGAACTCACCTAGGGCTACCACTACAGCCAAGAAGATGACACCGGGCGGATCATCAAAGGTGACTGGCGTTGTATCTTCTTGGCTGGTCGTACCCATTCTGCCTAAGCGGTTACTTTTGGAGGTCAACATGCATTAAGCTATATTAGGGTCATTTGCGTTGTTGGCGGGCCAAGGCCTTTCTTGATCTTCGTGCTTTTGCATATTTACCGCATTTTCTTCGTCCCTTTTTGTTTTCCTTCTTGTTTGCTTGCTGCCCTTTGTCCCATACATATTACCACTGCTTACCTATCTGGTCCGAGAGGATGTCGAGTCCTCTAAAAAGGGCCTTGCCAACAAAATAATAATATTAATACAAACATCGCAATCGTCTCTCGGGTAGACGTGAATACAATTAATGGACCAGCCACGAACATCACTCCATAAAGCACTTTTTTATTACACACTCCCAACCAAAGCATCCACCGAAGCCCCAAAGCACACCCCTAGAGGTCGTCTCTCCTCGACCGTAGTCATAAAAACGCCAGGACACGCAGATAACTCCAGAAACAAATCGACCCCAAAACTCCGACGCTGTGATCCCATGTGCATAACAATCCTGACCGGGGCATATATCCCACTCCTTGATATCGAGGCATAAAAAAAGCCCTCGGCACAGCACTACTCGCCATCTGCCTCACCCAGATACTTCACCTCTAGTACCCATTTGTCGTCAAAGTCAATGCCACGTCGTATCTTGGTGCTGGCCTTCTTCCATACCGCAGCGCCGAGACCAATGTCGGCAACAAACAGCCTCCACTCGTGCGCTGGGTCATCCAACACGGCCGGTGTGGCCGACGCTATACCATCTGACTCGCCAGCAGACAAGGCTTCAACCAGCCCACGCTTGGGCGCACCCATGGCCACTACATACCGTGGCCGAACATAAAGACGTGATCCATCGATGATACTGACACGACCCGAAGTAGGATCGATACCCGTTGGCACGTCCACGGCGAGCACGAATGCTTCGTTTCGATTCGCCCATTCGATAAGTTCATATACTGTGGCTTGGTCACCTGTCCGCAGCTCATCAAAGGACACAGCTAAGCCAAGTAGAGCGTCGATAATCAAGGCAACGGCCGGGACTTTGGCTGCCACGGCTTTGCGCGGCGTATCGATCGTGAGCGTCGGAATGGTCACCTTCCTAAGATATTCAAAAAGCTCGGCTTTGTTGTAGACGCGACCGCCAAAGTTCCGATAGAGCCGCAATTGTTGACGCAAATCCTCCAGCAGCTCGCGCTCCCCGCGCTCGATACCAACAACGCACACCAAAACATTGATGCCCTTGTTCCGCAGATGCCGGCTGCCGGCGACAGATCGGATGCCCGATTTGTTATTTCCCGCCATGACCACAACAATTGGTGATAGAGGATGTGATCCATTTGCAGAAAAGGGCGAGGCACGGCGGTCAGCGGCGCTTGTGCGGATCCTGATGGCCGGATCTGCGAGAGCAGCCAATGCTACCTCAGCTAATCCCCGACCAGCGTTTTCCGCCATCATCTCCTCTGTCAAGCCCAACTCGTTGTGGGCAATGTTCTCTAGGTTGAGCATCTGCAAAGCTGACACAGCCTCGACTCGGCGGTCAGACGGCTGCAAATACAAGCCCTGAGTATTGGGTACGGCGGCGGCAATCTGCCCTGCTGTTAGTGTCGTCTTACAGAAGACGCTGACTAGACTGAAATGCACTTACACCGACTGAATTATTGGCCTGCGTTGCTGGACAGGGGCCAGCAATGCCGGCGCTTGCTTTTCGCGATTGAGATCGCCGCACGGTCGCAACCTTGCTCTCACCACGACGTGAACTTTGCCGGCTGCCGATATCGCGTCCACTCGATCGCGCGTCGTCTCTACTACCGTCATCAGCCTCGCTGTTCCAGAAGTCTTGTGACACAGCTTGGGGCTCTTTGACGAGAATCTTGGGCATTGCTACAGCTTGTGGCAAGTCGAGAACATTCTCCGAGTAATGCAGATTCTTGCCACCTGCCGTGCCGGGCCTTGGATATGGCTGCCGGTTGTGTGAGACCAGGCGGTCGGCCTCATCAATTTGATCCTCTTTGCGCATCTGATCAAAGAGTGCTCTCTTGTCGAACTTTGCTAGGCCACCCTCGAAATCAAAGTCGCCCATCTCCTGCACGTCGGTAACATCTTCAGACGCCCATCCATTGTCTTGACTCAACTGTCGGCGCTGTCGGCCGCCCTTCTTGAGTGAAGCAAAGGGCTGGAATGAAGCGGTACTTTGTAGCATGGGTGTTTCCCTCCACCCCTTCCCCCTACCTTCCTGCCTTGACCGGCCTACTGACAAGGTCTCATCCCCCCCAGCTACATTCACAGAATTAATCCGAGTGGAGCGTGCTTGCCGATTTCGCCTCCGAGACTTCTGAGACACTTCGTGCTGTGGGTTGGGAACTTTTGCTGTTGAGGTACCGGTGGCATTTACTGCAACCACCGTAGCCAGAGAATCTTCCGTCGGAGCTGGGCCATCTTCCACATCCACTACTATTATCGCATCAGGCGTCTGATGAGTGGGTTCCTGGATAGGCACGCTGGGCACCGCCTGCATAGGCTGTTGGACGTCTGTAATACTGCTTGTAGGGGGTCGGGTTTGGCTGGATGGGCGGCTACGATCTGGGCCGGAGTCAGGCAGGCCAGTTCGCGGACGAAAAGAAAGGATGGCCGGATCACTAAGAACAGGGGTGATTGACGCTGGCGGTGCAGGGGCAGGTTGGAAAGCTTGGTTCTTGCTGGCATCGAAGATTTCGACAATGTTCGCGGGATCAACAACCACAAGCGGCTGCCACGTACGGTGATCTAAAGACCAGACTGTTTTCCGTCAGAAACAAATACAATCTCACCACGCTGTAGAGACAAGAGACAAACCGTTGCTGAGGGTCAGACTCTGACCAGCCTCCACGCCGGTGACTGTTCCGTGTAGTCGTTCGGACGGGTTGCGCAGCTCCACCACCACGACCATTTGTAGGAACTCGCTAGCCATGGTTGAATGCAAGTAGACAAATTTGTCCTGGAGGCAGACCTGGCGCAGCTGTCGTCGCTTTGGCGAGTTGCCGTAAAGTGTGCAAACCGTAATTCGGAGGGAGGTGATAGAATGCGCCTCTTGCATTCAATTATTTTACCGGGAAAGACAGTATATTACTGTACATTACACTGTACAAACTTCTGACCAATACAAATGCTCCCCTTAAATGGGCAAAGAGGTGGTGTATTAGTTGATTTTCTAAACCAGTAATATTTGTCTAATGCTGGGAATGCTTATGGGCATATGCTTGTTATGTAAAATTCACCTGTGCATTTATACATTATACCTTCCTGCCCACCTCTTTGCTCTTTATCGTCTTCCCCGTTCTCTCTGCAAAAGAGGAAACGCCATCTAGCTCAAAATCTGTCTGGCGAGTATAAGCTAATATGGACATATCACCTCCTTTGTTTTTAAGGGCACTCTCAGCACTGTATAGCTTGCTGTAGAAGTCGACCACTCGGGGATGAGCCATGACCTTGTGCTTCTCGAACCTGAGCACTTGGAGACCGTGCTTTGTTGTTGCTCGACTAAGAGCGACATATGCTTGCCCCTTTTCAAACACTCGACCGAGATCAACCTTGACACGCTCCAATGTCTGGCCCTGAGCCTTATGAATGGAAAGGGCCCATGCCAAGATCAGAGGCAGTTGCTTGCGGGACGCCTGAACTTCTCCTGTTGGGAGTTCTACCTTCCACTCTTCTTGACGAACGAGAATGCCACGCTTTGACCCATCCACTGCATGGAACTGAACGTATGGGTAGACCCTAGGGTCCGTGGCACTCCCACCGCCTTCCAGGTATCGGGTGAGCATCTTTAACCGCTTCTTGGCATCAGAGTCCACGAATAGACCTGAGTCATCACCACCAGCATGTTCGTATTCGTTTTCGGTCATGAACTTTACCACTGTTCCGAGGGAGCCATTGACTAAGGTCTCATCCATATTCTTGATGAGCATGACTTGTGCACCTTCCCGCAGTTCCATAGACTTTGGCGCCATCATGTTTTGCAATAATCTATCACGAATTGCAACATCGCCAGTATCTAACGCTTCGTAGCGGTGGGGCTTTCCTTTCAATTCTCGGAGACGCCTTTCGTTGGAGCTGTCGACCTCCGTTCTCGTAGGAAACCTTTCGACTTTGTTAGTGACGTTTACTGGGAACAAAATTAAAGAACCATGACAGATAGTGTGGCATACAACTCTGTAACCTCAAGGCCGTCATCAAACTGAAGAGGTCTCGCCAGTGACTTGAAAGTTTGAACGGTTTGCTCGCTGATCCTACCGAGACGCATCTCGTTCAACATATGTGCAAACTCTGCAAAGAAAATGTTGTCAGATCTGAGAACAGCTGGTGTATACAGTATACGTACCTGGGTCTTTTTGACGAAACACTTCAGTGAGACCAATAGTATGGTCGATTGAGGTGTTCCATGTCGCTGCTTCAAAGGCAAACTTGACGTCTCGCTTTTCACGTTCCGGAACAGGTGGTAACTGGAAGAAGTCTCCGGTGAGGACAAGCTGAATGCCGCCCCATGGGCGGCCGTTTTTTCGGATGGTGCGACCGATCTGAGACAACTTGTCGAAGAGATCACCGTCCACCATTGAGATTTCGTCGATGACAAGGGTTTTGGTATTCAACCAGCGAGCTTTGGCTTTAGGATTGCGGCGAATCTTCTTGATGAGACTCTGTGCGTCTTCTTTGCCTAGCCCGATGCCGGCAAAACTGTGCAATGTCATACCCCCAATATTGCAGGCAGCCAGACCAGTTGAAGCAGTGACACCAAGTTTCTCAGGATCTCTTGCATATTTTCTTCGAAGGTCACGGATGATTGCTCTCATCAGCACTGATTTTCCGGTCCCGGCTGGGCCAGTGAAAAACACACTGGAATTCTTAATGCAAACAAGGTTCTTGACGTGATCCTGCTCGCTGCTTAAACTGACTGTCGCTGGTTTGGCAGGTTTGCGCTGCAATAAGGGGGTCTCACTTAACGACCCATGGGATTCTTTGCGGTGGCCGATACTTTCGTTGCCAGTTGACGCTGGCTTCTTGAATTGGTCTTTTAGCTGCTTCTTCTGTGCCTTCACTGCACTGGTTGACGCATCCCAGAATGGACTCTTATGCTTCCCAGCGGGCGTGACGGCCCCGAAATGTGCAGGACCCTCATCTTCTGCCTTGAACCAATGTTTTGGCATGGTGCGTTTTTTTGCTGCAGGTAGAGGAGACGGTAAACTGGAGGCCTCTGGTATGGCACGCTTTGTTGATTGCAAGTTGGCGACCGGCTGACGAACTGGCGGCAAAAAGTGAGATGGAGATGAGGGTGGCCATGAACTGATCGAGCTGTGGATGGAGTCGACAGGCAGGCTTTCCCTATTCACCGGGGTTTCTGTGCAGTTATTTGAGCTGTCTACTCCTGCTGCTGGGTTTGAAAGTGAGCTTGACGGCAGGCCACATGGAGACTGGAAGTCCAATTCGAGATCCTCATCATCTGTAATGTCGTCCAGAGAAAACCCATGAGCCAGCAGGTTGTTCTCGCCGGTGCGCTGAGTATTGACCAAGCTGTCTTCCGGCTGACTGGGAACAAGTGATTCGTCTGCAAATGAGTCGGGCTTGTTGCACAGCGTCACAAAGCTGTTGCTGTTCTCAGATCTGGCATGACATACAGGGGGCCGAGCGATATTAGGAGAACGGGAGCCGAGAGGGTTTGGGGGGATCACAGAATTCGTCTTGGGGAAATGAGAGGGCGTCCATCGCGAGAAGGAGATCCGAGAGGCTGAGGGTCCGTTTGGGGAGGGCTTGCAGTATTGGGCAATGCTTCCATCACGGGGGCTGCTTGATGGAAATAAAGTCTTTTCGAGGCTCGATTTTGGCGGCTGTCTTGCGATCGATGGCATAGACGGCTTGCGAGCCTCGTAGTCTTTGTTTGCTCTGCTGAGCATTGCCGCTGACGAAGGGTGAACACGGTCCGGTTTTCGTTGATTGAAACTTGAACGAGATGATTTGATAGAAGCAGCTGCTGCACGTTTTGTCGTCGCAGCCGCAATTCGAAATGGTAGGGCTCTTGCCACGCCTGCCGTCATACAGAGCGTCAATAGGCAAGTTTGTTGTCTGAGGATGTTGCGGGATACGTGGTGTGTGATACGTGAAGCGGGTATGGAAGCTGGTGCACCGCGTCGCGTCTTTGGCCCCACCCCAAATACTTTGTAAGATAAATCTATTCGCACGAATCTCGTACATATTTGTAGCATAGTTTCGTATCTTACGAATAAGATGATTAGTAGTGGGTGCATGATCACGTGACAAACCACAATACCGGAAGCAAGGAGGCATATGTTCTTTCTTGCTTAACACATGCAGACCATTAGACAATGCCAACCGTGAAATGACGAGGATGAGAGGCATCTCGGCTGGCGTTATGTTGCTGGCTCGAGAATGGAGGAGCGAAATTTTCAGGTATGAACGCTAGGTAACCAACCAATTTACTTGATTCGTGGACGTGACCTACAAATACTCCGTACTCATACAAGTATTGCGTATCTGTATAGTTTAAAAATCTGCGATGCCTGCCCACGACCAGGCAACTACTGGCGTAAGAAATCGGCGGTGATGTGCATAACCAGACACGCTATCCTAAGCCGGCATTCCTACCATTCCAACGCGAGTCAACAGCAATGAACATTTGGAATTTGTAAGATACTTTTACCCGGTTCCGTGAGGTTGTAAGATATTTCAAAAGCGCAAGAATTGGTAGAGCTCGTAAAATGCAAACTTTAGGAGTAATAGGCGAGAGAACATGTCTTACAAAATGGGTTGCACGTGCATAAGGATATATTATCTTAGAAGGTCAAAACCATAAGGGGTTACTTCCGTTCGCTATCAATACTAACCCATATGTGGCAATGTCAACAAGTACAGGTGGAACTCTCCACCAGGAGTCAGGGGTGCAATTGCACAGGTCTAAGCATGTCCTATTTGTAGCTGGTGTTGGCTTGTTCTGAGCATTTGCAATTTTGCATCTTGTATCCGTATCTTACTATGCATTAAATACCTGAACATGAGTTTGCCACCGGTGCTTGGCTGCCTTGGCGGCGAGCGTCGCTTGTGGCTTGGCTGGCTGGGCGAGAAGACCAAAGATTGCAGCTGATAAGCTTGGCCGCGTCCTGTTTACTGTTGTGCGCTCGCACAATTCCTACAATACTCGCATCATCTTTCCGCATTGCAGGGGTGGCACGTATCTTAATACATTTGATCGAAACAACAATTTTGTAGAGCCGCTTCTGTTTGCTGGACAGGCAAATTGTGCAGGCATTCGCCGTAAATTGCAGTAGCAGCTACAGACAGCTTGTACGAGTTCTTTTCGTGCTAACGCCATGCTGTGAGAAGACTGCTGCCATCCCTGTTTGTTTGCCCTAGCGTGGACGCTTAGCTCCAAACCCCAGTGAACGGCTTTTATTACTCGTACTATTATTATTATTATCGGACTTTTTTTTTTTTCCTTTGGTCCTTCCCTCAACTATCCAGCACCTCACCTGGACACATATAAATAATATCACGGCTCCCCTCTCTGTTGCTCAAACGTCACATGCAATGGTGTCTGGAACGTGCTTTCCCCATAACAACTCTTGTTCTTGCCGTCCCTGGAACTTATACCGCCTACTACGGAGCCTACTCGTGTCGGGTTCCTCCACATTCGTTTGTCGTAGCGAATCCGGCCAATTTGGCCCTTGCTCGCGTCAATCTGCTTTCTGAATGCCTCGATCGCGTCATTTATTCTGGGCTGTGTCAATAGATTGGGGTGTTGATTGCCTATCTCTCGGTCTGTGCGTCTGTTCTGGTTCCGGTGAGAGTTCCGCCGTCGACATTGCGGTTTCGACTATCTCGACCGCCTCTGGTCTAGCCCCGACGCCCTGTTTGGTCGGTGTCCTGTGAGCTTTTTTTGGAACCTGTTTCGTCGATTGGAGAAGCTTGTCACACATCGCCCCTCTTCTACCATGGCGTGGGATCATCTTTCTATCACCAAACCCCATTTGGTGTATATCATCCTGGGAGGTTTCACCTCTCTGTTCATGCTCTGCTCTTCCATCATCAAGGAGCGCATGTACATTGGTGAAGCTACCGTCGCCACCATCTGTGGCCTCATATTCGGGCCCCATGCCGCCAATCTCATTGACCCCCAGTCCTGGGGAAGTGTCGACATTGTCACTATCGAGTTCTCGCGCATAGTCCTTGTCGTCCAGTGTTTCGCTGTGGGTGTCGAGCTGCCGAAGTTTTACATGGAGCGCCACTGGAAATCCGTCGTCTTCCTGCTTCTACCAGTCATGACCTTCGGCTGGCTGATCACCTCTCTATTTGTTTGGTGGATGGTCCCTCCTCTGAACTGGTTAGACAGCCTTGTCATTGCCGCCTGCGTCACTGCAACCGACCCTGTCTTGGCCTCATCTGTCGTTGGTAAGGGAAAGTTCGCCAAGCGGGTGCCCAAGCACTTGCGTGATCTTCTCTCTGCCGAGTCAGGATGCAATGATGGCATGGCCTTTCCCTTCATCTACCTCTCTCTCTACCTAATTCAGGACCACCAGAGCGCCAAAGAAGTTAGCTTCCACTGGATTGTCTATACCATTCTCTACGAGTGTATATTTGGCGCTGTCTATGGTTTTGTTATTGGCTACATTGCTCGCCATGGTATCAAGTTTGCCGAGCGCCATGATTTGATTGACCGCGAGAGTTTCCTTGTGTTCTACTTCGTTCTGGCCCTATTTTGCGCCGGCTCTGGAAGCATCCTTGGAGTGGACGACTTACTTGTCGGCTTTTCTGCCGGTGTCGGCTTCTCAAATGATGGCTGGTTTGGCCAAAAAACGGACGAGTCACATGTGTCCAATGTCATCGACTTGCTGCTGAATCTGGCTTACTTTGTGTACCTTGGTACTATCATCCCCTGGGAAATGTTCAACGACACAAGCATTGGCTTGTCTGCCTGGCGCTTGACCATTATCGCCATCTTTGTTATTCTCTTCCGCCGTATCCCCATTATGATGGCCCTCAAGCCGTTAATTCCCGACATCAAGACGTGGCGGGAGGCTCTCTTTGCCGGCCACTTTGGTCCTATCGGCGTGGGCGCAATCTTCGTTGCTATTATGGCACGCGCCGAACTGGAGTCGGACAATCCTGTTCCACTCTCCGAGCTACCATCGTCTGATGCCGAGCATTATACATTGTTGACTTTGGTCTGGCCTATAGTGACGTTCCTGGTCATTGCCTCCATCATAGTCCATGGCTCGTCTGTTGCTGTTTTCACCCTTGGCAAGCGAATCAATACTCTAACCCTTACCATGTCCTATACAACTGCACCCGAAGATGGGCCGTCATGGATGAACCGCCTGCCGCGAATCTCATCGCAATCGAGATCGCAGGCCAGAACAATGTCCGACACCGACATCGACGAAATAAAGCCTGAGGTGCCGCCGGGTGCTCTGCTACCTATCGGAATCCCGGGCCAATTCCTGCGTCGCATGAAAGAGGAAGATGGGTCTAGCAGACCGGGAAGCAGAGCATCGTCCCGAGTGAGCCGACGCCGGAGAAAGAAGTGGGATGATGGAATTGGCCCTGGCGGCCCTATCAGTCAATCAGCCATCTTCCCTCAGCGTCGTGCCCAAGACCATCTTACCCCTTCCCCCCTGCAAGGCGAGCATTCCACCGACCATACGCCACCATCTGAGGAGCATGGGGGTTCTGCCCTAAGCTCTGGTCAGGTGTCCCCAACAGCACTGGCCACCGATGCCCAAATCAGTGATGTTCAAGGTGATGAAGCTGAGAAACACCTCCAGCACGGTTGGCGGCGCTCATCCGACGAAGGTGAAAGCTCTTCATCACCAGCCAACCGTCAGAAAATGGAGGTTTACGAAGAAGGAGACAACATCATTGTGGAGAACGGTCAAGGCGATGTTCTTGCCGTTGACTCTATGACCCCAAGTCGCCCATCTAGCCCCGAGGGTCGGGATGAGCGTGACAAAACGGAAGATGTCACGCAAAAGCCGAAACCTACCATACTGAGATCTGGTATGAAATTGGACGCGGGAGCTTCTGGATGGACATATGGAGCCATTAAACGAAAGATCGGCAACTGGAAGAACGACGAAATCCAGAAGCGCAAAGAGAAGGACAAAGATACCCAGAAGCATGAGCCCGCCAGGGCGTATCAATTTGGAAACACTGTACGTTTTCCGCCCCCCGCCCCACTCTTTTTTTTTTTGGAGGGGGGGGGTCACTGATTTTGCCTTGGGGAGAAAATTATCTACATGATGCACTTACTGATGCGACCTTTTGCTTTAGATTATTGTCGAGGATGAAGATGGCGAGGTCGTGAAGAAATATGACCTACCACCACAGAAAGGTGACAAAGGGGGTGGTGACGTCGTCTCCCAGAGTCTCAAGTATATGGGCATGGGCGGCCTGGCCAAGGTTGCTGAGAAACCGCGAAGATCCGAGGACACTAAAGACCAGGAGGCTAATGACGCTGATGATATGACGAGAGTGCCAAGCAAGCCTGGTATGGCAAGTTGGATGGGCTTTGGCCGTGCGACAGCTGGTGAACCGTCGTCACAGCGACATAGAAAGAAGAGTGTATTCGAGGAACAGGAGGAAGAAGATGATCGCCATCTTCGATTTACAATCGGGGGTGTTGGTCGGCGGATGACCAAAGATGGCTTCCTTCAGGAAATGCAGAAGCTTGATCAAGGCACGAAACGAGAAATGGCGGATAGGTCGAGCGTTTCTCATGCAGCCAAGTCACCAGAGAAGCATAACACGCCAAATATTGTCGTGTCACGGCCCCAGGTTCGCAGCAAAATGGAGCGATCTGGCTCGGTAGCAACACCGGCGGCCTCGGGTGGTGATGCGAGAGGAAGAAGCCATGCTGGAGGGCCAGGCGATTCTGACTCGAGCGCTGATGATGGGTCAGGCCACCGGTCGTCGACCTCTCAAATTGAAGCTCCTCTTGAAAGACGTGGGCGGAGGGAAAGTACCAGTGGCCGAACACCGGCGGAACCGTCGGATCCTGATCCCCCGGAAACAGCCGTGGAGCGGCGCCGCCGTCTCGCTGCTTTGCAAGGTGTCGGCGACGACGAAAGTGACGACGATGAGGGTGGCGATAATGATGACAGCGCAAAGGAAACACCTGCGGAAAGACGTCGGCGGGAGGCTGCCCTCGGAATGTCTACTCAGCTGGCCGACGAGGATAGCGATGATGATGACACACCGAGAGTACCTCCTGCTCGGCGTGGCATTCGCTTCGCCGATATTCCTCAGAGACGACAAGGCTAATGCATTCGGCGGCATTCTTTATAAGAAGACAGGATAGAAAGACAAGTGAACTTCTTTATCTCTGGAGGTTCGTTTTAGAATGGGCAGCTGTTTAATATATGCTGCACGAAATAAAGCGCAACAGACACATTCTATTTGCTTCCGCCTTACGGAACTTGTAATACGGTTAACGCCTTGTTCATATGAAGAGGTCGGAAGGATTGGTGTTAGTGACGTGTCACGTGCACAATCAACTAAAATTTAAAAATTTTGTGATATTCGATTTATTCGTAGGAGTCTGAATTTCACTATGGTTCACCAAATCTAGTAGACCACGTCGACCTGCCCTGTGCTAAAACATCTCGCCAGCGACAGCCTAAAGTCAGAAGAAAGAGAATTCAAAATGGTTCAGCTAGTCGAAGTTGAAGACGAGCATTTCCAGCAACGTCAGCCTGGACCCGAGGAAGACGAGGATTTCACAGACACAGGTAAGTTTATTTCTCCATTGAACTTTTTTATACCAGCAAGGCATGACCCATTCGAGTTTGCCTAGTGTATCGCCAGTTGATGTGAAGTATTTCCGCTGTACTCGGTCGTCATGATATGCTGACATCAATAGACTCGGAAATCTCGACAGACTCCGATTTCGACCCAAGCCGCGAGACCCTTGCTGAGCGCCTCTATGCCCTACGCGATATTGTACCTCCAACCACGCGAGGATGGTTCTACAGCAATTACCAGTTTGGAAACCGTGTTGTGCGGACCAGCCTCACGTTTCTTGGCCGTGCCGCCTGGACCATCTCCGTGAGTGCCCTGCTGGTGGGCATTCCCTTTGCCCTCTCCTGGGCCGAAGAGCAGAATATCATCGCCATGGAACAGGAGCAGCGTATGCGGGAGATGGGAAGCGAGCTTTTGACTGCGGGTGCCGGGGAAAAGCGAGAAGGCGACACGGCTGCCCAAGTTGGCGCTGCATTGGGGAGCACGGGGGCAAGACCGGCGCTGTAATCGAGGAACGGCGACGTGCAAGCACAGATTCGAGATGGATGCACTTTCACAAGAGCTCTTCTCAAGGCCTAACGGGGAAAGGGAACAGAAAGAAATTAAACAAAACGAGCCCGGGGGACATCTGAAGGAAATGAAACTATGAACAGTTGCAAGCGGTAATTGTTGGAAGTCTTTATTCGGTGATTTGGGTGTTGAAGTCGACGCAAAAGCAGATGGCGACTCTTTCTCTCCTTGCCGCGTCGGAAGCATTGTCCTCGTGCACGCACGTTTCATGCCATTCTTCACGGTTAGCAAAATGGGCACGGAACTTTTGGATTGTGCACTTGGACAACAGCAACAACGGCAGGACAGACGGCAAGGCAGCTTTAATCCCGCTGCCACTTCCTGCATCCTCATTACCATAACGGTCTACTCTCTTCTCTTATATTTAGGACTAGGCGCAAATTTATGTGTATATATATATTTGTATAGACAATCAATGTCGGAATTACAGCTTGTTTCCACACTGGTAACCCAGCAATGGAAAGGTACACGACGAGCACTCTGATAGTTAAAACAAATAAACGGATTCAACTTTTCAGTAAACTATCATCTAAACATAAGTCCATGTCCATCATAATTTGTGAGATGTTTAGCCTCTCGAGCTCCAGCTGTATCTTTGTGTGTGCATGTCTTAGGGTGGCCAGTGGATACAGCATAACAAAGGAAACAAGATATAAGATGAGACGCGATGGAAAAGACAGCTGGAGGGAGAAACGAATGTGACCAGCTCTACAGTTCCAACACCTGTTCTCCAACCGATAAACCAAAACAAAAAAGCAGCATGGAGATGAATCATATCGACGCCGGTGACTCTTCCCTGGACGGTTGCTCGACCCGGGAGGGGGGCTCTTGCATTCAATGAAGAGCACCAGGAGGGGGGGCCTCAAGGTCAACTGCATTGACTGTTACCCGATTTCTTGCACTGTCGGTAACAAGGTTGCTGAAGTACTTGAGAGCTACCTCGCTTTCTGCCCGGGCCTTGAGCGTCTCCTCTTTGCGAGTGCCGAGTTGTTCGACGGACCGGTTCAATCCGTCTCTTATGGAATCAGCCGGATAGCGCAGCACCTTGCGGACGGTGCCAGCTATGCGGGTTGAATTAATGTGGACATAGTCGAGAGCCGTTAGTTGCGAGGAGATCTTGTGCGCGAGCCGGTGTGGCAGGGACTGTGGGATTTGGTTGAGAACATAGCCGGTGGCCGCCACCGCCGTGAGAATGATGACTGGCACCAGCAAACGGCGCATGCTGGTATTGCCCATAAGCTTTGCGGCCGAAAATGCATGATCTATCCACCCTTGAGCGCCAATAACTCGGCCACCTAGAGCTGTGACGACTGTCAATGCCATGCCCGTACCGGCCATCTTTTCCTGCCGCTGAAGAATTGTAGACCAGTCAACGAAGTCCCAGAGCTCCGTCGGAATGTCGATCTGCCGCGCCAGCTCATCCCTCCGTCGGCGGAACATAAATTCCGGGCGAAAGTTGAGTTCGGCATACTCGTTGCCGAGATGCAGGATCCCGAGTTGCTTGATGGTGTTCACACCCCCAACGGTCTTTGCGCGTGCCCTTTCTTCGCACTCGGCCACGGTTGCTGATATCTGCGAAAGCATGACCTGCTTGATCTCCTCGGCGTATTGAAAAGCCGACAAAATGCCAGGGTACGACACGCCAAGATTCTCATCGCCAGCATGGGCGATCGAGAAACCGATGGCAGCACGGCTCTGGTCGTAGACATCCTTGCATGTATCCTCAATGATTTGCTCGGCTTCAGTGGCAACCTCAGTCTTGGCCTTCTTGTTGATCTCGAGCATTGGCTCAATCTCGTGCAACTCATCATCCACCCGGGTAATTTCTGCCTGCGCAACCTCAGCATTCACCGTGGCCAGCGCATGGACGTCGTTCAGAATGTTGATCAGGTAGTTCTTTGCTGGTGCCAGCTTTGACTGTGCTCTCTTTTCCAGGACAAAACGGCGTAGCGACTGTTCCATGTTTTCGAAGTCGCGCAGCTTTTCTTTGCCCTTACCCTTGCCCATTGGATCGCTTGGGTCGCTGGGGTCGTCACCTCCGCCACCACCTGAGGAGCTGCCACTGCCGCCGTCTCCTGGACCATTGGGTCCACCGGGCGGAGGCGGAGGCGGGGCCATTGGGATCGCATTGCTCGTTACAAAGTGAACCAGCTCGGAAGCCTCCTTATGGGTTTGAGGACTGAGACTGGACACTTGGTCAAGAATCATGTTCTTGCACCTGTCCCTATCTCGGATGGCGTCAAACCCATTCACAACGAAAAAGAAATAAGCTTTCTCAGCTGCCGCAGTTCGGATAAACTCTGTAGCAGTGAGCGTAAAATGATTTGCTGCCGACACAACAAAGACCACGACATCAATCTCCTCTTGCCGGGCAAATACAGCGGTCGTCTTTGTGGTATCTGAATTCAGTCCGGGTGCATCGATTAGCGCGATATCGACGATGCCATTGTTAAGGAGGGACTCGTCAATGGACCGGACATCCTTCACATAAACCTTGCATTGCATGTAGGTCGAGTTATCGATTACAATCTTTTCCAGCTCTTGCAGAGAAAAAACGTCGTATGTGGATTCGTCGTTGCGATCGTAGACTGAATCCTTGTGAACAGCGTGGACTTCTTCGATGCCACTGTTTTCACTGGCATCCAGTACCTCGCAGAAAATGCTTGTACAAGGTTGCTGGTCTTCGGGTAAGATCTTACGTCGCAGAAGGGCGTTACAGAAGGTCGACTTTCCTGCATTGAGATCACCCGTCACAAGAACTTTGCTCGATGTGTCTTCAATACGCTCCCGAAGAGCGAGAAGATGCTTGATGCTAGACCTGATCTTCTCATCTAGCAGCGAGGCGACAGAACCCTTTTCAAGCGAGTGGACAAGTTCGACTTGATGCAGGCCACCAAGTTTGAGGTCTAGTTTGAGAACGGAAAAGTCACGCGCAATCTGCGGTGTGACCAGCCGGGGTTCTGTAGAAGAAACGCGATTCTCGGCTGTCCTGCTTGATTCGGCCTCGGTAGTGTCGTCAAGAGCGGTCAAAGACCGCCGCAGTGGCATTTTTTCAAACTGCTCGGCGGACGACGAAGTAGGAAGAAAATCGCCCACAGTTGAATGCGCACGCTGCAGCCCAGGCCGAATGAAGTCCTGGGAAGGCGTCTTCGGGGGTGAATCCGGTCGCTGAACTGTTGGGTAATGTGCTGGCCAGGACGCATTTGTTGCTTGAAGGCTCTTTAGTAGCTCGACAACCTGGCTGATTGCCTTTCCGAGGGCGACACGGTGCTGGTTGTACCACAGCTGGTGGATCGCACCAGCTTGCATGCGGCGGTCGGCATCATGCCTGTCATGTGAGGAGGACGAGGATTCGGGTTGCAGGTGGCGATCCTCTCGGATAGCAGAGTCCCAGGCTAGAGACGATGGTAGCATAGACTGGAAGTCATCTCCACCGGTAGAGCTGCCGCCATAGCCGGAATCTTTGTCGAGGAGAGACTGCAGGTGCGCTGCATGTTCGGAGGTTGATCCGGAACCGACCGTCATGTACGCGGGGCCGGAGTGCTGGGTTCGTCTGTCGGCCTCGTCGGCACCGCCGGCGTCTTGCTCACCGACTGTTACGGCTCGCTTGCCGGTGCGCTTTCCCTTGTCTGGAACGGTCTTTTGGCTCATCGCGTAAGGCACTCTGCCATCGGGAGAGGCAATGGTAGGATTTTGGAGTCGGACGCTACAATCAAGGGCAAGAAACTGGCCGTGGCGTTCGGGTTGATGGACGCGTGATTTGTGGATGGTTCGGTTGAGAACGGTCTTTGAATCATGTGCACAGCAAATTTCCGAACTAGCCACACCTGAGACCCCAACATTTGATTGGCCCGCCACACAACCCCACATCATGTAAGGTTAGATACATAACTATTTCGTAGGCAGCTATCCTTTTTGTACGCAGAGCGTTTTGCTGTGCCGTCATACTGTTTGAAATCTGGAGATCAAAGTGTCTGCACATTCAATAATATTGGTGTTTGTGTATAAATAGATGGAGATAAATGCAAGCCGTAACTGTGAATTTCCAGGTTAACTTCGCGTGGTATCTTACCATGTATTGTGGCCGATTAGTGGGGTTCGCCCTGTAATACGTAGTTACACTGCTAAGTGGACCACCACCATTCTTTGCCAGCCGCTTCCTTCTTCAATGAGCGTTGACGACAGCGCAGATTGCAGTCCACAAACCAGAGACAAACCAAGCATCATAATCGCCGAACAACAACACCGGGAGCCCCGAATTGCCCCCCAACCTTCACCTGCCTTAGTATCAGCCATTTTTCCTTCCGTGCGGTGAGCGTACCTGCCATAATGAATGTGAGAGCACCCTCGAAAGCCCGGTATCTATCCGCAGGAGCCTGCCGAAGAGCTAACTGCTTGCTTGATGCTGTTCATCTTTCCAGATCCTCGAATGGGCTTTTGGAAAGCGTATGACGCCGGCAGAGCGCCTGCGAAAAAACCAACGCCTTCTCGATAAGGCCATCCGCGAGCTGGACCAACAACGCGTCAAGCTGGAAAAGCAGGAGAAGACATTGGTTGCGCAAATAAAGCAGAGCGCACAGAAGGGCCAGATGGGGGCCTGCAAGATCCAGGCAAAAGACCTCGTACGCACGAGACGGTACGATTTCCATGGCCGCGAAATGAAATGCGGTCAATGCGACTAACGTTGGCGGCGTTGCAGATACATTGAGAAATTTTACGGCATGAGGAGCCAGCTACAGAAGATATCGCTTCGGCTCCAGGTAGGCAAACCCTTATCACAGCTTGTGGTTGTGACTTTCTAACCAGATCCTGCAGACCTATCGGACAAACGAGCAGATGATGCAGGCGATGAAAGGCGCTACGATGGCTCTGGGAAGTATGAACCGCACAATGAACCTCCCGTCCCTGCAGCGGATTGCCATGGAGTTCGAGCGTGAAAACGACATCATGGAACAGAGACAGGAGATGATGGATGATGCTATTGACGACGCCATGGATATCGGTGTGGAGGAGGAGGGTGACGAAGTTGTCGAGCAGGTCCTAGAGGAAATCGGGGTCGATTTGAACCAGGCAGTATGTTGCACAGTCCCCCTGGTTATCCATATATTTTTCATACCTCGAGACCTTACTGATGAATTCCACCTTTCTAGTTGGGAGAAACACCCCAAGGGTTAGAATCTACTGCTGTCCCGGATGGGAAAATTGCGCAAGCCGTGGGCGGTGGTGGCGGCGGCGGAAGTATCGGCGATCCAGGCGACGATGATTTGCAGGCGCGTCTGGATAGTTTACGGCGGTAGTCTGCCGATCTGGAGCATGCTGTCTGTGTCGAGCGAGGGCCCTTTCAGATTCAAAGGGGGAGGGTGGACGGCAACTTTCATTTTCGCACACTCCTGCTGCCATATTTCCGTTTCACATTGCGTATTCTTCCCTAATCTTAGTTTCCGTTATCCTTTTTCTGTTTCTTTGCCTCTGCTCCCGATATTCAACAGAAACTTGGTCTTAGAGCAGACGCACTGGTCCCACATCATCCAGTGCGGACTGCAGCAGTTTTTCTGCGCGCGTGGGTTTCCTCAACATTGCACCTCGTTGCTCCGTGGCGTATGATTAAGTGCTTTCCAGGATTAGCCTCTGGCTCACCAACATTGTCGGACCGGATCAATTTAACGCAGCATGAAAGTCTGTTTGGTTTTACTACAACTTAAACCGAGAGAGATAACCAGCCTATAATGCTATACGCCGCGTGTCCAGAACACTGAAGATATCATATTTTAGTCTTGTTTCCATTCTTTTCTCGAGTTCTTGCTTTATATCGGTGGTTGCACTAGCGTAGCTGGGGAACCTCCTTACTCGCGCTGCCGCAGTATAATATTACGTACTAAGATACATCACCCGCACCAAGTCACAGGACCCCTCATTGTCTAGTCTTCCCCGCCGTCTTCCACAGACGCCGAAGCGAGCGCTCCCCCCCCCTAATCTTGTACACGTTCTCAGCGGTTCACCCCCCCGGAAACCACTCCTGTCCAACAAAACACCGCCAAAGAGGAGCTCATTCCTGCTCGAAAACCTACCCACTTTAGCTGTGGCGTGCGTGTTGACCCAGGATCGTCTTCTCGGACAAACGCAACCCCTAGTCCAACCTTGGTCGCTCACTGGGTTTTCTTCCTTCTTCTTTCTGTCAAACGTCGAGACCTCATCGTCTGACCTGGATTATTCCCCCTACTTTATTGACCGCACTCTATCTCCCGTGAGAGACACACCCTATCGAATTTCCCGGCTGCCCCTTTCCACCGACCAACCTGGCAGGCAATAAGCGTCGTAGCCTCTCCTCTCAAGGAGGCTTGCTGAACAGAATGTTCGGCGGGGGCTCGTCTCTAAACCCCAAGTCTGAGAGCGCGATTGACGACTCAAGTAGTGGAACTAGCAGAACAAATATTGGCGGCAGCAGCCTCGGCAGCGCCAGTGGCAGCAGCAACGACAACAATCCTGGCACCGGCAGCAATAGGAAAAAGGATGGGAAACCCCCCTCACCCGAGTCGAGTACCGAGAAGACTTCGACTTCGACCACCGTCCCAGCCGCCGACCTAGCAGTCAGCAGCGACAAACGCAGCGGAAACGCCAGTTCGTCGACGTCCGGCGGCTCCGTCGAGCAAAAAAAGCGTCGCAGCAGTGGTGTCAGCAGCCGGGCCAGCAGCCTGCTGGCCTCTGCAAAGAACACGCTAAATTTTTCTCAAGTTGGTCGAATGAATAGCGACACCGCGTCCTCTTCTAACCAAACTCCGCTCCAGAAGCTTGGCAAGCAGGATGCCGCCCTCGCCGTGCCTCAAGGACAGCACAATAATTCAGCTGGAGAGTCCGTTCCCGGCCCAAGATCCACGTTTCGAGTCGGCGTTTGGGAAGATAGAAACAAGAAATGTCGCAGAACAATGGAGGATACGCACGCTTTTTTATACAACTTTCTTCGCACTCCAGCTCCGGTTATGGCCCTCGGTACTGCCGATGTAGTGAGCACGCGATCGGCGAAGTCATCAGATACAACAAGCGAGGCGGCTTCTGGTAGTGGCAGCGGTAGTGCCAGTTCGGCCGAAGAGATGCTCGAAACTGATAATGGTTACTTTGCCATCTTTGATGGACACGCTGGCACATTTGCAGCAGACTGGTGCGGGAAGAAGCTCCATCTCATCCTTGAGGATATCATCAGGAAATACCCAAATACTCCCATACCAGAGCTGCTTGATCAGACATTCACCTCCGTCGACGCTCAGCTGGAAAAGCTCCCTCTTAAGAACAGCGGCTGCACGGCTGCCATTGCCGTATTACGCTGGGAAGACAGGATGTCTAGCAGCCAGCCCTCTACGGGCTCCCAGGGCGTTCCGGCGACAACTGCGGCCAAGGCCAGCGAGGATACGTTGCTGAATACGGAGGAGAAGGTTGGCATCGCTACTGTTGCTACCTCCACGAGCAATAGCAAGGAAGATACTGTCCATTCGGCGTCAGATCTGGAACCAGCTCGTGCCAAGCTGAAATCTAACGCATCTAGACACCGGGTCTTGTACACAGCAAATGTCGGCGACGCCCGAATCATCTTGTGCCGCTCCGGAAAAGCCCTCCGCTTGTCTTATGATCACAAGGGAAGTGATGAAAATGAGGGGAGACGCATCGCCAATGCCGGTGGCTTGATTCTGAATAATCGTGTCAATGGTGTTCTTGCCGTCACTCGGGCTCTCGGTGACACATATATCAAGGATCTTGTTACGGGTCATCCGTACACGACGGAGACGGTAATACAACCTGAGATGGATGAATTCATCATCATTGCTTGCGATGGAGTATGCGCCACTGTTCCTATGTCTTCAGCCTTCTCTCCTCTCCCCAAGTCTGTTTTATGTTAACAATGACTACAGCTATGGGACGTCTGTACTGATCAGGATGCTGTGAATCTGGTCCGCAATGTTCAAGACCCAGTAGCGGCTGCTAAGATGCTGGTGGACCACGCACTTGCCCACTTTAGCACCGACAACCTGTCATGCATGATTGTCCGGTTGGACAAGGATGCAACCGCGGAAAATCAGAAAAATAAAGACGGGCTTATCGGCGTGGAAGGCGATGAAGAGGGCTCGGAGACCAAGCCCAGCGAGGCTGACAAGATTATCAACAATGTGAAACAAAAACTTGCTGAGAACGGCACTTCTCCAGTCGGGGTGTCGCCAAGCAACAGCGGGCGCGGCCATGATCCGGTAATTACCGGTGAAGATGCATTTAAACCAACGACGATTGAGGGATCGGTTGAAGAAGAGCCAAGTTCGACAGGCGAGGGAACTGCGGAGCTGGCGCCGGATGGCCCGGTCAACACGATTAATATGGAGGCATCTGCAGGGTCGCCCAAGTCATGACATCACGGGAAGACTGGTTGGCATCAACTCCTCGATTGGGAAATGAAGAGCTTGATGATCAGGAAGGCAGAGCAATTGGATAAGCGGGAAGGAGGAAAAGAAAGGACAAGTCCCGTTCGCAGGCTAAGCTCTTTGTTGGCCAGGGCCATATTATGTTATGGTTATGTTTATTGTTGGTGCTTTTGGCATGTCTGGAGTATTATATCACGACACGTGGGATTTTTAACTCTGCCCTGTTCTTACCGTGCGTCATGCAGTGCTTCTACGAGCAGGATTGAGTTCAGAGGATGTGGTCACAGCAACTGGATCAGGTAAGGAAGACGCATGGTCAGTGACATGTCTGTTAGGTTGCAGTTCGTAGCTATGCTTGCACACTCGACATCTCAAAGCGATACTTATTTCGTACTGTAAAGCCAATGTCCATGAAGTTGTGTAGACTGGTTGCGACGATACGAATATCTCACAAGTATTATATCCTTCCCCCACAAGTAGCGTCTCGGTCGTATCTTACTCGCGAAAATTATACCTGCCATGGACATTATTATTATTACAGCGCCGGCTGGATACACAACAGGCCCGCTAAAGCCAATGGGCAGAAAGGCGCCTGCGTGTGGGAACGGAGCGGTGCTGACGCTGCGGATTGGATGCATGGGAAATACCGGTGGGGCTGACACGGGAAACCGCGATGCACCACGCTAGTCCGCGAAAAGACCAAACTAAAGAAGGGGCAGACGAACCCCTGGAAAGTGCTTGAAAGGGGACCGACAGAGAGGAAAGAACAGGAAGCAAAAAAAAAAAGATCTCCTCTCATTGCCGCATGCATTCGAGGTTGCAATTTTTTCCCCCTTCGTCTTCAGCGCTTCGTCCCAGACTGGATGTGCTTGAGCTCGTCTGCGACTGTTCGAGGATTGCATTTGCGGCGTCTGTGTCCCCCCCTAGTGGTGTGTCCATGCGCCGCTACCAACTTTGATCTTCCGCTGCATCTTCTGCTGCCCCCTTCATGCTGCCCCCTTCATTATTCCTACATTCCCTTCCCGTTTCCCTCGCTGCTATTCTAGCCATAGCCCTTTCATTTACCTGGCACCTGGCCATGCCAACGCCCTTTCTCGCGCCAACCTGCTGTGGTGGACGCGACCCCCGCGACCAACTCTGCAGATTCTAACTTCGGACGACTTTTGCCTCCTACGCCTCGTGCCGTCTCAAGCGCCCGTCGTCGTCACCAACTGCCGGCTCAGAAAGACACTGCCTCCTCGTCGCGCCGCTGCGTTATCTAACATCGACTTTTTTTTTTTTCAGCTACCCGCTGCGGTGTCTCAGATCAGCCAACTAGTAGGAACGCCAGGCACAATACCATACGGACAACGACATACTGTATATGCCAATACAAGCGTGGCACACTTATACACACAATTGAAGCCGTCGGTGATTCCTAGTCTGACGACCTTGGGCTTGGTGTGGCTTTGGCGGAGATGTCGTTGAATGGGTTAGAAGATCCGGCAGTCAAGGAAGCCCATGAGACTGCGCTCTCCGAGCCCGGAGGATGGTGCGTTATACCCTTTCCCTTGGTCTACCGACCCCAAAACGCAGAGCACATCCGAGCAAATCAACAGGACGAAAAGCCACACACCCTGCTGACACGCTCTTTTTACCAATAGGTTCCTCTTAAAATATGCAAGCCGCGATGCGGTCGGCTTGCTCGGTCGCGGCACAAATGGCATTGTTGAGATGCGGAATGCTATAACCCAATACGAGGATACGTCTCCTCTCTACGGCTTCTTGAGATATAGGCGAAGAAGTGTGATCATCAAATATCTTCCCGATAAATGCTCGCGGCTAGTCCAAGGTTTGCTACCCGGCCTAATCATGTATGGATACAATGAAACCATGCTAACACTGGCTCATCTTTGCTCTCACATCACAGTGCGCACCACTGTTCACTTCAATTCTATTTGCGAGTATTTCACCCATAACACCACCTTTGCCATTTCCGCCGCCAAGGAGCTCAAGGATACAAAGTTGTCAGCCGCTTGCTCTCTGCACACGGCGTCGAGCTCCACCTCCTCTTCGACAAGCTCGCTAAGAAGGAGACGCTTGATGGAGATAGCCGAGGAGGAGGAAGAGGACCAGCGCGCCTCAAAACGGCAGTCTACCTTAAAGGAAGAAGAGCGACCGGGCACGGAAAACGGCGAGTCTCCAGAGTCTACCATGCAGCCGCCACCCGTCACTTTGAATTCGCAGCTTGCCATGTCTGCCGAAGAGTCTAAATTTTCCAGCGTTACTGAACCTCCTCCGTTTCTCGGTGCCGAGCGTCCTCCGTCACCCTCCATGTCACTTGACTATCGCCGCCTTTCGTCTCAGCTGTCGCGCTCTGAACTGTACAGCTATTCATCCTACCCGTATGGCAAGCCGAAGGTGAAGCTTGGTCCACGGCCGTCGCTCGATGTGGGTGGGCGACCGCGTACCTCCGCTGGTATCGGGAGCTACAGACCGGTGTCATCTATTCCAGCGGGCTTCAAACTCTTCTCCAAGGGCTCAAAACGAGGCAAGGACAGCAGAAAAGCAAACACAGACTCATTGCCGGCTACAGATGATGGCAAGGAAAACGACTTTCAGTCGACAGCTACCGACGTCGCTACCCCTAGCGACACCGCCGCCGACACCCGAGATATGGATCGACCGTACCTAAGCGGTAACAGACCTGTTACCAGTTCCGGGGTGTCTGTCAAATCTGTCGCCACGGCTGTGGCTGCTTCCGCAGCAAAGCACAACACCATGACCCCGGAAAAGGCACGCCTTATGAAAGCGATGAAGTTGAGAGAGAGAAAAAAAATGAGCATCCAACCACCCCTGCCGGCCCCGGTTGTCGATATTTCTGGGGTCTCGGTGGAGCACAAGGACACGAAGCAATTTGTGATACTCGAAGATGACGTTTCTGCTGTTGTTGCCACGCCCGCTTCTGTCGACAAGTTCGGCAGCCATTCAGATTCTCCAGACTGCCCCGGCGATAGCAGCCAGCCCGGTGTCCAGTCTGCTGATTCTGCAATCGACGTGGGATTGCACCCTGCCGACCAAGCTTCGGTGGATACAAAAACAACAGATTCACACCCCGCATCACCTGTGGCTATATCGTGTGAGATTGACGACTCGACAAAGGCCTCGTCCTTCTCTGAGTCCACTGATGAGACTGTTCAAGCTCCACAGGACCCCAAAACATATGAGAATGCGAATGGGGTGGAGGCCCATGAAGGCGAACCCTTGCACGATATAGATGGAGAAACCAGCAGAGAAACGGAACCAGATGACGAAAAACACGAAAAAAATGGGAACGATCAGTATGGCAAGAGGGGGCAGGGTGGAGTTGGAGTTCAACAAACAGACAACCGGGACGACTTGCCGGTGGAGTCACTATGCAACACATCGTTTTCAGGCACAAATGAAAATGACATGGCGAGTCAGACCAACATCACGAAAGAGATGCAGCCTGAGCTGTCAGGACGTGCAGCGATTGTCCAGGATTCAGAAACGACCCAGACAAGCCTATCCGACGTGGAACTGGTCAACAACACTCCTCCCGCCGCTCTTCCGACTATTGAGGAACCAGAATCAAGAGAAAGCCCGCCTACAATTAGCTTTGACAACAATGACGCAGCGTCTGCTGAAGCGAAGCGCAGTAGGCGGAGGGCGCTCGTCGACCCGATCCGCACAGATTTGGGACATGCTTTGGATAAGGACACTCTGCGTTCCGAGACCAATCTATCAGACGACGAAGATCTCATGGAGGAGCTGCAGTCCGCAACCGTGCTGGAAGCCAAACCCATGACGGTGTCCAAGTCCCCAGTCAATCCTGTCTTCCCACATGTACTGAAACAGCAAGACAGCCCGACCAAAGGTGCCCCCCGCCTTGCTGCACGGACAGTTTCAAACCCCATTCGAGGTCCTTTGTTGGCACCGGGAGATATCACGGTTAGCTCCGCCCGGTCCGTGTCCTCTGGCGCCGCGTTTTTACACAAGATGGCTCAGTCGCCGTCAAACCTGGCAGGCAAAAAGACCAATCTCGGCTCGAGCATCTCCCAGCGGATAAAAGCCTTGGAAAAATTGTCGGGGGGGACCAGTACCGGTGGGGAGAGTTCAGCGCGATTAGAACGGCCATCTTCCACCTTCTTTTCGGTTCGAAAGGCCAGTGGACACGAACCGTCAACATCCCCGTCCGTCGCTGAGCGTGCTTCATACCTGGTGGGAGAAAAGACGCCATCGCCACCGAACTCGCGGGAGTCTTCTTCCCCAGAGATGTCCAAGGTGACGTCGCGGGACAGGTCGGGGTCAATGGCTAGCCGACTATCTGTCTTCGAAGGGGGCAACCTCCCGAGAGGCCGGCCAGAATCTATCCAAGTCAAGGCACGTATCATCCGTGATCCGGCACAGCCATTCCCAAAGCTACCTGAGCTACGGTCCGACCACTCCGAGTTCAGCACGCTGGATCTCAAACAATCACCCCTCGTCGTGGACCATCAGAAAGCAACTTCTCCGTTGATGGCATTCAGACCGCCCTCTGCAACTCCTATTCCTGCTGTTCTAGAAGTGTCAGAGCCTGCCTCGAGGAGGGAGAGCATCCAAGAGCGCCGAATGTCCAGGGAGAAGAGACGGTCACGATCACAAGACCGTTCAATAACGGGTGACAGGGATGATGCAGAAGACATGCGACCACGCCGGAGATCGTCATTGTCTATTGTAAGAGATTTTATCAAAGACCGTCGCGGATCCGTCATGGGGGGACGCTCTTCGTCCACGGACAACCTCAACCTTAACAACCTTATCTACCCGATCTCCCCTCCCTCGCGCCCTCCTTCGGTTCACACCACCACTGGCCTCGCTCGGCGATTGAGCATTTCTAGCCGTCGTTCTTCTATAAGCAAAGATCGAGACTTCAGCACGCCTCCCCTCGCTACTCCGTTATCTCCGTCAGCAAGCGGCTCGGGTGATGAGAGCAAATCATCCAGCAGCGAGCTCGGTCATAAATCGACTGGGTCCGGAAGCAAGAACCGTGCGACTCGCTTCATGAAACGTCTGTCGAGCTCTCTTTCTTCCGGACGCAAGACGGCAACTCCCATGATCTCACCAACGGTGGCTGAAGAGGAGGAAACTTTCAGTCCCATTCCAACATCCAGTGGCAGCTCTGCGACTGTCCAGGCCAACTCTATTTCTTACTTGGGTGATGTCAACGTCCAGTTCCCTGACAATCTACTCTGGAAGCGACGGACAGTGTGTCTAGACTCGCAAGGCTTCCTGATCCTGAGTGCAGTTCAGGGCATGGCAGCAACGTCCAACGCAGCTTCATTTAGCCACGGTGAGCGGCCAGCCGGCGGCATCAAACGCTATCATCTCAGCGACTTTCGGTCTCCCTATATTCCCGAGATGGAAATGCAGGAACTGCCTCACAGTGTGTGCTTAGACTTCATAGACGGCTCAGGACTCCAGTTGGCCTGTGAAGACCGATCTGGGCAAATGAATATTCTGCAGGGTAAGTTGGTGGTTGTGCCTTTGTTCAAGAGCCAATTGGCTAGACACTCGCTAATTTGTGCTCGTGTAGTCCTTCAAGAGGCTCATCAGAATCATACATCTTTTGGCCAGTGAGGGCCTTGAATTTGAAGATACAACCGGCTCTAGCAAACACCAACGTCACACAAGAAATGGGCTACCACAGCCCGTAATTCTCTTCCTTCATCAAAAGCAAACGCGATATTTTTGTGTTCTATTAGGCATCTGCCTCAAGTGCGAATGCTTTGTCCCTACGACTGTTCTCTTTTCTTTGTCAACGTGCATTCTTTCCACTCCTTTAATGCAGCGGGATGCAGGTATACCGGCAGACTGCTTGATCAAATTTGGGCTCTTGGCTAGTCTTTTATCCTCCGTTCTGGACATTTCTTCCACTTCGTCTGGACTGTGTCTGATCTTTGATAATTTGCGGGTGTTTGTCTTTATTTCAGTCTCCATTCGTAAAAATGGCGATGCCCACACATATTAAAAAACCATCGTATCTGCGGTGGGCAAGTTACAGAATTGATACCCTCTGTTGAGCGAATACCTAAGATACATACCAGTGCCAAATCCCCCGTGGCGTAGAAGCCCTTGCCCGACGAAAACATATACGATAAAAATGACCACTAAGTTGCTCTGGTTCATTGTCTATACCACTTTACTCCTATCCAGACAGTGTGTCCAGTTCGCTTCATCCCCCATGAAAATAATAACCGTCAAGAATACAGAGCCAGGAGAAAAGAAACCATAAACCCAATGTTCTCCCATCCGGACAGTACAAAGCCATAGAAAAATAAAGCACGTTCCCAGTATCAGAAACTTACTGCTGTGCGAGGCCGAGATGAAGACACTCGTTAGAGTGAACAGGAAGGAGAGAAATAAGCAGACGACAAAAATCAGCACATGAGGACACCTCAAAAGCCATTTTCAGAAGCCATTTCCATCCATGCCAGATGGGAAATTGGGGGTTGGGTCCATGGCCATGAAGTCAAGAAGATCCATACCCGCTACGCTGACACCTTCGGCTGTCATGGCGACGTTCGAGTCACCCATGTTCTGGAAGAACGCTGGACCTGCCGGCAGATACCACATCTCGCTGTTCCAGTCTGCGTTATTTCCTAAAATGTGTTCCCCGAGTGAATTATCAATCCCCGCTGCACCTGCCGGTGTTGATGGGCCGAGCACTGAGGCTGAACCAGAGGTAAAAGGAAAATTGCCAGCTGTTGGATCGAAAGGCGTCGCTGATATGTTTGCCGGAGTGCCTGATCGCTCGAGCCCTGCTGACAAAAGGAAGGTTAGCCATGACAAAGACGTTCTTAAGCTCGAGTAGCTATGAACATACCGGAGCTGCTGCCCTTCTCCCAGAGTAAGTCTGTCTTGGCTGCTACCGGCACAGTCGCCGCGCCCGGGTGGCCGTGTTCCGAAACCGAGACACCTGTTCCTGGGCCAGCCTCGTAATTCTGGGGGCGCGGGCTTCTGCCATCATTTGATGGAACTAATACTGTAGAAGAAGGGGCGTGTATGAAGCGGTTGCGCAAGCGGCTCGTCAACGACTCTAGGAGGTCAGCAAAGCGAGTACCCAAGTGCACGTCATCGACAACGCAATTCCGTAGCGCATCGACAGTGCGGTCCATCAGGGCAATGGAAACCTCCACGTCAGCTTTAGGCGCTCCAAGAGCGAAGGTTTTCAGCAAAAACATGGCGCCGCTGATGATGCGAAAATATGTCCGAACAGGTGCATGCTTCAGGTAGCCATCGGGTAGAAGCCCATCAACAACTGTTCGCAGTAGATTGCGACATCCGTCAACGACCTCCCTGATGTACTCTTGATCGACAACACTGAAGCCTCCGAGCTGGCCAAGAGGAAGCTTGCCGTAGTAATTCTGCGTTTGGGGGGAGAGTTGTGGTGCAGCACTTCCCGAATTGCTCCCGGCAGAGGCCGAATTCCCGGCGTTATTGGTGCATCTTTCGACAACTGCCTGCAACGACAAAGAGTTGACGTATATGCGAACATATTCGTACTCGATCTTGAGGATATGGCGGATGAAGGTGGGGAGCCGGAAGCGCTCAAATTCTTTCCACCAGTCGCGCAGCAGCGGCTGGAAGTCCTTCAGTAGCTCAATATACTTGCCGCTTTGGATAATTTCGGTTGTGTGCTTCCGCGAACGAAACAGCTTTTCGTTGCCCATATGCATGGCGTTGCTGATTCCGACCCAGCAGTGGATGATCTGGTCATCAAGCTCCAGGTCTGGGATGTAGTTGAAGGCATTGGAGACGGACGAGAGACTTGTACCGGGCGTCTGGCCGCCTTCGATGGATGAATTGGGACGCTTTCTTGACCAAGCTGGGTCCTTCTTGCGTAGGCTATCTGGCACCATGCTCGTCCAGCCAAGCCGGCCAGCCAGCTGCGTCAGGTAGATTAAGAGCAGGCGTTTGATACGATCTGCTCGCAGACGGTAAGTCTCCTCCTCGTACTCGGGCCGCGTGATACCGCCAGTGGCCATCATCTGGTCAATGTCGTCGAAAACACCGAGTTCATAGGCTAGACCCATTGCTGTGCTCAGAAGCATCCAGCACATGCGGTCACTTCGCCAGGCTGGCTCTAGCCAGCTATCGATTCTCTTGCCGCCAATGCCTACAGGTCGTTGATCTCCATCTTCCTCGGCAGGAGGACGGTTGACAGCCTCGTACGACGGCAGCAAGAGCTCGTCAGTAACCTCAGCCGGCGGAAAGTGTAGAGCCCTGGGGTGCCATTCCGTCAAGATCATCAGTGACTCGATCGTGCCCAGTGTGCGCAGACTGCCTTTTCTCAGGCCACGCCACGGTGCCGTGCTAGATGTCTGGGACTCGTCGACTCCTGAGCCGCAGAACCCCCCGCCAAATGCCTCCTGACCCCAGACCACACGCTCAATCATGCCACGCAAGTATGTCCATAACTGCTCATGGATGGCGTGCGCCCGGCACGTGGCACCTGGGCCGGACAGCGTCTTATACCGGGACGATATCGTCAGAAGCGTAACAGCGAGAATGGGCTCTTCGTTCAAGAGCGTGACATGGGACGCAGGGTTGTTGAAGGTTGGCGGTGATATTGGGGTCAGTGGCGATAGAAACTTGTAATAGCTGTTGGAATTCGTTAGCTCAAGCCTTGCCGCTCGTCTCGAAAGGTGCATACTAATCAATGTATTCGATGGCCTCCTGGGCGGTAAACCATCCAGCGCGGACAAACCGAAACCGCGCCCACAGGCGTATGGCCTCAACATAGCCAGGCTCGGCGCTAGGGTCAGGTAAAACCAGGGCAGGGTCGGTAGGGTTGCCGGCCTGCACTCCTGGACGGCCGGCATGGCCAGTACTGTTGGCGCTTATGGAGGTGCTGAAAGGTTGCGAATTTCGTGGGCTTTTGCCGCACCCTGCCTCAAATCCGTTTGCCGCATTCCCTGCTGGCCGGCCGCTGCTGTTCTCATCGAGTCTGCTGTGTGGGCTGTGGCGATGGCCGGTGGTTAGTTCTCCGTAAACATCGCCAGCAGGATCCGACACGAACCTGTCCGTGGCTGCCTTGTACAATAAGTCGAGCGCATCGTGCGGGCCATAAACTTCGCGTCGCATTACGGAGCGCGCCTCGAAATTTTCGAGCGGGGTGTTGCCCTCGTCCGCGGTACTTAGGCCGCCGTTTTTCTGAGAGGCTGTCTTGCCGGACAGCGACGAGCGCGCGTCGGCTTGCGGGCGACGCAGCGGCTGCGAGCGAACGTTACCGAAGCCGGGAGTCAAAGGCTGGTCGTGAAACGCGCCCTGGTTGATCGGGAATCCGGACAATTCATGGTGCAACTTCCTGCGGCCATTGCGCGTGACGTAATCGTCACTGTCAGTGCTGCCGTCATTGACCTTGCGCTTCCGTCGCGTCGCGCTGAAATAGCACTCTTTGCTTTCACGCCGGCATCGAAGGCATGGCGGGTCCTGTGGGCTGTCGACAGAACCGAGGTCGCATCGTACTTTCCGTCGCCTACATGGTATGCATGCTTGGTACACTCGTTTATGGCCTTGCGGTGCCTGCTGCTGCTGCTGCTGCTGCTCTTGTTGTTGTTGTTGTTGTTGTTGCAACTGCAGCTGTTGAGAAGGTGTAGAGAATGAGAGGGAGGGCGAGCCGTCAGACGGTGACGGCCTCGAGCTGGCATCGTCCGGTTGCTGCGACGGAGTCGATCGGCCGTAGTTGGACATTGCCACCATGGGCCTGGCGTATTTTCTTCCCGGGAGTATTCGTAATATGCTTCAGTTCTGTCGGACTTGGTGTTGGTCGGAATTAAAGGATCGGGGGTTCTGTCGGTTTGCGACGGGTTTGGCAAGAATGGCCATTCGGCAAGGGAGAGATAATAACAAGTCAACGGAGAGGGTCAAGCAAGGCTCTTTTCTGAGCGAATCAGCTGAGCTGAAGAATAAGCGGCGGGGATTAATAAGGGGCGCACGAAAGCGGAAGGTGAGGCATGGCTGAAAACTGACGCTGGAAGAAGGGCTCCAGAATTAGGAAAGAGAAACAATTCACCAAGGTCGTCAGGCGGGGCAAGTAAGCTATGGCGGAATGCCCCAGCATACGAGTAATAGTTAAACACTTGCGGTTAATCACGTGAACATGAACTCTACCCGTCCTTGTTGGGGTTCCCAAGCGGTAAGATATCTTAAGATATCTTACAATGACCATACGAGACACAGCCATATTAGATAAGATACTTTTGGTGACAGCACGGCCTGTGTTCCCGCTCAGTACCTGATAACCGGTATATATTAATATAACTCATCAAAGCAGTCGCATCGTGGTTTAGTTCATCTATGTAGCCAAATGAGTTGCCTAGGCAAAGCATTGGTTGCGGCGTTTTCACAGATTCTCACGTTTCAGAACACCCCGCGTCCTCCGAAAACTGTCCCAAGAACTGTCCCAAAGACTCCCTGAAGCAAAGCGGCGGCCTCTACTGGACACCAGCGGCCTTCATACGCTCGAAACACTGGCGGTAGGCCACGTGGATCTCGGGCACCTCATAGCCGTACTCCTTGAGCTTGGCAATAAGCTTCGTGGTATCCAGCTGGCAGTTGCTGCGGCCAGCCTTGATGACCTTGGACTGCTCCTCGAGAGAAAAGTTCTTCCAGGTGAAGCTGGGCCGCACAATCTCCTTAAAGAGAGACAGCACCTCATTGTGCGAAATGGCGCCCGGGTTGGTAAAGTTGTAAATCCCAGTCTCGCCGTGCTCGGCAAGCAGGACAGAGGCCGGCAGCAGGTCGGTCAGGATGGTATTGCTGTTGGGAATGTCGACAACGCGCTCGTACTTGGAGATCTTGGTGACGAAGTTGCGCGAGTGGAGGTCGTCGCTGACAGGCATACGCAGACGCAGGATCAGCACATTCTTGTAGAACTTCATGACAGACTCGACATGAGCCTTGGTCAGGGAGTAGAAGCTGCCGTCGAAATTCGACAGGTCGGTCTCCTTGAAGCCGGGGCCACCCCATGGGTGAGTCTCATCGTACTGGTAGATGCAGCCTGTGGCGTACACGGTGCAGTGGATGCCCTTGAGGGAGCAGCAGTCGGCCAGGTTGAGCGTGCCGACAACGTTGGAACGCATGGTGGCCTCCTTGTTGTCCTCGCACCAGTCGACGTTGGGGCGGCCGGTGCAGCCAGCAGCGTTGAATACATGAGTGGGCTTAACGCGCTCCAGCTCAGCCAGAACGCTCTCGCGGTTCTCCATTCGGATGGTGGTGGTGAAGACCTCTTTGCCCTGCTTCTCGAGCAGTTCCTTGAGGTGGCCAGCGACCCAGCCCTCGCCGCCCCAGATGAGGAAGCGGTTGGCGGACGTACCGTAGGAGGCCATGTTTGAAAGAATTGAAGAGAGAGAGGGAGAAAGAGGGTTTAGTATTTATTTTTGGAGAGTGAGCGTGGTTAAGGCTGCGTGTGAAGAGGATTTGGATCTTGTCGAGGGATGGGGAGTACAGAAAATAGACGGTGAGTGGCAGAGAGGACACTTATGTAGACAATAACTACATATAATATTACACAGCAACGCCACTACTAATCCTGCTGCACCCCCACTTGTGTGGTTCACGCATTCTCAGGTCCTTGGTGCTGACGGGTCTAACGCTGAAGGTCACTTTTCAGCAAGTTTAGTTTAAAAGGTACTAAATTTATTAAAGCTTTTGGTCACCGTTTTAACAACGTTAAAAGGAAGAAAAAAAAGGAGTAAAATGTACATCAATGTTCAGTAGAAAAGGTACGCTTGCATTTCTCATTAAATTTGCTTAATTTGTTCGTTCTTTTTTGTTATCTTTACTGGTGCAGGCGAGCGTATGACCTATACGAGCCTTTGACCCCTCAGAAGAAGTGAATGGCGAGTAGGAACGTAGCACGATGATTGCTCGACCTCCTCGCAAGGGGCAAAATTCCAGAGGTGAGGAAAAATGATCCACATTCCTCGTGAGAGACTAAGGCGGGGCAGTTTGAGCGTCGTATTGTGTTAGCAAGTTGGCAGGAGGCTGATCCTGGTATTAAAAATTTGCTACGTAGATGGTGGAAGTGCGACCCAGAGCGTTCGTTGTGCTTGCGGAAGCACAGTTTTTCCTCTACCTCGAATGATTCACATTTACGATTGGAGTCGCAGCACTATTAATAATAATTCCTAGCTGTGATTACCAATCGGCGAGTGGAGGCAGAGGCTGTCATAGATTCCATTTGCCTATCTTGCGGAAGCATCTTGCTTATATAACCAAGCACACTGCATCCCTAAATCAACGCCTAAAGCACTACAAATTCAGTGTGTAAGAGCTCCTGTTGTCGCTAAAAAAAATTAGCTTTAATCAACGTTCTCCCCCCGACCTTCCGCCCAGCTTCTGAAGCTAAAACTTGACTTATATAAATTAAAAGAGAAGGCCTAGGTTAATACAGCAGCAGTGCGTATGAAGGTCGTGTTCTGGTCCTTTTTAGGTTAAATAAATGACTGTTTTAAATATCATATCTAAGTATCATAGATCATGGTATCTTAAGTGCTAGTTTAGCTACGCGGAGGACTGTCTAGGTACGCCCCTATTAAATTTTTAGCGATGATAGGTGCTCTCACATGCTGAGTTTGTAGTGCTTTAGACGTCGATTTAGCGATGCGATGTGCTTGATAATTTAAGCATGGGTCCCGTTCCGTCCAGTTCACTCGTGGACAAGGGAGAGGCATAACGAAAGCGAAGATGGATTCTGTCGCTTCTTGGAATCCCATTGTCATGTGTAAACTGCTGAAGAGTGGATGGGTCGGCGGGATTGCAATCACAAAATCATTAGTACGAGTATAGTGATAATGATTCAGTGATGCTGTCAAGGGGCTCGCGACGTGACGACCACGAAACAAATGTGATATCTGACCAGTGTTGTATGGCAAGGTGAATTGACAACAGGCACCTTCTGTCTGAGCTGCTGTCCGACCCTTGAGAGGACACACCTGCTCAACTAGTTGCAATTATGTCAGCAAGCTGCAAGATACACCGTCGGCCGTTCTGTGCCAGTGATGCCTCCATTGATGCTACGCATCATTTCGCGAGGTTTCACATGCGGTATGTCGAAGTCTCAACTATTGCCTCTTCTGCAGATTTGAACGCAAACTTTATTTCCCTGCGGATGCCCTTTTCCCCTCCCATGTCACGCCAGTGCCAGAGCTAACTATTCAAGAACCCTCATGCAAAAGAAAAGGAGGGGAGAGAGAACAGAACAGACGACGGCAAACAAAATGGCAAACCAACGAGAAAAAGAAAATTTGCGTTGAGCTTCGTCCAGTAGAATGGTAGCTAGCAGTTGGTAAAACAAAATGGAAAAGTACGAGAAAAGAAACCCAGCACATAAGCCAAAGCTCCGATGCAACTGTTGCCATGTCAGTAGCTGACAGCGAGACAGTGCACGCACATAGGATGCTAGTCGCAAAATAGGCGACAAGACAACCCAAATATATGAAATTAACCACGACTGCCAACAACCGTTATCGCAGGCGATGTCCCTCCGAAGTCTGAAGCTGCAAGGATCATGTCAGTATCCTGTTCCAGCCACACTCTCACTCTGGAATCACGTACCAGGAACTCCCACATGGCACGTCCGAGATTGTCGGGCATTGTATACAAATCGATGGAGAACTCCCCGGCTGCCGGAACCATTGTTAGCTTCGTCGTTAGACAACGTTGATGAGAAACAGCACAGACCATCCGGGTTGTTAACAATGTACGTGTCGTCGCTCTTGTTGTCGTGTATCAACTGGATAATGTGCAGCAGGTCGTCTTCGCCGAGCTTTGGGATAACATCTGCCATCTTTTCAATGTCATATGTCTTCTTTTTCTTTGATCCGTCTAGACCCTTGCGCGCTTTCCGGTCCTCATCTGTCGGCAATGGGCCCGTCTCACGCAGGACGGCCTGGAGAGCTTGGGATGGATTCTTGAATTGGACGGTGTGGATGTTCTCGTATGTAGGTTCGGCAAAGTTAAGGTCGTGGATTATTGTCTGCTTGCCGCCCTTCTCTGTCGTGTAGCAGTCGATGGCCATCTCGAACTCGCCCCATCCTTCATTTCTGCATCGAAAGGGTGGCTCGTGGAAGGCTGCGATGCGTGAGAAAGTCTGTTGACAAGCACAGGGAGTTATGAAATAAGAAAAAGACCATACTTTGAACAGGATTGTCAAATGACGGATGCAAATTATAGACGACTTTCTGAAAACACCTTGCCGGCTTTTCCTTGCCAGCCTCGTCTAGGACGTAAACCTCGACTGTCCATTCTTTCATAGGGTAGCCCTCCATCTGAGGGGGTTTGGGACTGCACACAAACAGATAAGTTTTAGTCGTCGAGCTAGCATTGTCCTATTATGCATCTGCAAACGAGCTTCTGGTGATATGACCAACATGTTGTGCTGCTCGGTGACGAGCTTGATACGGCGCTGAATCGGGAGTTTCAATGTCAGCAACCAGAGGCGAGCAACAAGGTCCAACGCTATTGGTAATCGGAGGGAGGGGTGTGTACTTCGACAATCATTTTCGTGGGTAGAAAGCAGTAACGAGGCTGACACCGGTGACTGAAAAGTAGACGTGATTGCTTGTTAGCTCACTGCTCTCCAGAATCGTAGCACACAACCCACAAAACGAAGCCAAATGAAAGCAGGAGTTGACGTCTGAACCTCAGGGGACTTCCGGTAGCCTAATCAAGCAACCGAAACTTCAACCAGGAGTGTGTACGACATTTGATTCGGTTCACCCCTCGTCGTCTTGCACTCTCGCTGCAATGTGCCACCACTGCTGCGTCATCTGCATTGCAAAATAGCATGCGAGCCAAGAGGTCACACCGGCAATGTGTAAACAAAAAAATCTAGGCGCTGGCACTCACCGAATTTATTCTGGTCCGCGTTCTGCTGGTTTTGATGCGGCTCTCTTCGCGTGAGAATCCGAAGACTTGCGCGTCGGTCACTGCTGCCCCATTTTGTTTTAGCCTCTCTTCTCCAAGCCAGAACGCGCCCTGTGGCTGGTGAAGACGGTGTGGCGCTGGATGGACGCAATTTGATTTGATGACTGGTATGTGCGCTATTGCTTGTCTGCAGGGAATGTGATAGTGGGGTGTTACCCTGAGAATTGTCGGCAGACACCTAACATGGCTACGTGATCCCCTCACAGGGCGAATCATTTCGCCCTAGAGATCACCAACAAGACGGCACTCGGCAAGGACAGCATGTGAATTGCTTTTCAGCTGAAAATTCCGCCAATTTTTGAGTTATTCATTCTCCAATTTATCTAAACCAGATGTTATGGTGCTTTGTGTTTATGGGCCTTTGTTCTCTGCAAGCTTGGCCTACTTTCTTTAGTCACTGTTCTGTGGATCAGCAAAACAGAAAACTGGACACGACCTGTTGAACCATCCTGTTGAGCTATATATTCAGCTTTGCAGTTCCAGCAAATGTGTTGAAACCAATCGTGGAATGTCGACATAGCCATCACAGTATTTGTAGGCTTCACGTCAAGACAGTAATGGGGACAGGTAGGGGTTGTGAAGGTGTTTGGTGGTGCTAGCAGTTATGTCAGGGAAACGTTATTGATGCAAGAACTAGATAGATTTGTGAATGTGGGGGTTTTCGTGCCAGTGAGGGGAATGAATCAAGCGATTGAATAGGCTGGATATGGGGGAGCGAGGTAGGATACGGGCATCGTTTATGACTCCTTGGCCGTCTCAGTCTCCTTCTGTTCCGTCTTGTCACCAGCCTCCTCCTTGGCCTCGGATCCGTCGGAGGCGTGAGCAAGGAGAGCCTCGTTGTCCTTTTGGGCTTTGATGAAGGCATCCTTGAAGAGGTTGGCGTCTGCACAAAAATCAGCATAGGCTTTGAAATGGGATCAAGCAAGGGAAAAAGCACGTACTGTCTGAGTTGGCGAAGCGGATGGCCAAGGTGACAGCCTCGGGCTCGCCCTCGCTCACATCGGCCGTTGCGTTCCAGACCCAGCTCCGGTCAGATCCGACGTTGGGAGACAACTTCATCTCCGGCAGAACTGGTTCGTTAGAATACGATGTATCATGCAAGTTGGCACATTGAAGCAAAGGACGTACTGTAGTGATTGGCGCAGACCTTCAGGGTCTTGTCCCGGCGCATGACAAGTCTGGTCTTTCCGTTCGTCTTGTGCTTTAGCAGGCGTACGTCGCCCGTTCCACGCTCCTTCCACTCGCTGGACTCCCGCACAAACCGGAAGAGCTTGGCGCGCATCCGGAAGGCTTGCTCCTCGGATTCTTCGTTGGTCTTGACCTCGACCTTTTCAGTCAAGTGGATAACGGGTTCGAAATGGACATCTTCCGACTCGGGGGCTTCATCCTAGGAAAGAAGTTAGAAGGAGAGCGTTACTGGATAGCGGCCCGCATCAAATGTCAAACAGCATAGAAAGCTCACGTCATCTCCTCCTTTCGCAGCAGCAGCGGCAGCGGCAGCAGCCTCGCGCTGGGCTTTGTTGCTACCAGAGTTATCGCCACGGTCTTCACTGTCTTCCTTCTTTTCCTTCTTTGCGCCACCGCCAAACATGGAGAACACGGCGGACGAGGTGACAGGAGCAGTCTACATAGAAATAGCGTTGTCAGCTAATGCAAAAGATCAAACCACCAGCATGACTGCAAATGAGAACGAATGTATTACCTCCTTCGAAGCCTCAGCCCCGGTAACGGGGACTTCCTTTTCGGTGCCCTCGGTGGTCGACATGGTAACTCGTGTATTGTTGTTGGTGGATGGGATAGTTGGTCTGGAACACAGTATGCAGTCGAATGGAGTCTTTTCTCTGAGAAAATTTGATGAGCAACGGTGAAATAGATGTATGTAAAATAATGCCCAGGCAGAAATTTGCTGTCGAGGGTCGTCAAAAGGGTTATTGCAGTAGCTCACGTCTTCAATGTATTTCAAAATTCTGTGTTTTGGATTGTTGTTTTGGTTGTCCAGGTTAGGGAGAAAAAAAACGACCCCTCTCCCACCCCCCATTTCACTCCACATTTTCTGCAGTTCATAACGGCGCCCAAGCAATCGCAAATTCTAGGCATGAACCCTCGCAGCCCAAACCCAAATTAGATGGGTCGGCGTTTGTCAGAGCCTCGAGTTCCAACAAATGCTACCACCACTTTGACTTCCGCTCATTCCCAATTCTACCCTTACTCCGTGTGAAGGTAAGATATACCGTGATTGAGACATCAAACAGCTTCCTTGGCATCTCTTTATTATGTAACTAAACCCTTCACGAATCGACAAACAGTCAACATTCCGCTTTACCGTTTGTCTGGATATATCGAAAGTGAAGGCCGCCTCAACAACCATAAACGCCTCCTAAAAGAACGAAAAAATCAAGCCTCATCGGCAAAACAAAATTACTTGTGTGCACTCAAAAGGTAGCAAACCGAAACTGTAGAAAGCGCAATCGTTGTGTGTCCAATGTCGTATCACATTACTTGACATGCTTCTTAAACGCAAGTAGGTCCGCGAGACTGGGAAGCGGGCAGCCATGCTTGAGAAAGTCGTGCTCAAGCAGCTCCCGAGCTGCGGCTCGGCTCTTCACGTCGACGCACAGGCAAACGGACAAAAAGGCCTTCAGCTCCTTGCTGAGCTTCTCCGGCTTCTTAAGGCGTGGCGTCCCGTTAGTAGCGATCAGATACAGCGCCTTCAGAGGTTCCTCGTTCAAGTAGGGTGGCTCAGATTCGATCATCTCGATAGCCATGATGCCCAGAGACCAGATATCGACCTTCGGTCCATACTCCTTCTGCTTGACGACCTCGGGCGCCATCCAGTACGGGGTTCCAACCATAGTGGCGCGCTTCGACTTGGTCTCTGTGAGCTTGGCACAGAAGCCAAAATCGGCTGGGTTGCATTAGTCAATATAATGCAGCGCAATACGGGTAGTCTTGATGAGGGGTGCTCACTGATTTTGACATTTCCACGGGCATCAAGGAGAACGTTATCGCTTTTGATATCACGATGAATGATACTCTGAGAATGAAGGTGTTGAAGGCCGCGGCAAGTCTATGTGCGTTAGCATGTTGGCAGAGATAAGAAGCAGAAAAATTCAACATACCTCCAGGCAGATTGTCGAAATCTGATCTTCTGTGATGACCGGGTTATTGTCGATAACATCTGTTAAGGCGCCACCTTCCATATACTCCATGACAACCCAAAGCTCGGAATTGTTGTTGCGCAGGAAGGCATCAAGAAAGTTAACGATGTTTCGGTGCTTGCTGTCCTTCATCACCATAATTTCGTTCACAATAAGCTCCTTTCTCGGTTGGTGGGCGAGATCCATTTGCTTGATTGCAACCTGAGCTCTACTGCCTTGCTCACGAAGAAGCGACCTGGCAATTGGCGAGACAGCTGTGTCCTTGACTTTGGCCACGTACACGGAGCCTGATGCGCCTTGTCCGATCTTCTTCTGTTTTGAATAGGACAGATTGGGGTCGTCCTTAGACACTGCTTCTTTGAGTTTGGCCATGACCTCACTCTCTGACATGGTGGACATGCGGACATCTTGTTTCCGTTCTTGAGGAGCCTTGGCTGTCAGTGCCGCCTCAGCAGCCTTGACACCGTCGGCCTGCTGCTGTGCCTTGGGGCCGACATTCAGCGGTTTGACAGGCGCTGGTAAACGAGAGGGTGGCTGTCCTTGCTGCTGGCCGTTGGAACGCATGGGACTGGAAGTGGCTGGGCCACCATTTGGATACCGCTGTACTGCCGAGGCCTGCTGATGGTCTGGACGGGTCTGCATGCGTGATGCCTGACTGCTTTGGCCAGAGACATTATCTCTTCCGAGCGATGCGGAGCTACTCTGCGGTGTAAGAACGGGGCGAGAAGAGCCGTTGTTCGTCGGAGGCGCAGGGGGTGGGCGTTGGGCGCGTAAGCTGGTGACAGCTGGCTGGTGCGACTGCTTAGGTGCAGGGGGGGGAGCGCGACTGGGGTTGAAGCGGTCGACGGGAGAAGACGACGAGCCACCCGAATAACCGCCAAGCTCTTGCTGTGCAAGAGGTGTCTTTGTCTTCGGCAAGGACGCATTATAAGCCTCCATTTCTCTGCGGCTCTGTTCTTCCATCTCCATCATACGCTGTCTCTGTGCAGCCTCGTATTGTTGCTGCTTCTGACGCTGTAAGTCTTCCTGGGACGGGGAGTTGTTGTTCACGTAGTTGGACGCCATGCTTTGCATCTGCTGGCGTTGCTGCTGCGACTCAGTGGGCGAGGGACGGCGGGAAGTGTTGACTCCGGACTGGCCGGTAGACGATGGCGTTGGATAATTGTTGCTTGTGTTGCGCGTCTGCATATTCTGGAAGCCTTGCATAGGCTGCATCGGGCGAGGAGGGGCAATAGATGCCCCAGCAGCGTAGCCAAGCTGTTTGCTCTGCATCTTGTTGGCTTGCGGCGTAGGACCCATGCTGCTGTATTGGTTCGGGTTTTCAGCTCGCTTGGTGAGGTCAGAGTAGAAATCGAGGACCTCGAAAACAGCCTGAGGATTTCTCTCGTAGTCTTCCTTGGTGATGGCAGAGGAGTTGAGTAGTTTGGACCATTCAGGCGGCAGGCCAACAAACTCTCCTGTTTTGGGGTCGAAACCAACATGGACAGCATGAGAGAAGTTGGTAGGGTTGCTCACACCACCCATGCCGGGGCAGCGCGCATAGATGAAGTCGATCCATTCATACAGGTCATCGTCGCTCTTGACGCGAATTTGGAGCGTCTTGGTCGACCCGTCGTCATCTCCAGGGCTCGAGGAGGTTCCGCTTGAATGGCGCTTGATCTCGAAAATCGTTCCCGCGGCTTCGACTCGACCAACGTTGATGACATCTTTAAGATAAAGTGTGTACGAAACTTTCCCACCCTCGACCTTGTGAAAATCCAAGGCTTCCTTCCGTAGAACAAGAAACTTTTGTTTCCAGGGTTGGATGAAGTTCTTGCTCTCCTTTACCTGGGCAATGCCTTCTTTGATGACGGCAACACCCCCTTGACCATCCAGGTTGGAATTCTGACGGCCCAAGGGAAGCGAAATAGTCGAGCCGGTGTACTGTGAGGTACCAGTTCGTTGAATTGGCGAGCTGATACTGAGGCTGGACATATTTCCAGACAAACTAGTATTGGGTGTCAGATTGAGACGCGGTCTATCGGTCGGCGGACGGGGAGCCGGGCCCGGGTTCATGAACTGCCCAGACGTGTAGATACTGCTTGTTGTCAGCCGTTGCTCTAGTTTTCAACAGGCAGAAGCACGAGCGCTAGAACATTGATATTTGGCTCACCTGTTTTGAGTCGCCATATTGTACTGGATGTCGAACGAATGATGGTTAGTCGGTCCGCGATCGTGAATAATGTCGTATGGCGTGTTTCGATGTGCGACCACGCAAGCTGGAAGCAAGCGGCGGGGAAGCAAACGAGCTTGGTCTGGACAGTTAGTCAAGATGGCTTGAACAGTCGCCTAGACAATAATACTGGGACACGAACCTTCTGTTTGTTGCAAAAACAGAGGAAATCGCAGCTCAAAGAGCCAGAAAGTGACGGTGTCAAGGCTCTGTTTTGTCCCAGTAGATATATTTAAGGAGTGCTAGTCGAGAGAATATTCGTGGGACGCGGCCGCGGCTGCGAACAGAGGGGGGCGATTGAGAAGTATTGATTCCTTTGGCCAGTTACTCGTTTGGCCAGATCAACGCGTAAGTGGTCGTGTGGATGTTCGGTCGTGATGTTTGCGGGGGTAATGGGAAGGCGGGCGGTGCAAAAGTGGGTGAAGGACAAGGCAAGGAAAAGCGGTCGGGCAATGATAAATGAGCGCGGCTCGGGTAAGGGGAGGGGGGGACAGGCAGGCCCCAGGGGTAGCAGTGGTTGTCTGACGTCGTTCTCTTGAATTCGTATGAAGGGTGAGGCTATTTTTGCTGGGCGAAGCTTGCTGGAAGCACGCAACAGATATGATAACGGCTTGACGAGAAGAAAGGGAGGAGAAAACAGGTTAAAAACAGGCTCTAGAGAGGAAATCAGTAGCCGGTTTTGGGTGATAGGAGTACTTTCCGGGCCGAAGCAGGGGTTCGCGTGCTTGGGGGGGGGGGTTGTGGACAGTCGAGACTGGGGCGTTAAAGAGGAGGATGGAGACTGGGTGACCAACAGTTGCCAGGAGGTGTCCGAGCAAGCGTATGTAGTAAGTCGCTGGCGGGCGATGATGTTTAGTGGTGGATGAGCAAGGACGAGTATTGGGCACGCGAAGGATGCAAGGTCAGTGAAACAGGGCCAAAAGGGGGTTCTGGTTAGCGTGTTACCTCAACTCCATGAGCTACCCTTCCTTATCCTCAGGCTCCGGAGGTACTGCACTACGTTACGGTTGGGCGGGGCATAAAGGGAGGGCGGGGCATTTCCTTTACATCGGCCTTCCGACTGGCCCCTTCCTTTTCGTAATTATAACGGTATACCAGCAAGGCAGGGAAGACAGCGTCTTTGAAACATTTACCTGCAAGTTCTGCCCTTCTACCGGCAGTGGCATGCACTTTTGTGGTCTTACCGTGTAATACATACAGGATTTGTCATTTTATATCCAATCTGAGATGCATCCCGCCCGGTTGCCAATATCACCCTGCATTGACCTTCACGTGCACTGTCTTGCATTGTAAGATACGAGCCAAACATTCTGCGATCATGTCGAGTCTTCGCATTGCAGACCATCAAAATGATAGGAAACGTTTACGCTCACGTGCTGAAATCCAGGCAGTCTCGCTCATTTGTGGTGCTTCGCATTCTGCCACCGGGACATGTCCGTTCTACATTTGTGCAGCTACCCGCTTTCGTGTCTACACCACCCCGTTCTGCAGATAGTGTTTCAAATCTGTGCTAGACAAAGGTGCCGCTCTTGAAGAAACAGATTGTGCTAAGCGGTGTTTCTACTCGCACTACGTTTCTGGAACCTCACAACTTCGTCATCTGCTGTCTGGACACAAATAAGTACAGGACCATGGCCCATATTCTTCCAGTCCCAGGGGACTGTATACAGCAAGTAGCAATAGGTGATCATTCACAAGAATTAATGAACCCTTAACTTCTAGACAAGTTGCATTGCATTTTACGTCTCCGTAGCTACACCCAATGCACGGTGTATACCTGTGAGCGTCACCAGGGGCGCAAGTGTATGAGGTACCCGCATAACTGTAGTTAGCATTGTGGACGCGTGTTTTGTAATTGATGTGCTCGAGACATCCGAATGAAGTGAAGAAAGCAACAGAGTGCAGTTTCTCTTCGAAGTGGAGTTCTGGGAGATCAATACCGTCCCTGTAAAGCAGCTCGCCGGCAACAGTGCATTTTTGTCTCCAATCTGCGGATCGGTTACAGATTGTTGCTACGCACTCAAACCCCGACTCGAAAACCCCTGCTCAATCAACGCCAGGGGGACTGACTACCAGCACGAATACAAATAGAATTCAAATAGACTCTGATGGCGAGGAAGGTTGACCGCGCCGTACGCGGAACATATGTGGGAAGACGTTTCCTCGCCAGGACCCGTGTTCTGTTGCATCAGAATCGTATGATGCTAGCTATTCTCGGCAGAAAGCCGAATAACGCTGTAATTTTCCGCAGGCAAGGCTGAAAATCGCAGACTGTGTTCGTCGAATAACGGGAGTTCATATACTCTTTGTTTCATTTTAGTTTTTGCCCTTCGGATGCGCAGCCTCGCCAAGAGAAGGTGGTCGTAAAAATATACTGATAAGAACAGTAGGTCCAGACAGAGGCGAAACAGGACGCTAATCTTCAGGCACGGTTTCTCGACTCAGTCATCATGTGCTCCGCCTCATGCTGCGTGAAACGTCTCTTGTCTCTACAGCCTGGGCTGACCTTCTCGAGGCCGTCGGTTGGAAACTGCTGAGACGTGTTATCTACCACCCCAGGCGCTACTAGGTTTGGCAACTCATACAGTATATGTTGTAAGTCCCCCAAAGAAATAGTTCAAAACGGAATAATCGAAGCAGTCACCCATTCTATCAACATTTTCCTAGAGTATCTTCGTTTGGAGCTGTTGTAAGAATTTACCCTTAGCGGATAGGAACCTCCGCCTCCTGGCTCTCGAAAGCCGGCAGCTCTTCCCAGATATCTCTCCACGTCTTGTCACCATGCACCAATGACCGAATCGCAGCCAAGATCGTTGCCTCATCGGCCCGCACCTGACGTGTGGAATCGCGCTCGCGAAGTGTAACTGACCCGTCATTGATAGTCTGGAAGTCGATTGTAACGCCGAAGGGCGTCCCAAGCTCGTCGTTGCGGCTGTACCGTTTGCCGATGCTGGCCGTGGAGTCATCCACACGGCTCGCAATGTGCATTGTACGCAACTTTTGTGAGAGGTCCCGCACAATCGGCTTGAACTCTTCTTTCGACGAAATGGGAACGATCAGAACCTTCGTCGGGGCAATGGCTGGTGGAAACGAGATGACCTAGATAGTAATTAACTCGTCAGCATTCTTGTAAAAATCAGATGGTGAAGTGAAATGCGCGTTAGGTAAACCGGAGGAAGTACTCACACCTCGAGCCTCGTCGCCACCTTCTGCGCCACGTGACCAGTAATTGTGCTCGAGAAGCGAGTACAGGATCCGGCCAATACCGAACGACGGCTCGATAACGTTGGGTGTGAACTCTCGCACATTTTCTGTGCGCTTTGTCCACTCAATTGTAACCAAGTTGCTGTCCAGCTCGACTTTACCGCCGGCGACCTGCGGAACGTCCACTGTGATCGAGCTCTTTTCCTTTAACTCCTTTGCAAACGACCCCAGTTGGTCCTGAGACAAGGCGAGCAACACAGCCTCCACAGCCTTCGCGTCCTTCTTGAATCGCGGGCCAAACTTCTTCTTTTCTATCTCAAGCGTCCACTCCTCGACGACCTTGGGCGTCTCCAGACGCTGGCGTACAAGTAGCGGTGCGCCGGTCTTCTTTGCGTGGACAGTCAAATCATAAGCACTGCGATCGGCGCAACCGACACATTCCACCCAGCCAGACGACGTGAGCATCTCGGCATCCCAGCAGTCGCAAGCGTAGTGGGCCATTTCGTTGGCCATGTGTTGCCGGAAGCGAACTTTTGACATGTCAATGCCGATCTTCTTCAGGAACAGATGGATTCGAGCCAAGAAGTAGCCAAGCGTCTCGTTATCGACAACACCATCCTGGACGGCTTGGCCGATAGTCATCGTTCTTGATGTGGTCTTTCCAGAAAGCTGGGTATCGCGGTCGAGAAGCACTAGCTCGATATTCTGCACTTCGGGGAAGCGGTGGTGTTTCTTGCCGCCCTCAGGATCGACAAAATGCTCAATCTCGGCCATCAAGAACTCGCGCACACGAAGCAGGCCGGCACGGGGTGAAATTTCATTGCGGTAGGACTTGCCGATGGATGCCGAAGCAAATGGCATCGCTTGCATGTTGAACTCGAGTAGCTTGGAGAAGTTGAGAAACTGGCCCTGTGCGGTCTCCGGGCGCATGTAGCCGTGCAAACCACCGCTGGGGCCAATCTGGGTGCCAAACATCAGGTTGAAGGCAACCGGTGGCTCAGGCTGGAGGGATGTTGCCGGATTCCGCAGGTCATGCTTCTTGATAAGGGCACCGAGTTCCTCGCCATTGAAGTTGTCGATCTTAGCAAGCGTCTCCTCATACTCCTTCACGACAGAATCGTCCAGTCGAACAGCTTCGTGGCCCTTGCCCTTGAGCTTCTTCTTCTTTTTAGGATCCGCTGCCTTATCCTCAAGCTTGTGGCCGCGAGCTTCTTTGTCGCCCTTGAGGCGTTGCTCGAGAATTTCCTCGACAAAGTGGTCGGCACGGAAAATCTCACCATTTTTGGGGTCCTTGCACATCCAGTCTGCAAACTTCTCAACGTGGCCGCTGGTTTTGAGAACCTCCTCTGGAGTCAGAACTGTACAATCGACCTCAAGCATGTCTTCCTCTAGGATGAAGTGCTTGCGCCATGTGTCGATGATGTTGGCCTGTAGCGCGCAGCCCGGCGGGCCGTAGTCATACAGGCCAGAGACACCGCCATAAATCTCGAAGGAGGGAGTGTAAAACATCCGTCGACGAAGGAGGGAATCTAGGGACTGTCTGTCTAGGGGCTGGCCCTTAAGCGTCGTAGCTGTGGTTGACATCTTGCTTGATTCTGCACTCGGAACGTTGGCAAAGGATCTGTGATGACTCGCGAGGGGTAGGCAGATAGGTCGCACAAAAGGCGAGGGCTGGAGAAAGAAACGAGAGGAGAGTGATCCAAGACCAGCCTGCGGCGGACAGAATTTCTCAAGCAAAAAGCGCCGCATCAATTGGGAGGGACTCTGTTTTTCTGTTCCACCCAAGAGAGATACAGAAGGCTATGACTCGATCTGGGGGATTTTTTTTGCCCTTTTGGTATGTGAGCTTGGCTAACCTCGCATTGAGGGGTAGATACAATTAGAAGGCACGGAATAACAATATACCGTTAATGAGCACTAGCATTGTTATGCACTAGCTACTCGGAATATCTATAATGTTCTAATACTCATATTCTGACACCTGACCGGTTTTGTTTTACAAGATAAACTCTGCCTTGGCACCCTGCCATTTACAAGGAGCGGCCTCGCCTGTGGCCAAATCCAGTCCCGAACTCCCGTTAGGCCGACAAAAGAAAATCAGAAACATAATAACAAAGAGAATAATAAAATAATGCAGAACACCGAATAGCACACAGAACCCATCTCCTAAGCATCCATGTGCTGATTGAAGCAGCGACTCCGAAAGAACCTGTTTGCTCCCACACTGGTTACTTATTTCCCGTTCTTGGCCGCCTTTTGCTTTTCCTTGAGCATGATAATAGAATACCTAGTTGGACTGGCGTTAACAAGTGAAATTATGTGAAGCATGCTGCGAAGGTAGGAAAGTCTTACGCAATAATGCCCCCAACCGCGATGAGGACGCCCAGAATAGACTTGTCACCAATGGCTCTGCCAGAAGTGGCCCAACCGAGTGAAATGATGGTGCATGTCTTCACGTGACCGACAACAGTACTGGACACAGGACCAGTCTGAGCGATGATAAAGAACTGAGATATATTGATCAGGGCAGCGAAGAGGCCAGACTAGGAGACAGCGTCAGTTAATATTCACAGGCGCATATAGAGACGGGTTAGTTCCTACCAGCAGGATCATCAACCATCGGTTGAAGGGTACAGTGCTCCAGGTGGGGAAAGAGTCAACAAAAGGAATCACGTAGAGTAGGAGGAAGGCCGACACCGGGGCCTGGTTAAAAAGAAGCTGCATGCTCGACATCTGCAGCTTTCGATGGTAGCTGGCAATCCACACGGTGTAAAGAGACGAGGCAAATATGCCAGAGAAGGCAAAGATAATGCCTAGACCGGAGGTGGTCTTGACCTTGGCGTCAGCGCTGGGGAGCGAATCGTAGTATGAAACCATGCCCACACCTGCGCATGCCGGCACCAAGGCCGCCAGGGCGGCGCGCGGCAGGGTTGCGCGGTAGAGGATGTAGTTCATGGCAGCCACAGTCGGAGTCAAAAGAATACGCGCAACCTGGTAGAAAGTAACGGTCGAGAATGCGAGCGATAAGTTGGGGAGGATGACATTCAGTGACATGGCGACGGACAGCGGGAAAATTTCGCGGATGGTGGCGCGGCGAGGGACGAAGAAGGCAAGTTGCGGCCGCGACAGCACGAAAAGTGTGAGCCATGTCACAGTGAAGTGAAAGCATGCAAAGGTCAGTTGCACAAGCTTCAAGGACGGGTCGGAGAAGATAGCCTTGTTGGTGAAGACCTGAAGCCTGTTAGGAACAATGCAGTAACAGGATGGATCCGACAAAGCCAGAAACGATCGGGCTTACAATGCCAATGGTAGCGAGTGTGTTGATGCCAGTCCACAGAAGAGTGCCAGCGATGGAGCTCTTGGGCGGCGGCGGCTTCTCGCTCGGCTGCGGCAGCAACTCCTCGTTCTCCTCGCCATCGGCGATCTCCAGCTCCTCCGGGCGCTTCAGCTCGATCTGATTTTCCTGATCTATCCTCGCCAACTTTTCGTTCTCTTCTCGTCTCTCGAAGTCGGACGATGCAGAGGCGGACCCTTCTGGGCGATCGTTGTCGTTTGCCATGGCGCAAGCGTGACTGGATTGTCGCGACGGGTAATCGTGTACAACACGTGGAACAGCAACGTGGCTTTGGCACCAAAAAATGCAACAGAATAGAAAAGGCCCGAAGAAACAGAAGAAATGAGTAAATTTTTTTTAAAGCTCTAAAAGAAAGGAATCAAGGAGTTAACCGTAGCAGCACCGTTGCGTCAAGTTGGGGTAGAGGCGAAGGCGTCGGCAGAAACCCGAGTCGCCGTATATCGGTGTGATTGGGAACAAGTGTTTTTAAGCAGGGTTTTGACTGGCGGAGTAATCGGTTGGAATACGATTCGTGGCTACATAGGGAGACGAAGCTGAGGATTCAGGAGGTAGATACAAAGTGTCTTAGTTTCCAGTGGTTAGTGTGTCATTGCGTCAGCGTTGTCGGCAACTAAAATCCATTTCTCATGCCGCCCCCCTTTTTTCCACTGTGTAAGAGCGAGACAAGTATTGTACAAATACAAATACAGATACAATGAGGTACGAGTGTCTGTGAGCAGGCGAAAGATGTCATTCTCACTTGACTATGCAACGTGTATACAAGTACGAATGAAAGGCACCATTCCGGAGTAAGAGATATGTATCTTAAGTGCGGTGAATCTCACCCAAGCGGATGTGTCTTGGTCTCAAGTTGTAATGCTCGTACTCGTGGGATTCAGCTGACGGTGGAGTTTTCACGCAAAGGCTGGCATGTGTTTGGGACACGAAACAAAAATTGTGCGACAGGTTTCTTGGTTAGGGGCACCGGATAGCATGGCTTCTCGGAATGGGTTTGTATCAACACGGGTCGCTCGTATCATTTCTCACCAGGTAGGAGGTACGAGTATTACACAGGGAGTATTTGTACTCGTAAACTGACGTGCACTGTTGTGTGGCCGAATGGCGTGAGCTAACTTGTTACGGCAATTAAGGGAGGAAAGGGGGACGGGAAGGGGCAAAGGGACTGAGTCGCAAAGGGCGAAAACTCCAAGCTCATCCAGTCACTGCTGTTCAATGACGGTGTGCATTCGCGTTCTTGCTGACAGGAGTAATACGCCCTCGATGACACGCCTACGAGATACGATACGAGTATGTCACTCCCTTGCTCGTAATACTCTCTCTTTTCCTGTTGGCGCTGATCGCCGATCCTCTGAGCTATCACGCCATTGGCCAGCCCTCGCCTAGCGCTCGCCCCAATTTTGCCAAGCAGCCACATAGCCAAGCATTTTTGGTGCTAATTTACGAGCGCGTCACAGATGGAGCAGCGGCCAGAGAAGGGAGGCGGCGGACCCTAGTTAAGGTTGATTGCAATTTCTCTTTGATGAGGACGCGTCGTTTTGGCCCGTAGCCCTTGTTCCGCCCTTCGGCTGCGACACCTTGCTTCAAGGTGCGTCAGATTTAGGTCGTTGTTCCAGACAATTAGCTGGTGCCGCGGTCAGTTCTGTGTATTTATTACTTCGTATCTGCACTTGCATTTGTACATTGTACAGTAAATTTCTGTGTCGCACGGTATTATTACATAAATTTAGCTCTTCATATGGTCGTATCTTACTCGCTCGTATCCCAGGCACGATGACCCTAATACGTTGGCGTGCTGTAGGCCACGAGAAATGCCACCCATCTTGCATTCCTTCACCCATCACTTTTTCAGCCTCGCCTCTCGGCGAGGACGATTAAAGTACATTAGACACATTTCATTCGGTATCAAACCTCGTATCTTACTCGCACTTCTTACACTTGCGCCTTGGACCTTTCCAGACCCTGCGTCTAAAGCAAGCAACATTCCTCGTCCTACGGAGGGGGCTACCCCTCTAATCGTATACCATAAATTCTCCTGCCCCTCGTCGATCTGTCATACGTGGCAGCGAGAAATCCGAACCTTGTATGTACTTCAGTGGTGACCGCGTACTTGTAGTACTCGTACTCGTAGTCGCATTAGTGATGGGCTTTTCTTTTTTTTAATCTGTCCTCATTTTCGCCCCCCTTTTCTTTTATGCCCCTCTCCCCCCCTTTCGCCTTTTCGCCCATCCTCAAATTCAGTTACCTTTTCGACAACAAAGACCCAATTGGTCACCCTTGAGGTTCGTTTATCTCGTCAAAGCGGCACAATCCACTGCACCACGACAAAGTGGAAATCGTACCTGACTTGACTGACATCTACCCAGCTCCCCCGCCTTTTTGGACCTCTTCCCCTCCCATCGCTTTTCCCTTAAGCAAATTTCTCTGCACACAGCTTCCCCCTCAGTTGTGCCCGTTTTCAGTCACAATGGCTTCTCAATCCGCCAATGGTACTCTGGATGGTGAGTTGCCGAGTTCTTGCCCTTTGTTCTCCTTGCTTTCCAGTTGTCGTGTCGCCAGCTAACCCTCACCGCTTCTCCAGCCTCTCGCCGCCGTAACTTCTTCGAGGAGTTTGGCGTCTGGCAGGATGCACCCGTTCTGATCGGCAGCACTAAGTTTGAGCCGCTGCCTGATGTCAAGAACATCATGATTACAGGCGGTGCCGGCTTTATGTAGGTGACACCTGGCACATATATACTGGAACAGCTGGTTCCCTGACACCAGACTAGTGCCTGCTGGCTCGTTCGTCACCTTACCATCACCTACCCGCATGCATACAACATTGTGTCTTTTGACAAACTGGACTACTGCTCGTCTCTTAACAATACACGTGCCCTGAATGACAAGCGCAACTTCACCTTCTACCAGGGTGACATTACGAATCCCTCAGAGGTTGTCGACTGTTTGGAGCGTTACAACATCGACACCATCTTCCACTTCGCTGCCCAGTCGCATGTCGACCTGAGCTTTGGCAACTCGTATGGGTTCACACACACCAATGTGTACGGTACCCACGTTTTGTTGGAGAGTGCCAAGAAAGTCGGTATCAAGCGTTTCATTCACATCTCAACCGACGAGGTATACGGCGAGGTGAAGGACGACGATGACGACCTGCTCGAGACGAGCATCCTGGCCCCCACCAACCCGTATGCAGCTAGCAAGGCTGCCGCCGAGATGCTGGTGCACTCGTACCAGAAGAGCTTCAAGCTCCCGGCCATCATCGTGCGCAGCAACAATGTTTATGGCCCTCACCAGTATCCCGAGAGTAAGTAGGAAGAGAGAAGACAAGAAGCTGGATGGGGAGGTTTGCTGAGTAAAAATGGCTTGCTAACACTCTACAACAGAGGTCATTCCCAAGTTCTCGTGTCTGCTGAATCGCGGCCAGCCCGTGGTGCTGCATGGCGACGGCAGCCCGACGCGGAGATATCTGTTTGCTGGTGACGCTGCCGATGCCTTCGACACCATTCTGCACAAGGGCGAGATTGGCCAGATCTACAACGTCGGCTCTTACGACGAGGTCTCCAACCTCGATCTGTGCGGTCGTCTGCTGACGGAAGTGGGCATCAAGCATGACACCCCTGAGGAGTTTAACAAGTGGGTCAAGTACACACACGACCGCCCCTTCAACGACCACCGCTACGCCGTTGACGGCACCAAGCTGCGGCAGCTGGGCTGGGACCAGAAGACGAGCTTTGCCGATGGCCTTAAGCTCACGGTCGAGTGGTATAGCAAGTTCGGCGAGCAGTGGTGGGGTAACATCACCAAGGTGCTTAGCCCCTTCCCAATGGTCGTGGATCGCCTTGTCATGTCCGACAAGGAGCCAGTCACCGACACGCCCCAGCCGACAGATGCCAAGGTCGTGGCCACCTCGTCTAACGGCATGGCTGAGAGGCTAGCCGCTTAGAATAGAACGTGTATTGAGCCGATAGCTTGCAGTCCAGGCAGGCGTTGGCTAGAGAAGGCAATTTGTGGCGGGTGGAGGGGATTTCAGAGATGAGGAAGAGCACGCAGTATTTCTAACGAGAAGATGACGTTGATGTGAGCCAATCGGGTCAACATGTGAGCAGTAGAGAAAGCCGTGGGACAGCCTATCATAGGTAGAATTGGGAGGAATTCGGTCATTGGGTGTTTACAATGGAAAAATGGAGGACTTGTTCCTTGTATTTTCTGGATAGCAATTTACAGGATTTAGATTTCATTTTCATCATAGAGCCTTGGTAGATGCCACAAGACACACGGAAAGTCATTATTCATATAGATGGGGCTGATATGTTCATGATGTGGGTGTTCTGCCGCATAGCTGTTTTTAAGGCGAGCGGCATTTAATTTGGGCACCACAATTACCGGCGGACAGGATTCCAGCAACCACCGCAGTGGGAGTCAGAACCAATGCAAGTGCGTCTACGAGTACAACCAACCCGACCGCCCGTTCTTGGGAGCGAGTCGCGCGTGCCATTGGCTGTGGCCGAGAGGGCGGAAACACGATTTTCGTTGCAGCGTGCTATCGTGAGTGTATTTTGTACTTGCAGTGGGCATCAACATAATTGCGACTCTGTGCATAAGCGACCCATCTGTAAGCGCGTTGGTTGTGTTGGCTTTCTCTGGCGTATTCCTCCATTCTCACCCAGGTCTAGCGATCGGGTTTGTTCCGTTGCATCACAGACGTCTACCAGCAAAGTTAAGAGCTCGTGTTTATGCCCATGCAGGCCTTCTGATGGGTCGGACGGCCCGTTACGAGAACAAGAACAACGCTCCCAAGGTTCGGCTAGGGCTCGTGGTCAGGCTTATGGCTGGCCACCTGGCTTCCGACTTGCTGGCTTGGCCTATTTGTACGACGAGTAATCCATATGAATAGTATTTGTATGCTTGGTAGCATGAGACCGCTCAAGCCACTGCGCCTGCCGCGCAGAATGTGTCTGTCCGAGGATAAGCTCTCACGCACAGCCCAGGGGCAGCTGGTGGCCATTCCGCTTTGCACGCTAGCGGCCCCAGTAGCAAGCCGCCCAAAAGCATACGACGCACCTCTTCCAGGGGGTCGCCCCGTCTGGCGGGGACGGTTACTTGGATCAGTCCGGAATGTTACTCGCGCATTTGGTCGCGTCTCGGTCGTGCTGAATAATAGTGGTCGACACTGGCCTGGACGCTGGGTGCCCGCCTGATGGCGTCTTTTCCTGTGCGAGCCGTCCCCGTCGCGCCCTGGTTTGACCCCATTGCAGTCTATTGTTTGGTACCCATATATCTCCACCCGACTTCCACAGCGCTGTGCTCGTAAGATACATAAAATCAATTCTGTGCTTTGTTGGCTATTTTGTCGCTGCCCCGGCCTCCCTTTGTTCATCGTACGTCCCCTTCTCTTTTGTTTTCTTTTTCTTCTGTTCGGCTTTCGGACCGCCTGCATTTTCTCCTTGGCCATCGCCTGGTCATCCTGCTGTCTCCGATGATCGTCTCCTGAGACACAGAGCCTTGCCGACTGTGCAGTCTCCACGTTGCGCTCAGCTCGCACGCCCACCGATCTCCCGACCCATCGCCCTGGTTCTTCAACTTCCTCTTGCCATCATCACGATTGACATTTTGCGTGGTGCATCAGCGACCAGCAGCCAGCTCTGCCAGCTTTTGCAACCCTCCCACGAATTCCTCGGTGATGGGGAGACCAGATGAAAACTCGAGCGAACTCGACCAGCCGAGTGGCAAGCGTACCTGACGCAGAGCGCCTCCGGAGCCCAGGAGAGATGCAAAGCAGCACCAGCAACGGGCCGGCCGGCGTCGAAAGACTGCAAACCCGGGACGACAGCGAAGACGGCGATGAACAATCCCCGGAGGTCCACTCAGCTCCCCATACCGAGACAGCCAATGGGGCAGCTGAGACCACTTACAACAATGACATCAGCACAGAAATCCACGAAATCCACGACGTCCACGGTGCCGGCGGGCAGCCGACGGAGGAAAAAAGCGTTGGAAATGGTCGACCTTGCACCACAGCGCCGCCTGATATCAACATGAGCATCCCTGACATCGATATCCCTGGCTCAATTGAAGATATGCCTCCGCCTGAGCCTGACCTGTATATGGCCGAAAACGTGCTCGAAGTCGACGATGATCTGACTGACGAGCCCGGCGAGTCAGCCGAGCCTGTATATGCCGCCAGCATCTACCCGACAGTACCGGTCCACTACCGTGTAGAGCGTTTTGACGCGGCTACAATGTACGTGGTTTCTTATTTGCCATTCCAATGACTGTCCAACTCATACCGTGTCTACACAGAAACTCGTCCTCTCGCTCCCTCTATGATGAAGACCTCGACTACACGATGGAAAATGGCCGCCGCTACTGCGGAAACTATATCTTTCCAAATGATGATCTCGAGCAGGATCGGATGCGCGTCATCCATCAAGTGTTTCTCAATGTTTTCAACTTTGAGCTCACATCTGTACCGCTCGACGACCCGCAATACATTCTCGATGTCGGTACCGGCACCGGTGAATGGGCCATTGGTATGGGCGAGACATATCCTTCATGCGAGGTTGTCGGCGTCGACATCTCCGCCATCCAACCCACGGCCGTGCCGCACAACGTGTTTTTCGAGGTCGACGATTGCGAGGCAAGTTTTTTCACAGTAGTTCTGTGCGTGCTGCAGATGTGCGCACGCTTGCGTATGGTGTTATAGAATTTTAACAGCTATATGCAGATTGACTGGATGCGGCCAGAGGATTCTATTGATCTGGTACATCTACGAGATATGGCTGGCGCCTTTACTGACTGGGGTTTTGTCTATCGCCAAGCATTTTCATGCTTGAGGCCCGGCGGCTACATAGAAGTGCTCGACTTCTATGACCACCTCGCTGGCAATGCTGCTTTTTACAACTGTTTCCCACCCGAAGCTCAGATTCATGTTTTTGCCCGCGTGATCGACCACGCCTCGATCATGGCTGGCCGCCGCCGCGGCACTCATCACATGAATGAAGATGTTTTGCGCCGCATCGGCTATGTCGACATCCAAAAAAGCGAGCGTACGATCCCACTCAACCCACAAAGCGAAGCCATCGGAAAATTATGGCTCATTGCCTGCTTGCACACCGTTGAGGCCATCTCGCTGCGCCTTCTTACCCAATATCTAAACTGGGAGCCATCGCGTGTCTTTGAGATGTGCGACCAGGTCTGCCAGGAGCTCAAAACGCGTGCCCTTGACCCCGTTACCGCTGACGGCCTTAATATCTCTTTGCGCATTCTGACAGCGCGGAAACCTACCTCGACCAGTATCGACACATCCGGTGCATCTCCGTTGTATCTCTCGCCCGAGAACGGCTACACCTCGCTAGACCACAGTGAAGATGAGAGTACTATTCGTGGTACATGATTGTTGTCTTTTGTTTCATTTCCCCGTAGTCCCCTGCTTCATGTTGATTTTTTTTTGGTTATGGAGTTGTTGCATATGCGGGGTTCTTGGTGTTTTCCGTTCACAAGAGCGAACGTTCCATTCTCAAGCCATCTCATACAAGATATGGCGTTGTCTCTTTGGGTATTTTCATTTGACCGGGGACAGGTGGCTTCCCAAGGCGATTTTTGTGCTGCTCGCATCTATTTTTGTGCAGATACCCCTTTTAGCACCGGGTTGGTTTACTCAGTTTGCATGTGGTTGGTTGTCGGAAGGTGTCTTTGAAAAAGCTTTCTGGGCAGTATGTGTGAAGTGCGAGCACTAGTATTCGTTTTTATCCGTTGAATAATGATGTAAATATTGTATTGACGCTAATCTCTCTACCTGCATCTTGCTCGAACGTGTAATCGCATACACCCCTTATTCACCGCCTTCCGCCGAGCTTAGCTCTAAGATTACATAAGTAGGAAACCATGCCAGCAACTTCATCTTTCCCATGCATCTCGGCCACGGCCATGTGAAGACGTGATCAGCAATGGCTCTGGACCCGTCGAGCGGCCTTGAGGCCGCCACAGGCCTGGAAAACGATGCCTCTTTACCAATTTTCGATGTTCAGCGAGTGCAGCTGCAGTTTTCCATTGCTGCCTCCTTTGTCGCAGCCCAGGTGGCCAACAACGTCCTCATCCTTGCCCTCTCTAACGGGCGCATCCTCCGCATCGACCTGAACAAGCCTGAAGACATCGATGGTAAGGAGTTTCGAAGAAGTTTTTTACGGGTTTCAGCTGTCTCACCGTTCCAGACATCGATCTTCCAAAGCGTCCGTCCGAAGTCGGCGTCATCCAGCGCATGTTTCTCGATCCGACTGCCTCCCACCTTATAATCTGCACTGCACTCGGCGAAAGCTACTATCTGCACTCGCAGTCACGGCAGCCGCGCACACTGGCACGCCTCCGTGGTGTCCCCGTGCAGAGTATTGCCTGGAATCCGTCGTTGCCAACGTCTTCAACACGCGAAATCCTCGTCGGTGCTGCCGATGGCAACATCTACGAAACCTACCTAGAAACCTCCACTGAGTTCTACCGCAAGGAGGACAAGTATCTCAAGAGCTTGATTCGCCTGCCAGATGGCCCAGTAACTGGTGTCTGGGTGGATGCGCTGCCGGGACGATCTGACCAATTTCGTCGGGTTCTGGCCGGCACGCCTACAAGGTTGCTACACTGGGTTGGAAAGGTCGGCCGTGCGCACGAAGGTGGCGCTTCTATCTACTCTCGACTATTCGACTCTGAGCAGCCGGTTGTTCATGAGCTTTCCCCGTCTTCAAATGACGGTGGTACTCCGTCAGCGTCCCTGAGTCCGTCGCCGTCCTCTTCGTCCTTGTCCCCCTCCTCCCTTGTCGTCTCCCCCGATGCCGAAGCTGGTGAGCCATACGAAGCTGTGAGGCCCGGACGCGCTTTTGCCTGGCTCTCTTCACACGGAGTCTACCACGGGAAACTTCTCGTGGCGCCCGCCAAACCAGAGCTGGGAACAAAGGTTTTCGCCGAGTCAAAGTTGATTCTCAAGTCACAGCTAACGGCCTCTGCATCAAACGGGTCTGGTGGCGGGAGGAGGCGAGCGACAACAGAGCCTATAGAAGCTATTGCTCTGGCGCAATGGCATGTCATCAGCCTTGTCGGGGGGCGGGTGGTCGCTGCCAACCGGCTGACCGGTGCGATCGTCTACGACCAGCCCATCCTTGATCCAGGGCAGAAGGCCATTGCATTGTGCGTGGATCTGCAGAAGAGCACATTCTGGCTGTTCACGTCTCAGGAGATCTTTGAAGTGGTTGTCAGAGACGAAGATCGGGACATCTGGAAAATTATGTTGCAGCTGCAGCAGTTCGACGCCGCGATGCAGTATGCGCGGTCTCCAACGCAGCGGGATGCCGTGGCGACGGCGTCCGGCGACTACTTGATGGGCAAGGGCTTGTTCAGTGAAGCAGCAGGTATATACGGCAAGAGCAGCAAGCCGTTTGAGGACGTGGCTCTCGCGCTGATCGACCGAAACCAGCCTGATGCACTGCGCAAGTATCTCGTCACGAAGCTGGGCACCTACAAGAAGGCTGCAGTGATGCAGCGCATGATGATTGCTAGCTGGCTCGTGGAGGTCTTCATAGCGAAGCTGAATTCGCTGGACGATACGATCATCACCAAGGCTGAGCTGTCGGAGACGCTGGATCCTGCACAGACCAAGGAACAACTGGAGTTAGTGCGCGGCGAATTCCAGGCGTTCATAGCCAAGCACAAGGCCGACCTCGACCGAAAGACGGTTTACGACATCATCAGCAGTCATGGACGCGAGGAGGAGTTGCTGTTCTTTGCGAACGCGGTGAACGATTACAACTACGTTCTATCATACTGGATTCAGCGCGAGAAGTGGAGCGAAGCGCTAGACGTGTTGAAGCGGCAGACGGACGCCGAGGCGTTTTACCGGTACAGCAGTGTGCTGATGACACACGTGGCCGCAGACCTCGTGGACCTGCTGATGCGGCAAGGCGGAAATATCAAGCCGCGCAATATTATACCGGCGCTGCTCGAATACGACAGCAACTTCAAGGGTCCCCTAGTGCAGAACCAGGCCATTCGCTACCTGCAGTATGTGATCAACCAGCTGCACTCGACGGACGCGGCGGTGCACAACACTATGGTGTCGATCTACGCAGCGCACCCGTCAGCAGACGAGACGGCTCTGCTGTCATACCTGGAGGCGCAGGGCGACGAGCAGCGATTTGACCCGGACTTTGCGCTGCGGCTGTGCATCCAATACCGGCGGATGCTCTCGTGCGTGCACATCTACACGAGCATGGGCCAGTACGTGCAGGCGGTCGACCTGGCGCTGTCGCACGATGCCATCGACCTGGCGGCGGTGGTGGCAGACCGGCCCATGGGCAATGCGGCACTGCGCAAGAAGCTGTGGCTGGCGGTGGCGCGCAAGGTGATCTCGCAGCAGTCGAATGGCGGCATCAAGACGGCGATCAATTTTCTGAAGCGGTGCGACCTGCTCAAGATCGAGGACCTGATCCCATTCTTCCCAGACTTTGTGGTGATCGATGACTTCAAGGAAGAGATCTGTGCGGCGCTGGAGGACTACAGCCGCGAGATCGATGGCCTGAAGAAGGAGATGGACGACAGCAGCCAGACGGCGACCAACATCAAGGTGGACATCGCGGCGCTGGACCACCGCTATGCCATTGTGGAGCCGGGCGAGAAGTGCTATGCGTGCGGCCTGCCGCTGCTGAGCCGGCAGTTTTTTGTGTTCCCCTGCCAGCATGCCTTCCACTCGGACTGCTTGGGCCGGCGGGTGTTGGAGCAGTCGAGCCTGGCCATCAGCAAGAAGATCAAGGACTTGCAGGCGCAGATTACGCAGGGCCTCGTCAGCGGGGCGAAGAAGGACGCCATGGTGGCGGAGCTGGATGCTCTGGTTGCGTCAGCATGGTGAGCGCTCCTCCCTCTCTCTCTCTCTCTCTGTGTGTGTGTGTGTGTGGTGCCCTCTTGCTAACGATACCCAGCATTTTGTGCAGCGATTTTGCTATCAAGAAGATCGATGAACCCTTCATCCGGGCTGATGAAGACAGGCGCGGGTGGGCATTGTAGGCCTATGTACTAGTATAATTTCAAGTGTCTGCGATACGAGGCAGCTGTCTTTCCGGCCGACTACCCCGTGATCTTTCCTGGTCCTTGCCTATTCCTAATAGACACGCTTGGCGACGTTGCTAAAACACAGCGTGCTTTGTATCAGGCGGTCACGTCGGAGGATACCGGCGCTGGTGATGGCGAAGGCGTTGTCTTATCTGCGGTCTGCTCGCATGTTGCTTCTCGGCTGGTGTGTCTGGCGAGAGGAGAGAGGACAGCTACAGGTGCGAAGCAGCCAGACAGAAAGCAGGCCGACGGTTGATTCTGGCTGTGTGTGCAAGTAGTCTCTAGGCAGCTGCACCGCTGCGAGTGCCATCTACCAGGTCACGTGATCGAGTGACCACGATCGAGGGCGCATCTCTGGTATTAATTGTGTCTGGGAAGATGAAATCAAATGCTCTGTGCGGAGCAGCTGTGCAGAGATGTGCAGTTGGTGGTTCGGCCGAGGTGCTGGGAAAGACCAGATGAAAAGACGCCGGCAATATTAATAGACGGCAGCGAGACCCGAGCCAAACCGAACCAGAGGACGATGCAGAAACAGCATCAAACCCAGAAGAACCAGAAACGTATTACTGCGCCTCTCAATCTGATGCGGTTTCTGCGTCCGTTCACACTGTCTGGTCGCAGATGCTGTATGATGATCAGCCGGCAGCGTGTCAGATTGGGGCCGGACAGGGGTGGTGCTTTGCGGCTCTACGAGTTTCGTGTTTTCGGGGCAGCAATTCGCTGCTTCTCGCTCTCGACGTTTCTCCTTTCTTACTCGTTCTCCCATCGAACCTCGTACCTCCGCCACCCTCCTCCCCGGCCGCGCGTCGAATCGGCGAGGTGCAGGAGATGAAGCCAAGAACTGGCGGTGCTGGGCTTGCACAGCAGCCAAGCGGCACGCCAACAAAGGCGGCGGTGCCCAGAAAATGCCCAGCCCTTGGCTTTCAGCAGGACACGCAGCCGCCCCGTTCTTGGTCGTTCCGCCACTGCAACCCGGCCTCCCACCGACCGGTGGTGTGTCTCTGTTCTCCTGGCACTGCGCAATGCAATACGCACCTCAAAACGGCTGTCGCAGAGCCCCCGTCGACTGCTGGTGCCAGGATGGGGCCTCCGACCTGCAGACCACAAACTGCCCCCCCCCCCCCCCCCCCCCCCCTCCCCTCCCTCTGCCAAGCCCAATCCAGTGGTGCTCCAGACCCCAAGACACTCCCAAGACGTCCAAGACGTCCAAGACGTCCATCCCTGCCCTGTTCGTCATGTCCGTATTAATGCCCTGCCAATTCACCGACTTCCCTCTGCGGATCTGGCCGGTCTTGGCATGTGCCGTTTTACTCATAGATCACGACGTCTCGCTGTGTCTTTCCCTTTTCTGTTTCTTGTGTCTGTTCCTCTTCTATTCTGTTCTGGTTTCGTGTGCTCTGCATGGTGCCCCTTTCTTCCCAGCCACTCCTTCCAACACCACACATCGTCCGGCCTCTGTGAGGCTGTATCGCGACAGCTGAGCCCTGCACCTCGCCATGTCTGCCATGAAGGGGATAATATTGGCCCTCCTGGTCTCTTCAGTAGCAGCTTCCCACGGCGGGTCCGTCCCGGGCCGGAGAGATGCCAGCCGGCCTGGTGTCGTGGGCATGACCACGGAGCGAAGACGGGTGACGAACCCGGTGCTGCGAGATCGCATGCGCCGCCGCACCGTGGCCGCCGACCTCGACAACGAGGAGACGCTGTACTTTATCAACGCCACGATCGGCACGCCTGCGCAGTCGGTGCGCCTGCATCTCGACACGGGCAGCAGCGATCTATGGGTGAACACGCCGAACTCGACTCTGTGCGAACAGCACAGCCGGCCCTGCTCGTTTGCCGGGACCTATTCTGCCAACTCGTCATCCAGCTACGAGTACATCGGAAGCTATTTCAACATCTCGTATGTCGACGGGTCCGGCGCCAGCGGCGACTACGTGTCCGACACTGTCACCATCGGCGGCAACACCACGCTGTCCCAGCTGCAGTTCGGCATCGGCTACACGAGCTCGTCGTCCCAGGGCATCCTGGGCATCGGCTACGAAGTCAACGAGGTGCAGGTGGGGCGGGCGGGCAAGGATGCGTACCAGAACCTTCCAGCCCAGCTCGTGGCCGACGGCCAGATCGCGACCAACTCGTACAGCCTGTGGCTCAACGACCTGGATGCCAACACGGGCAGCATCCTGTTTGGCGGCGTGGACACGGCCCAGTACACGGGCCAGCTGCAGACGCTGCCGGTCGAGAAGCAGGCCGGCGTGTACTCTGAGTTTCTCATCACGCTGACGGGGCTGCAGCTGGGCTCCACCACCGTCGGCAGCGACATGGCGCTGGCCGTGCTGCTGGACTCGGGGTCGTCGCTGACGTATCTGCCGGACAGCATGGTGGAGACCATCTTCAACGCCGTCGACGCCACGTACGACTCGTCCGAGGGTGCTGCCTATGTGCCGTGCTCGCTGGCGGACAAGAACACGAGCCTGGTCTTCCAGTTCACGAGCCCCAACATCACCGTCGGCATGGACGAGCTGGTGCTGGACCTGGTGACGAGCAGCGGCCGCCGGCCCACCTTTCAGAACGGCGAGGAGGCCTGCCTGTTTGGCATTGCCCCCGCCGGCAGCAGCACCAACGTGCTCGGCGACACCTTTCTGCGCTCCGCCTACGTCGTCTACGACCTCGACAACAACCAGATCTCCCTGGCCCAGACCACCTTCAACACCACCGCCACCAGCGTCCTTGCCATTGCCAGCGGCACCAGCGGCGTCCCCGACGCCACCCTCGTCGCCAACGCCGTCGCTGCCACCCAGGGCCTCACCCTCAGCAGCAGCAGCGGCATCTCCAGTGCTGCCGTCCCGCAGCTCGCCCCGGGTGCCGCCCGCGCCACTGCTCTGTGGGCCGCAGCGTCTTCTGTTCTGGGGGCAGCGCTCGCCTTGTTCTGATTCTGATCTTGTTTTCTGATTTGATTTTGATTCTCTCTTTCGTTCGATGTCTTTTTTCCTTTTTTTTTTTTTCCCCTCCCTCCCTCTCTGCCTTAGAAAGCGGTTCTTTTCTCTGCATCACTATCATTCCAACATCATCACTGCATGAGGGCGCAGGCGTTCTGTGGTATTGCATCATGAATTACATCATCTCAAGCGGGTATTTTTTTTTCTTCCTTTTTTTTCCTCCCTAGCATAGCCGTGGAAACAGATGGCCAAATAATTGGCAAAACGGGCATCATGTTTTGAGCATATATAGATGCGTGGTGTTGTCTACTGTTCTTGTTTAGATCCTGAAAAGGCATTGGCATAGTTCTGTGGGAAGAAAGCAGCACTACGCAATCGACACATCACAAAGCCTGTGCTTCCGTGCAGCCTTTCAGACCACATTTCTATCAAGGGCATGCGCCTGTTGCACAGCACCGAGCCAGAAGCACATGCCTGTGGACAAGAAATGTCACCTCGCCCGCTCCTGTCGGTGGGCGTGCTCGTATATCATGGCATGGCGACATTGTGTCCAAGAATAGAATTCAGCCTCGGTCTAATGCTGTATTACAAGTACAGAAAAAGAGATCAGAGACAGAAAATGATTCAGGACATGCGCCCGTCTTCCCCGTGCATTAGGGTCCAATAGAACAAGAGACATCCTTCCTCGAAGATCCCGGCGCAGAAAAAGAAAAATCAAAACGCAACTCTTCCATGCAGACTGTATAACATGTGTATATATATATATATATTAGAATCCCAACTCCCCACGCATGCTGCTGATGATGGCCCATAGTGCTCATGTCTCATTCGCATAAAAAAAAAGTCGTAAAAAACAAACAGTTGAAAGGGCCAGCCCATGGCGGCCAGAACCTCAAAAATGACCAAACATAAGCTGGAAGGATGATGTTGGCCTACGTGATCGGTGCTAGGAAAGGACTGACCAGCAACTCGTCTGCGCTTGGCCGCTTGTTGTGGTCGATCTCGAATGTCTGACTGAGGAACAGCTTGGCTTCTTCGCTGGCATGCTCCGGGATCGTCGGCGCTGCCTTGCTGCCGCCAATCTTGAAGATGGCCTGCAGCTGAGTGCAGTCGGGAAAGGGGTGGGTGCCCGTCATCATCTCGACGACAAGACAGCCTAGAGACCAGATGTCGGCTTTGCGCGTGTAGCTCGTCTGCTTCACCACCTCGGGTGCCATCCAGAATACAGAGCCCTGCAACGATGGCCGATGTTTGTTGTTGTTGGCTCCGTTGAGAATGTTGGTGGCCTCGAGCTTCTTGGAGATGCCAAAATCGGAGATTTTGATGGTGCCCTTGTTGTCGACGAGGATATTGGCGCCCTTGATGTCGCGGTGGATGATGTCGCGGTTATGCAGATAGGATAGGCCGTGCAGAATCTGCCGAACGAAGCTGCGCACCAGCGGCTCCGGAAGCGCACCATATGAGTTGAGCATTGTCTGCACCGAGCCGCCAGGCACGTACTCGAGGAAAATATTGAGGAACTCGGCCGACGTGCCGCAGCCCAGATACTGCACAATGTTGGGGTGCCGGAGGTCGCGCAGCAAGCTGATCTCGCGCTTCAGGGCCTCAATCATGCTCTTCTTGCGGTTGTCGTTCTGGCTGTTGGCTCCCGGCGACGGCATCTCAACTTGCTTGACGGCCAGAAGCTCGCCTGTCACGGCGTGCAGCGCCAGGTAGACACAACCAAAGGAGCCAGAGCCGATGAGAGCGCCCTTCATCCACTTGCTGTCGTCCCACGATTCACCGGCCAAAAAGCTCTGGAGCTCCTCGTCGGCGCCTTCGCCATCCTCACTTAGCGCCTGGCTGACCTCCTTGAGCGAGCTGGACCCGGAGCCAGACCCGGGAACACCTGAATCATCATAGAAGCTTTGGCGGATGATGTTGCCCTGCGGATCCGTCACGCTGACGACGGCCGAGTCCGAGCCGCTGTCGGCGTACGAGACATACGACTTGCGACTGGGCTCGAGCGGAGACTGCTCCTCCTGCAGCGTGTCGAGCATCGACGAGGCGATGGAATCGCGGAATGCGTGGGTCGCCCGGCCGCTGCTGCGCTGGTCACGCGGCTGTACCTTGGCGAGCTGGCTCGTTGCGTTGAGCCAGCTATCGGCAATAGTGGGAATGGGCGGCGCGTCCTGGATGCTCGAGGCAAAGCTGAAGTTGCTTGCAACACTGAGACGGCTGTTCACCTTGCTCAGGCGGGCTGACCGTCTCATAGACAGACGTGCGGTCCGGTCTATATCTTCACGGGGATGGTCGGGGAAGTATGTCGTCAAATCCGAGGCAATCAGCTCACTCGGAGGCCGAAGACCGCCAAACTGCCGCAACACCCCCTTTCTCCGAATCGGTGGCCGGGCTGTCTCAGCGGGAGCAGGGCGCTCCAGGTCGCGTGCAGCGTTGCTGACATTCCGCTCACGATCCTGGTACGTGACCGGCGACAGAGGAGGTTGTGACTGCTTCAGGTTGTCCCAGCTCTCGCCCAGAACCTTTTGCACTTTGAGCTGGCTGCGCTTGTCGACAGAGGCGAACTGGCTGTGGGTCTGTTGCTTCTCCTCCATGGCGATGGCAGCTGCTCTTTCCAGTTCAGACTGTCCGGGCTCGCCAGCAGGGACGCGACGGAGAATCAGACGATTCCTCTCGGGCCGTTTTTGGTCCTTGATAATGCGCCATAGCTCTGTATCGCTGAGACGGATGCACTGGCCTGGTTCTGGATTCACGCCGGCCAATACCCAGAAGCAGTAGTTCCTCTCGTGATCTTCTCGCAGAGCAAACTTGCGCAGAGTAACCCGCATGACCTCCTCGCAGGTCTTGCAATCCGCAATTTTGACAACCTTGGTCACACCGCCGGTCGAGATAACACGAATGACATCTTGGTTCTGCGGCAGAGCAGCCATCAGAGAACCATCCATGCTCGAGTTGTTTCTGGTATGGGCTGCAGCCAGGCGCCCCGATTGGGAGTCTGGGGGAGAAGTAGGAAAACGTCCTGCTGTGGCGGTCGTGGATGGTATGCCGGCATACCCCTGGGCTTGCGCAGGGTATCTAGGACGGGCGGCGGCTCGGACCTGTTCCGCGCTAGACAGTGGCGAGTTCGGGCGCGAGGACTTGGCAGCAACGTTTTCGAGGGCCATGGCAGACAGGTCTACCTGGCGCGAGTATCTCTTGTTGGCAGGTGGTGTTGGGATCGCAGCTCGGGCAGTGGCAACATTAGGAGGCCGTGGCGATCCTGATGACGGAACATATTGGATGTCGAGACCGCCAAAAGATTCCTGTGCGGTGTGAGCAGCTTGTAAAACAGAAGAACAGAAGATACAAGACGGAAAACAGAAAGCGGGCCTACCCTGTTGCGCTTTTTTGCATTGGCATATGCTTTGGTCCGCAGCTTCTTGATGCTCAGGAACAGACGAACGCGGTCGCCGATCTTATCAATGCCCATTTCTTTGAGCACATCCTTGTCCATCTCGAGCAGGTTCTCGCCATTGATATTATTTTTCCGGAAGATCTTCTCGTACTCGCCGCACTTGACACTGCGGAGGTACTCGCACACCTGGTCCTCGTCCCAGTTCTTGACGGAGTCGGAGCCATCGCCTTCGGAGAACTCGGAATCTGTCGGGCTGGCAAAGGATTGCGTAGTGGCTGCCGAGACGGCAAGCACTCGCCGCGTCGGAGCATAGGCGACAGCGGGAGTCGGGACGCTGGCGACGAGGGCTGGCGGTGTCTGCCCGCCGAGGGACGGCAGGAAGGGAGGTTTGGATGCCAGCATGGCTCCGGTGCTTTGCGCGCGTGTATTGATGGTGTCGATGGCACTCACTGTCACTGTCCAAGAATATGAATGAGCCGGGGGTGTCGGTTCTTATCCTCGAGAGGGAAGGCTTCGGTCTCGTGTCGTCTCGTGTCGTGCGGTGACCTGAGGTTTTGTTTTTGTATTGGTGCTTATGGGGTCTGGACGTGACTGCGCGGCCACCTCACCTCCGCTCTCGTTCGTGTGGGGTAAAGAGAGAAGAAAGACAAGAAGTAAAACGCGACCATCAGGCCAGTCCCATGAATGCGTGGTCCGAGGGGGCAAACAGCCTGGACAGCTTCTGTTGTCAACAGCAGGAGACGGTCGCGAACAAGGCAGGCATGCGTGGGCACACACGGTTTCAAATAGGAAAACGGGTAAAAATACGGGAAGGGGGGGGGTGGGAGACCAGGGGTTTCAGAAAGCCTCGAGGGGTGACCGCCACCAACCAGATAGTCTCCAGATGAACCAGACGGGAAGCAGCACCCGTAGATGAGAAGATGAAGAAACAAAAAAAAGACGATGACGGAGAAGAGAAAAGCAACAAACGCGAACGTGCAGAAACGAAAATGAGAGAAAAAAAAAGAGAGAAGTAAGATATGTGAGAGATGAGAGAAGGGGGACCCAGGGGACAAGGAGGAGGACCCAATGACGCAGAAGGACAAATAGGAGAGGACGTTACACGACCAGGGAGTACTGAAGAGAACAAGCTGCGATGCAGTCGGTGGTCGACCCCAAACCAGCAACGGCCACGGGCGGTTGTCAAAGGGCCATACGAAAAGAGCGTTGATGCTAAGGCAGATTGAGAAAGGGGCGAAGACAGGATGCCCAGGAAGATGGTGGAGATGGGTCTCTTTCTCCTTTTTTTGCTTTTTGCTCTTTCTATCTTGGGAAGGGGCTCTGCATCAAATTTAGCGCGCCGTTCTGTCCGTTGTTGAAACGCGGTACAGGGTACTTTTTGGTTGGCTGCCGTTCCAGAAGGCAGGCCCCTAGGTCCAGCCGCTCCACCGCCTCCCAGCGCTGTTGCTGCTGCTGTTCAAGAGAGCTGAGCCGTACTGTGTACATACAGCCTCTTCAGCGTACGAGTATTGCTGCAACCGTTGGTCGACTGGTCTCCAGGCTTTTTCCTACACTAACGATCTGGTGGGAGGTAGCAGTAGTGTGAAACATGCTATGACGCACGGGCCATTACTGCTCTCTCTTTCGTGCTTCTGTTTCGCTGAGCGCATGGGGCTCTTTGGCCTAGCCTGCCACCGGCGCTGCAGCATGAAACGCCTGCTTTCGGAGGCGGTAAACAGGCTTCTGATAGTGCGCCATCCGGCGAGATGCCCGCTGGAGAGTCTCATCGCGGGCGAAGGGGCTCACGCCTTCCGAGTACTACTCGTAGACAGGTTGTCAGCCGCAGCGGTGTCGGTGGGTTCTGCTGCCCAGACACAGCCATCCCTTTCAATTTAACACACCGACGAAGCGTATTTGTATGGAGACTGAGGAGGCGGAGGAGACCAGTTCACCATGGCACAGCACCAGCGTGAAACCGCCACCGTGTTGATCATCAGCGTGGACGGCGGCAGCGGTCATCATTTGCTGAAGGAGAGGACCGGCCAGCGCTTGGCGAAATTGATGCGTCGTCATTCAGGCTGTGGCTGCATGAAACCGTTGGAATAACAAATCCAGACGACCCAGACAAGACGAGCAGACAACCAGGGAACCGCACCAAATAAGTGGAAGCAGGTGAGCGACAGCGGTGTTGATGGCAGTTGTTGGTCTGACTCGTACCTCCAGAACCAGGAAACAGAAGCTGTGTGTGGCGCTGATTGGTGCTCCCCCGCCCTGCCATTTGCAAGGGGGGGCCATCCTGAAACTTGTCGTGTTTCGACGAAGCCGCCGGTGCCCCCATCCATACGACCAGAGGGTGACGCTGGCTGTCAGATTGCATTCTGGCTGCTGATGAGGGCCACACATGTCCACAACACGCACGCAGCGGGTCCGGTGGTGCCGCCCTCCACTTCTGTTTCCATCTGCGACTTGTCCATGAGGCTCTACTTGTATCTTACATCACCAGTGCCACGCCATCCTCCTCTCGCTCGCTTCCCCAGCCGACATCGACATGTTTCGAAACGGCGAAACGCATCGAAGGGACCAGACGAAACGAGCGTCTGTGTTGATGTTTGTGTTGATGTCTGTGTTGATGAAGAAGCAGGTCGAGAGGCGGGCACAGCTCGTATAGCCAGGCCGATGAAACGCCCACTCGGCGGCCCATGACGTGTTTCCCTTCCTTTTGCTATCTGCAGCCCACCTGACCACCTATCGGGGAATACGACATCTGCGTGATACGAGCCTGCAGTCTCGTATCTTGCCCAGCTATTATCTCAGGCATTTTCCCGTCTCTGTCTTTCCGTACGAGTACCCGTTTCGCCGCAGTTGGTTTCACCGGTTGCACCACAAATGCACATCCGCATGTCAAACATGCTTGTTGGAAACAGTTTCCTTCCCCTCGGTTCTCCGAGCTTGTCGCGGCTAGTCTTCTAAAAAAAATCCCCTTTTTCTTTGTGTGCGCGGGTAACAGGGCCCCCCCTAGCCTGGCTCTCGGCACACGCAGACCCTGCTTTCAGCTGAGGTGTCCCTTCGCTCCACAGTCCTCCGTGCGCTATTTTCACCAGTCGTTCTGATTAATACACACTCTATTACGTCGCATCGATGGCCAAGTTTTCCCAGCTTTCCGATACGGGTGAGGCAGGCATGGCAGCATGGCAGCATGGCAGCATATTTGTACAGAGACAGCCACCACCACGGCGACCGGGGGTTCCAGGCAGAAGAATCGCAGCTACGAGTAGAGAAGAATCGTAAAACATGACCACGCTGTCGGAAGGCTTTGCCCGGCGGGACAGAGAACGCCATCGCGACAGAAAGCGGCGAATTTGTGACATGAGCTGCCAGCTGCCAGGGCGGCGGCTGATTGGCTGCTGCGCCACGGTCAGCTACTCTTGCGACGACGGCTTCGGCCAGGGCGGCTCCCATTGGCCAATGCCCCTCTGAAAAGGCTGGCCGATAACATCATCACTCCAGCACTAGGGCCGCCGGTGGAAGATCTCCATGCCCACCTGTGCCACCGCAGTTCGGCCGCAGCAGAGAGATGGATGGGAGATACGGCGTGCCGGGATGGCCGCATTCGTACGAGGACTCGTCACTGCAATATCTGACAGCTCGTATCCTGTCACCGCAAATGGTCTCCCAGCGCCTTCTCCAGGCCGTCCGTTCTCCAGGCCGTCCGTTCTCCAGGCCGTCCGTTCTCCAGGCTTTTCCAGGCTTTCTAGGTGCACTAAGGACCTGCTGCTAGGCCAAATCGAGGCAAATCCATCTCAAAAGCCATCCTGTCCACGCATGACAACTCCAGCTGGGTTGTTCTTTCCACTTTCCCAGGGTTTCCGAGCTGCCCTGACAAGTCGCTAAACTTTTTGCTGCCTAATACTCCGCGTTCTGAATCTGGTGATTTTGCAGCGTGCGTACACCCTTTTTCCACCCTCGTCCCGCCGTCTGGTGCCGCTCACCGTACGTCTGCGTGCCCATCTCGACACTGTTTCCGGTTGTATCACTCTGCGACCTGGGGTGACTGCCGCACGCTGCCCGTGCTCTGTGTCTTACAAATACGCCCTAAGACAGCGACGCCGAATCTGAGTCCAGACCGAGCCGTGGCCGACACCGCAAAAAGGGGCGGCAGGCGGCAGAAAGAAAGCAGGCAAGGAAAGCCCTGACCGCAGGCATTTTTCGCACAATCGGATTCTTGTCCCGTCTTCCACGCCTGCGTCCATGTGGCCGTCTTAGGTGTGTAAGTCGAGCTGCCCCTCGACGGCCCTGCTGGTCTTGTGAGGTCGCATCGCCAGGGACGACGACGACTCACGTTGTTCGGTCATTTTCCCCTTTTACGCTCAATATCCAGAAGTGATTTCCCTGTTTTCCTGTCCTTCGGCCCGGCGCTGTTATTCTCTCCCCCGTCCCTCTTTTCCTTTTTTCCTCTTTTTGCCTTGCTCTCTTCCACTCTCCCTGGGCTCTTTTGCTGACTACGAGCCGCAGGGCTGACCGTCGACGACGGCCGAGCGACATCCCTTGCGCCATTGGCGACGACCGAGAGATACAAAGATACGCTTAGATCACGCTTACGACTAGACCACTGTGTCATTTGTACAAAATGGATATTCTTCGTCGGCGGAAAGCACACCCTCCCGACCAGGCTGCTGCCGCCGCTGCTGCTTCTGCTGCCGCCACCGCTACCGCCGTCGCCGCCACCACCACCGCTGCTGCCTCTGTATCTGCAGCCGCTTCCGCCTCCACCACCTCCATCGCGACCACCAAGGCCCACCATTCCAGATCGCAGACCGACATGACCGTTCACGCGGCGCTCGTCTCTGCCGACTCGCCGGTGAACTCGGCCGACAGCGGCAAGAACAGTTTTTTCCAGTCCTACGTGCCCCGGGCCATCCGAACCCTGAGCCGCAGCTCGACGACCGCCTCCACCTCCGCCTCCCGCCCCCCTGCCACCGCCCCCGAGTCTCCGGCCTCGACATCGCCGCAGCAGCACTTCGCCTCGCAGTTTCCTCGAAAGGTCCTCCGCAAGTCGCACAAGCGTGCCTCTTCCGGACATGAGTTCATCAGCCGCCGGGGCTCCACCAGCTCCGACGTCCACAGCCGCGTCTCCCGCGCATCCACCATTATGAGCGGTGACTCGTCCACCCACTACGTCGACTGGAGGACCCAGACCGTCGAGAAGCACGCCTTTGTCGACTATACCGAACCGCAGACATTCCGCGTCAAGCCTGGCTACGTGGCCATGACAGCCGACTTTGTCATCGTCTTCCGAACCCCGGCCGACGCCGCTGCTGCCTTTCCGCAGCTGGCCGAGGCCGTGTCCCAAGGCCCAAACAGTTCCGCCAGCGCCAAGCCCTCTATGATCCCGCCGTCCGATCCGCTGCATGTCATTTCGCTCAATGCCACCATCTCCGTCTTCCGCTCCGAGAACGAGCGGTTGCCGTTCGGCCTGGAGATATGGTGGCAGCTGACGTACCCCGATATTGCTACCTGCAGTGTGCAGCTCTTCTTCAAGAGCGACCACGAAAGCGAGTACTACTTGGATGCCCTCGTCGTCTTGGTCAAGGCCAAAACCCGCGACCAACCCGAGCCCCGGGTTTGCTACGAGGTGGAAGAGTGCATGCGCAAGATATTCAGGGCCGAAGAGCCGGACCACACCTCCAGTGAGCCCGAGATCTTTCCGGTCGTCTACCGCAACGCCCCCGAACGCCTCCGATCCAGGGCCGACGAGAAGCCCAAGAAGGGCCAGCCCGCGCTACCTGAAGGCGTCTCGTCCCATTACCTCGTTGTTGGCATCAACCTGTGCTTCTTCTTCGAGATTGGCCGGGCTTCTGCCGTCCAGGCCACGGCACTGGAGGTGCGATACCAGGCTTGCGGCATTATCACGCTTGAGTCTTTCTATGCCGAATGGGCCCCGCGTGACGAGCGCTTTGCCATGCGCTTCCGCGATCCGTTCAAGAGTGCTGTTGGCCTGGAGCTGGCCAGCCGCTACTATCGCCAGATCATTCTCACCCTAACCCGAGCCGACAAGTTCCTGAAACCAGCATGGCCCACCCCGCTGCAGGCACAGGACATCTTCCACGTTGCCGGCCTGCCAGTGTACCCCCAGGCCGTGACGGGTGGCGACTTTGGCGGCTTCCAGAGGACCCTCACAGCTTTTTGTGCAGGCTACCGCTGCGACCCGGTCGACTGGGAGATCAACTGGCGCACAGCAATGGCCCCCGAGTTTCGCGTGCTCCCCCCGTCGAAGGGCAGGCCTTACACCGATCTGCAGCTTCTTGCCGTCATGCGAGCCCTGCGATACAACGACTATTTCCGATCTCTCTCCTTCAGCGGCGTCGACCTCTCTAATCTGCTGGACCAGTACGACAGCACCCAGAAGGGCAGTGTTGCCTATCTGAGCCGCAGCGGTACGTTTCCGGCAACCCCTCTTCGTGGGCGTATTTCGTGCCTGGCTTTGAGCTGACAAGTAATCCTCAGGAGTCTGCCTGACCGCACACGAGGCGTCGCTGGTCCAAAAGGCAAACATACTGCACCAGGAGTTCCATGCCCTGGCCTTCTCCTCGGGAAAGATCCGACAGATCGACTTTACGAATTCGGTGCACGATACCAATGCGGGGCGGACCGGCCCGCGCAGCATCCAGTTCCTGGTTCCCATACTCAACCTGCTGGCCGCTGGCCTGACGCGCTGCAACCGTATTCTCTTGAGAGGCTGCTGCCTCGGTGATGTCGATGTGGAAAGTCTCGGTACGTCCCAAGGCCGTGCTCTCGCAGAGCGTAGCCTCATTGTCCATCGGAGATGTATGCTAACCATGCCTGCAGTGGACTACATTGCGCCTACGCTGAACGATCAATCCGACAACAAGACTGCTTCGTCGCAGGAGTTTGTTCCCCTCGAGGCTCTGGATGTGTCCAGCTGCGGCCTGTCTGACCAGTCCATGAAGACGCTATTTCAAGCGCTGTCGCAGTCCTCGTGTACTCTCCAGAAGCTGGACGTTTCGCAGAACCTCGGCCGCATACCGGCTCCGATGGTCCAGTCGTTCATGGAGTCGGTCGGAAACCTGCGGCAGTTGAATCTCTCTGGCAGTCTGACAGGCTCCTCTGACGGCGAGCTTCTTCCGTTTGAGGCGCTCGACCGGCTGGATCAGCTCGAGGAGCTGAACATCGCAAACTTCAAGGTAGGCATGGTCTGCTCTGCTTGCTGATTTTGTCTCTTAATGGTCATTAACTGTGTGTGTGCTCATTCGCCAGCTGAACGAGAGCTCCGTAGACGCGCTGGGGCGGTTTCTCGCCAATCTGTCGGCCCGCCAGGTTTCCGAAGCTGATGCACAGGATGGTGGCGGTTATGAATGCACCCTCCGCCGACTTGTTCTCAACAACTGCGACATTACCGGCCGCAGTGCTGGTCGGATCTTTTCCGCCGTGGCCGGATTGTACGACGTGCACATACACCTCTGCAGCAACCCACTTGAAGATGGCATAGAAGAATTTGTGGATGCTCTGCGGGAGTGCTGGGGTGGGCGGTTTGGTCTGCATATGGACATGGTCGAGTTCCAGGACGAGGACAACTACATCCAGCTCATTGATGCCATTGCCACGAGCTGGTACGTGAACTATGTCAGCCTAGTCGGCACGGCACCGATGCCTACGACCGACGGGAAGTGCAGCGAGCAGACCATCGCAGCACTCGACCGGCTTTTCCGAGTAAACCAATCTATCCGCTACCTCGACCTGTCTGGATTTTCAGGAAAGCTGGATGACGGCCAGCTCGGCATGGGCTTTGGCCGCGCCCTGCGAGGCCTGTCAGACAACCATACGCTGTCGCACCTGCGGATCCGCAACCAGAACCTCCACGACAGTGCTGGGGCGCTGGGCTCGGCCATACAGTCCAACACCGCCATTCGCTATCTGGACTGTGGCGACAATGGGTTCAACCTCACAAGCCTCCGCTTTGTTGTGAAGAACCTGATGGAAAACAATGCCATCCTGTCCTATCCCTTTGATGAGGGCGAGGTGGAGCAGGTGTTGAAAGACTGCCTGAAGGACATGCCGCAGTCACACCCTGCACCGTCGACATCGAAGCCGAAGAAGAAGCCTGCAGTTAACCCTGTGGTCGACAAGCAGAAGACACTGCTTCGCGAAGAGATCGAAGCGGCCGCCAAGGACATTTTGGCATGCACGCACAGGAACAAAGATTGCGTGGAGCAGAATACAGGCTGCATTGTGGACCTAGACGACGCAATTGATACCGGAGGTGTGGCTGGATGGCCAAGTCTTTTGCTCCGAGAACCCGAGGGCATGGCATATGCAGAGCCGGCACAGGACCAGACGCAGGACCAGACGCAGGACCAGACGCAGGACCAGACGCAGGACCAGACGCAGGACCAGACGCAAGACCAGACGGAAGACCAGACGGAGGTGGAGGGGGAGCCGGCCCCGAGCCAGACTGGGATGGAGGAGAAGGATCAAATAGTGCTGCTGCCGCCGCCGCCACCACCGCCGCTGTCACCGCCGCCGCCGCCCCCAGGGATGGCTGTCTCTCGACAATCCGTTGTCAGCTCAGCGACGGTTGCCCCCGAAAGGACGGAAGAGACCCCATACCGAATTTCTCAGGACGACGAGGTTCTCAATAGCCCGGTGGACAGCACAAGTCAAACATGGAACTTCCCAGTGCCGCCCAAGCCAGTGGCAGCACAACAGCAGTCGCAAAGCTCGCCGGGGAGCGGTGGCTTCGCAGACAAGGAGCTATTTTCGGAGCCCGACTTGGAAGGGATTTTGAAGAAATTTACAATGGAAGATGGCTCGACATATGTCATCTGTTGATGGAACTAGAGGGGAGATGAGGACAGACGAGGCAGCCCGCCAGCTGCCCCTGCATCGCTCTGCTGCTGTATGAGTTTTGGGTTCTGTGATATCAGGGGGGGTACCCGGCGTTGGGCATGAGCAATTTTTTTTTCTCGAGTATGGATGCAAAGACGGATCATGGGGCGCTATGGATATACGTCATGAAAGATACCTTTCGTGTTTTCGGGTCATATACAAAAAATAAAAGCATGGAGCATTTGTCGTAACGCCAAACTTGAATCGGGACTGCTTCGGATATCTATTCGGTGACGGCGACGCCCCGAACGGACAGGCCGCCTCGCGGGCCTTCGACCCAGACGTTCCACGTGGCGGCATCGGGGGTGCTGCCGTGGCTGTTTGGGTGCCGGCGGACGCACAGCGACAGCGGCTCGCCTGCGTAGAGCGGCGCCAGGTTGCGGTACTCGATGCGGCGGATGGCGCGCGCGTCAGCCACCTGGGCACGCAGCGCGGACAGCATGAGCACAAGCAGCAGCGGGCCGTGGACCAGGAGGCCGGGCAGACCCTCGACGTCGCGGCAGTACTGCGGGTCGAGGTGGACGGCGTGGGCGTTGAAGGTGAGGGCGCTGAAGTGGAAGAGGAGGGCGGGCGAGGGGGTGAGAGAGAAGGAGTAGTCGGGCGTATACGGAGCTAAGAGAGAGAGGGAGAGAGAGGGGGGAGAAAGAGTGAGAGAGATGATGAGAAAGGGTTTATGGGTGGGAAGGAAAGGAGGGGGAGTTGTTACCTCTGACGATACGCTGCGCTGATGGCCGGTCGCTGGGGTTGCTGCGAGGTTCTGCAGACGACACGTCCTGCATGAACACGAGGGTCCGGCGTTCCTCGACGGCGGGGTCGGCCTCGACGGCGGCCTCGACGGCGGCCTCGACGGCTGCCCTGGCCGCCGGGCTCGGCGAGGCAGCGGCGGCGGCGGCGGCGGCGGCGGCTTCTTCCGGGACGACGCCGTAGCGTCGCCACACGTCGACAAACGCCTTCTCGGCCCCGGGTGGCCCATGCAGCCGCACGTCGCCAATGCGCTCCACGCACACGGCCCGCCGGCCGTCTAGCAGGAGCTCCTCGGGGCGCACAAACCGCATGGCGCCGCCGGCCCACATGCGCCGCGCAAACGGAGCGCCCGGCGAGTGGTCCGGGTCGGTGCCGTCCGGGGCCAGCAGCGACGGGGGGCGCTGCAGCGGGAAGTGCACGAGCTGGTGGCCGTGCGGCAGGTAGGCAATCTTCTGATGATCCTGTACATCGGGCAGCGCAAACGGGTCGGCGGCGGCGGCGGCGGCGGCGGCGGCGGCGGCTGGCGTGCTCCCGGCCAGAGAGTGGCCAGCCGCAAACGACGCGGCGCCACATGCCGGCGGCAGGTAGTCAGACAGGCTGATGTTGAGCAGGTGGGAGGGCACTGGCGACAGCACGTCGTAGATGGCCTTGGCCGGGCGTGCCGTCAGCTCCGCGCGCATGGCTGCCTCGTCCAGGGTCACGGGCGGCCGGCGGCCGTCAGTGTCAGTGTCGGTGTCGGCGTCGGCGTCGGCGTCGGTGTCGGTATCGGTGGTCGCATGCGACAGCCAACGACAACGCGGTCGGCCGGCCGCGACAGACTCGACCAGCGGCGACCGCAGCCGCGTCGCTACCCTTGCAACTGCCATCGACACAGGCAGCCGCAGCTGCATGCTCGGAGACGCCATTCTGCAGTCTCGGGGCAGGGACAGGAGGCGTTCGCGGTCGGACCCATCAGTAGATCCGGTAGTGTATTTTGTATACGGTTCTGTGGGTGGAGAATTCGCCGACGAAAAAAAACGGACGGTAACAGTTTAGCGGCCTGGCGCTGCAGATGACAACCGCTGTAAGAGAGGGAGAGAGGCATGTTTGCCCGCACAACGTTACAAAATCGCAGGCGTCTCAACACATAACTTTTTTTTTTAAGAAAAATTCATATTCTTGTACTGTGTTTCCACTTGTCCTGCCCGGCAATCACCTCGCTACGGCATCAATGGCTCGGGCTTGTTCCAGGTGCCCAGCAGCCGCCACGTCTGCGCAACCTGGGCCACTTCGGCCAGCGCCCGCTCGACGCGCTGGTCGGGGCTCTCGTCGGCTTGCTGACCCGCCGCAGCCGCTGTCGCCGCCTCTGCGTGCTCAAACTCGACAAAAAAGAGGTACTGGAACGGCCGTATGAGGCTCGGCAGGCTGTTGATGCTCGTGAGGTTCAGCCCGGCATGGCGGAAGCACTCCAGCACGTCGGCCAGTGCGCCAGGGCTGCGGTGCGGTACCGTGAATGAGACGAGCGACTTGGGCGTCGACTTGGCTGCTGCTGCTGCTGCTGCTGCTGCCTGGGGCCACCTCGCCGGCTCCTTTTGCTTCTTTCGCAGCACGTAGAACCGCGTCGTGTTGTCGGCCCGGTCTTCGATGCACGGTGCCAGCACGTCCAGCCCGCTGGCTTCTGCCGCCAGCGCACTCGAGATCGCCGCACTCGCCCCCGAGGCGTCGGCCGCCGCCAGCTCCGCCGCCCGTCCCGTCGAGCTGGCGTCGATCGTCTCCACTCCCGGCGGCAGGTGCGCCCGCACAAACGCCGTCGTCTGGCCAAACGCCTGCGGGTGCGAGTAGATGCGCTTCACGTGGTCGAGCGATGTCAGGGGCACGCCTTTTGCGTCTGGTGTTGGTGGCGCTGCTGCTGGCGCTGCTGCTGGCGCTGCTGCTGGCGCTGCTGCCGTTCCCTTTCCCACGTCTCTCCTCCGCCCCAGCAGGTAGTGGTGCACCGCCAGGTACACCTCTCCGCACACCGTGAGGCCCCCGTACACGTTGTCCCGGTCGGCCAGACTGGCCAGCGTGAACGTCACTGGCCCATGCGTAGAGTTCTCAAAAGGCACCACGCCATAGTCCGCCTGGCCCAGGCGGACGGCCTCGAACACGTCTGAACGATGGTGAGCACTTTCGGGTCTCCCTCGAGACACACAGACGAAGCCCACCTTTTATGGTGGCCACCGGGAGCTGGTCCCATTCCGGGCCGGGAAATGCAGATTTGGCCGCCTGGGAGCTCATGTCAGAAAAAAAAAAATAAAAAAAAGAGCCAGCCTCACACAGCCTCGCATGCTGCTATCAAAAGCCAGCCAACCAACCTGGTGGGTGTATGTTGCGACAGGTCCCAAGAAGGCCACGGCCTGCCGCGTGCCTGACTCCGTCTGTCCGCTGTCCATGGCAGGAGAGTCGATTCGGGCAAAGGCGGGTGCTTGGGACAATGAGTGTCAAGACTGCCGCTACAGAAAAGGGAGGGGGAAGCCCAATGGACCCGGAAAATTTTGAGAGCCTCTGCTAACGACAATGGCCTCTTGTCCAAATTCCCGGCACGTCGCTAGTGGGTCTTACCGTCCTAATATTATCCGTCCTCCACTCTCGCGCCCTGTACGCCCTCCCGTTGACAGCGGCCGTGGTCTGGGTCGTCGACAGGAGGGAATCGCACCAAAAAAAAAACAAAAAAAAACAGGTTTCTTCGGCATGACAAGACGCACTCTCTGAAGTGGCCGCCGTGCTATTATTAGTCACCGAGCAGTGGCTGTGTGCGGCTCATCAGCTCCGCACCGACATTCAATACAGCAAAACGAGTGTCATTTAAATTGCCTAGATAGGCAAGAATAGTACGAAGCAAACCACTGAAAGAGCCACTGGACAGGCGGGCCTGTCGCACAACAACCGCAGCTGGCAAGGATCGCCCTCCCCCACTTTCCGCCCAGCCGCTCCGGGCCGGGCACACAGAAAGAAGAGGACGGGATTACGCCAAACGGAGACCAATGCCTCCCTCCTTCCACGCCGCCTATTCATTTCCATCTGTTCCTCCCTTGTCGTCTCCCCTCTACTTCACCGCACACGCCTCGTGGTCAACGTCCTGCGAAAACAGATTGGACAGGTTGGACATTTCAGGTCCCACAGAAGTTCATCTGCTGCCTTGTTAGATCTTTGATCTTTGGATGTCGCTGGCCCTTGCGAGGGAAACACGTACGCCACGGGTCGTGTTTGTCCAGACTCAAATACACGAGGTTGTCATCATGGAGCGGAGCGGGCTGGGCCGTGTCACCTGGTAGCTGCTATAGCTGCCCATGCGGACCGTGGAAGCGGACGGACTGGCCATCAGCGGACGCTTGTGCTTCCGCGGCACATGGGCGGCTCGGCTATGACGGGACGGCGACTGCTGATTCTGGCTGCCAGCCGCTTGCTCCTTTGACGTGTCGGTTTGAGTCAAGAGTCCCTCGTCATCGACGAGGGAATCAATTTGTCAATCTGTTCAGTCAGTCAGAGATGAATGAGTCGAACAATCAGAGAGAGCCAAGGCAGCCTTACCGTCATAGTAGTCATCGTCGTCGTCGACGTCAGCTAACTGCTCAAAGTTGACCTTGTAGCGCAGCAGGCCGCCAATGCCGCCAAAGCCCTTGACGAACTGGTTGCCCTCGGTCGACCGGTCCGAGACAAACTCCAGCGCCGTGCCAAAGTCCTTGTAGTGCTCAGCAATCCATTCCAGGAACGACTCCTGCGAGACAATCTCCATTTCCTGGCCCGTCTCCTTGTCCATGAACATGTCGCGGTTGCCCGACTCCTGCTGCTTGGTCACATGGATGACAATCTCCGCACCCTCACTGTTCTTGAGCGTCGAGCGCGTAATCTCGAGGTTCTCAAACACAATGAGCGTCTCCACGGCGCCGAGCTCCAGCGCCTTGAGCGTGTCCTCGATACCGTAGCACACCCGGCCGGTGTCCTGGCTGATCTCCTCAAAGTACTTGCCGATGAGCTTCTTCTCCTGGATGAACTTGACATTGCCCAGCGTCTCCGACGACAGCTCAATGGCCTGGTTGAAGCCGTTCTCGCCGCCGTACGACACGTCCACCACCTTGATCACCTTGGTCTGCAGACGGTTGTCGAACATGTCCGATCCGTTCAGGTCGTTCTTGAAGTCGGCCGAACCCGCCAGGATGAGACCCGCCACGTTGACTTTGTCGTTGGTGATAAAGTTCTGCACAGCCAGCTCCGCCACCTTGCGCACATAGTTGTGGCGCTTCTCGTCACGCAGACGGGCAAAACGCAGCGCAGACTGACCACCACGGCCGTGTTTCTTGGGCAGGTCCACCGAGAACTTGTGCACCACCTCGCGGGTGTTGCCGCTGAGCGTGCCAAAAAGAGCGCCATTACCATCCATGACAATGAAGCCAAACTTCTGGTCCGACTCGAGCAGCTCGGCGAGGGCCTCGGTGTGGAACTTGTTGTCACAGAGGTACAGAGACGTGTTGATGGGCTTGAACGGCTCAAAGTCAATGTTGACCTTGCGCTCCTTGCCCTCGGACGTCAAGATTTCGCCGCAGTACACGACCAGGCCGTTGGGGGGCACCTTGTTGTACAGCTTGAGGCGCTGCTGGGTGGACGTGATGGCCGAGAGCACAGACTGGCGGTTGACGCGGGACTTGATGTTGGACGCGGTGCCCTGTTCAAACGCACGCTTATTAGCTGCAAAGGAAAGGTGCCACGATATCGAAGGGCCTGCTTCCCACATACGTATTCTTCAGCCAACATCTTGGAGATGCGGGAAACCTGGTCCTTGGGCGCTTCACGGGGGGGTCAGCTTGGCTGCCGGCTTGGCCTGTCAGGGCGTCCAAGGGCACATACGAATGATGAGGGAAATCATGCTAGTTCCGTTGCCGCGCGCAGCCTCAAGCCGCTTGATCAGCTTCTTCACCTTCCATATCTCGATCTGAACGTCGTGTCAGCTATGCGACTTGAGCAGAACAAATCCGGGCTGGGGACAAACTTGCGTTCTTCTCGGCCTCGTTGGCCTGGGGATCGCTCATATTTGCGGTAGGAAAATAAAATCACACAGAGAAGCACAGAGCACTAAGCACGAGAAGCCTCTGCTTCTCTACACAGTAACGGTGTGTTTGCAAGCCTTGGTCCTGATTTCTCCTCGAGCAGCTGGTGTGAGTAAGGCGTCAAACACGATACTCCAGAGGCGGGAAAGACGTTTAAATAGGTACACAGGAGGGACGTGTGGCTGTGGATGGCGGGGTTTTGCTGGAGAAATTTTTGTAAAACTCGGTAGCTACGTGTACAAAAAAAAAAAATAAAATAAAAAATAAAAAGAACAAAAAAATTGGCAGGGCAGGTGGCAGTCTTGGGGCACTGTTCCTGTGCTGAAAGCGACCCCAAGAGCGGGCTTTTCAGGCAGAAAACCAGCCTAGAACCCGACCCGAAACCCTAAATTCGCAGTCGTCGTAGCATGGCACTGTGCACGGGCCACCCATGACGTTCTGCACTGGCTAGTGATTCGATGGCGGCGCCGAACAATCGCGATCCAACACCCGTCATCACCCACATGCCGGAAACGGCGCTGCATCACAACCCACTACAACTGTGCTCTCCCTGCCTGCTGCCTGCTGCTCACAGCTTCCGACGATGGCCGAATCAATGCCTCTGCAGCTTTCCGAGACGGACCAGACTGCCAACCCGTCAACGCTCCTGGACCTGACCCCTTCGACCGGGGCCGACACGAAGGAGGCTGTTGTGCTGGAGGACCTGGACGACGAGCAGGCCATCATTGACGACGAAGACGACGACGACGTCAATGATGATGATGACACCCCCTACAGCGTCATTCGCCCGTGGCACCCGCGGTCCGGCCACGGCGTCAGCCGCCTGAACAAGTACGCCCACAAGCTGCCGGCCCTCCCCGACCTGCGCTTCGAGCAGAGCTACCTGCGCAGCATCTCTGCCGCCGACGTCTGGTGGAAGGTGGCGCTGATTACCGCGCGCGACCAGATCATGATGCCGTTCCTGCAGGGCCTGATCTACAATTCGGCTGTATGCGGGTGGCAGTTCTGGAACCGCAGCGCGCAGCTCAGCGGACAGTCCGCGGGTGCGCGGGCGCGGCGGTGGTGGTACGGCATCAACAACTGGCCCATCACGGAGAAGGCGGGCAAGGCTTGAGGCCGGCCAGGCGGAACTTCCCCCCCTCCCTCGGGGCTCCGTTGTATATATAGACATGCGACATGACAGAAACGTCTGTTCTTTACTTCTAGTGCAGAGCATTGGGCATTCGCGGATAAACACGACCTTGTCATCATTGCCTAGTAAAATATCCATGTCCCCCTCATGCACTGACAGAAACCCAGGGTGCCATCGTGTCAGTTTTAGCTAACACAAAGAGCCATACAAACACGGAAGCCCGCTTGACGTGACACAAAAACCCGTTTTCCTTCTGTCCCAAACGGCCCCGTCTAGACTTCACATGAACAAGAAAATAGCCAGTAACAAAAGCATACCAAAGACATAAACATGCCGACAAGACATGCCGGCACGGAATCACAGTGCAAAACACCGCTAACCGTCGAGCACGACGCCGTCCACGGGTCGAAGTGCTGTGTGGCTCTTTTCCGGGCTTCCCCTAAAAGCCAGTGGAGCGGTCGGAGCCAGCGGTGCCGGCGCGCCTTCTGGAGCGCTGTTCTCCTTCTCGGGCGTTCCAGGCCGTGCTGCCTTCTCTGCTACGTCCACTTCCTTGGCCACGTCTTTCGCCGGCGTCTCCATCAGCGGCCCCGGCGCTGCTGCTATGCCCTTGCCCGCTGTCCCGTTCTGTGCGGGCCCTGTGTCTGTCCGTTCGGCCGGCTCCTGGGCCACGGCCGCTTGCTCTGGCTTGGCGGTCTGGACCTCCTTTGCGTCCACCTCCATCTGGACCGCAAGAGGGGTCTGCGGTGCGGGCTCCTTGAGCGTCTTGATAGCCACGGAGATCTCGTCGGCCGTCCGCTGCGGCGGAGAATTGGCCGTCTCGTCGCTGCTTTGGAGCGACTCCGACATGGTGACGTCGCCGTCGCTGGGCGTTGTGGCGCTGGACTGGTGGGACTCTGCCAAGACCATGTCAGACTTGCGCACCAGCTTCCTTCCCGCTGCCTTGGACCATTTTCCTGTCTCCTGGTTGAGGACAGCCCGGACGGGTATCTTGACCACGACGCTGCGGGGCGCCGTGTCTCCCAGCTCCTCATCTTCGTCGTCGAGCAGCGCATCTTTGTCGTCGTCAAACTCGTCGTCATCGTCATCTTCCTCTTCCGGGACGTGCTCGTCCTCCTCTTCGTCGTCGCCCATATCAGGCTCGCTGTCCTCATCTTCTTCTTCGGAATTGTACTCGTCAAAATGTCTCTCTGGCTTCTTAGCCCACCCGTTCATGCTGTGGTTTACGGCAGCGGATCGGCGAGGACGGCCGGTAGGGCCGATGGATAGCTCTTCCATGTGGGCGTCGCCTTCGCCGAGAACACTGGTCGAGGTGCTAGGGGCGCCGCCTGTGCTGCCTGCACCGCTGTCGACATTGAGACGGTTTGGTGGCCGTATCTGCCGTCCGCTTGCTGTTGTCATTGGACCTGCGGGCTCGGCTGGCGTGTGTGTTCCTGTCCGACGTGAAGAACGCCGCGGACCCGTCGAGTCGCTGAAAAAGTCATCGTCGTCTGAATACGTGTACTTTATCCTCTTGCCCCGGGTCCGGCCTTCGTACACCGAGAAGCCAGGGTCGGGCCGCTTGAACTGGTCCCGGCGGTGCTGGCGGTATTCTCGTCGTCGACGTCTCTGCATGAAACACACAAGTTAGCCATCTTCTTTCATGTCTTCGCCCCCCTGTGGACGGATTGGCAGGCGTACCTCCTCCGTTGCCTCGAAGCGTGGGATCTCCTCGTTTAGCCGCCTGGCGAGCTTCTTTGCTTTCGGGCCACCGTCCTTTGTCTCGAGTTTCTCGATCAAAGCCTGGATTTCCTCGATAGACCCAGCGACACTCCACCACGTCCGGTTGATAAATCCGGCTGGATTGCTTTCCCTGTACACGCGAAAAGCGGTGTCGTCTCGGCCCTCGACGAGGAAGTATCGTCTCTTGTCGCTATCCGAGCCGAACGGCTGAATAGACAGGGGGATGTTGGCGTCATCGTCGTGCCGCTTGTTTTTGTACGTGTGGTCGAGGATGTCGTGGACTACTTTGGACGAGGACATGGTCCACAGGATCAGCGCGCGCAGGAGGGTCAGCTGTGCGGCAGCGGTTAGCAGGCGTGCCATTCTCACGGCTCAACAGTGCGACATACCCTCTCGGTCGGCGACATTGTGGCAAATGTCTTCCCTCCTACAAGAGGGTTATCAGTCCACGCCACCACCCACTGCGACTTGTGCGACACCACGGCTTCCTCGAGTGCGCGGTTGTAATGGCCGGGTCTAGCAGACATCCAGAGTCAGCGGGGTTCGACGCCTTCAGATGCAAGAAAAGGGTGCCAGGTTGCCGTGCTCATACTTTACGTCTTGCTGGCGGTTGAGAAGCAGCTTGAGAAGGGCGCAGAGGAAGTGCTCTACGCGCTCGCCCGGTACACTGTTGACAATATCGTGCTCGAGCTCCTGCGGTCCGAAGTTCGCCAGGTTCTTGGGGAAGGCATCGGCGAGGCGGTTTCGAAACATGACGATGAACTGTCGGTTGTGGAAAGGCAATGGTCAGCATGTGCGGCAGCCCCAGAAATCTCGACCAGATTATCTGCCTTCCCCGCCTAGCAGCCATTTCCCACGCGATCTTTCGCGTCGCCGCCAACTTCTGACGCGCAAAACCCCAGATAGAACTTACTGCAATGTCCTGGTTGTCTGCTAGCACATATTCGTGCGGCGGCGACGGCTCGCGGTCGCGCTTGGGTGGCGGTGAGGCGTCGCGAACGGGAGCCGCCGCTGCGCCCTTGGACAGCTTGTGGAAGAACTTCAGAATGCCCTTTTCCTTCCGCAATTGGATGTCTGACTCGTCGTCCGAGGGCGCAGGCGAGAGCGACGAGAGGGAGGACAGGTCAGACGAGCCGCTGTCGGCCATGATGGAACCCTGCTAGGAAGAGACGTCTTCCTGGGCGCGTAGGAGGCGGGCTGGGAGGCCTGGGCGTATCGGAAGACCAAGCCTGATGCGATCGATGCCAGAGACAAATACAGAAACAGGAAACAGAAGAGGACAGAATTATGCAAAAATTAGATACGCGAACGGCACGCGTGGACTTGGTATGTGCTGTGGTCGAGGGAGGGAGGATGGAAAAGTTTAAGTCGATTTTGCGTTGGATTAAATGGAGCCGCGTTTTCTGGCTGCGCTTCTCCACGGATGTTATATTACACCACCACCCCTTGTTAGGCATGCAGTGCAAGTTCCGCCGCCATCGTTAACAGACCGCCACCGGCCATCACAAACAGTCTTCCCCGCCGGCTGCTTTCCCAGACACAACGTGGTGAATTATTTGCCCTCGGGCTCTATACTCTATGCTGGCCACTCTGGAGCCTCTCCACGCCCATGCCCTGCAGACCCTCCGCTTTCTCTACCACTGGGTATCCTCTTCCCGTTCCCTTACCTTCTCATCCAATCGCTGTAATGATCTTTTCCCAATGCACCCCACGTGGTGATGTAGACAGCCGAGTCCTTCACTAGCCAAGACGGTTGCTTTGCTGGGATGCGTTTGAGCCCTGGCAGCAAGGAGTGAAAGAAGGGGCCAGATGAACAAAGCAGCCTCGATAAATTCCCGCTGCGTTCACAGTGACAGCAGTGGCAGAACGAAGCGAGGCAATGCAGCGTTGGTGGTGTCCAGCCATGAACAGTCCCAAAGAAACCCCGCCTATCCATTCAGGCAGACAACCATCCACAGGCAACACAGGAACTCCCGCGGGCAAGGCAGAAACGCTTGCCTAGATTCTGTCGAGGCCGCTCGAAATGCCAAAGCCTGATCCTGCAAGGCGTCTGAGGCAATTATGAAAAATGGCATCCACACCTAACTCCATCCAACTGAGAAAAGAGAAAACCCACAACCAGAGTCCGCAGGTACAGGAAAATGTTTCACTAGTTGCAGTCTTCCCACCACGCACTTTATCCCCTCGGTGACGGCAAATGCAGCCTTTGCTCACAAGTCCTTCTCACGTCTGTAAGCGGCCAATCCGACGATCCATCATCTCGATTTCTGTCGTAAAGCAGCCTCGTTCACTCGCATGGCTCCATCAACATGCCAATGCGAGAGATCAATAGACAAAAACACTTTTTTTAGTCTTTTTTTGTCGCCCGTCTGATGGGAGGGGGAACGATCTTCTCGGTCCACGGGCCGCCTCTCTATCCTCGCTTGAGGCTGAGGCGTTCCGCCGACAGATAAAATAACCATGACAGTCGCCAACTGCCGCCAAAGCAAAACCGGGGGAGCCAGATGCAAAAGACAAAAATGATACATAGTTTCCTTCGCAGAAGTGAAGCGGCGCGCGAGCCATCACTGGGTCGCATTTCCCGGGATCAAAAACAATCGCAGGCACAATCTTCACATTAACCCCCGCCAACCCACAGGAACATAACACAACAAAGCATCCAGCACCATCTTTGACAGCTTTTTGCGCCTTCCATGCTCCATTCAGCGAGTTTTCTGTTCGAGAAGAAAAACACATAATCAAGGCCATCGTGGACATGCGCAGTAGCAGCCCAAAGTTGGACCGTCTTCTGTCAACAAAGAACCCGTAATCCTGTGTAGTGACAGTAGCGTATGAACAGTGCTGGTGAGTGCTGCCACGCTGTCCCGGCTCGTCAGAGTGTTGAGGTCGCGTCGAGGTGGCGAGCGGGGGAAGGACAACAGACGTTGGATTATGCGATGGGTCCACTTTTTGACCGTGCAAACTCATACATTTGAACTGTAAGAATTTACTGTGTGGCTTGATGTGTGCTGATGGCACGTGATATAGCAGGGGAGCGGCTGACTAACTCGATGGGGCGGGCTGTTAGCCCTGACCTTTGCTAAAGCACGGAAAAAAATTATTCGGTGTGTGTGGACTTTTGTGAAGAAGCGTGCAGCATCTCGAAATTTGACTTTTTTCTATCCCCATCCATCATCTACCACATTGAAAAGGGTAAGACACAACCCAACACCACAACTTCCTCGTTCTGTCTTCTGTTTCTTCTTGTCTTCATAGGCAAGAGACGACGATCCATAGCTTCACTCCTTTTTGGAATTGTTTTGGAGAGCAATACTAAAACCTCATCGAATACAGATCTCCGAAGAATCTCGATCAATTCGAATCCAACGGAGCCATGGGTCGCGTTATTCGCAATCAGCGCAAGGGTGCTGGTGGCATCTTCAAGTCCGTACGTTTATCTCTCTCGGGGGACGACGGCGAGCCGAATCGACGCTGTGCCTGGGTTTCTCTGCTCACACCTCTCTAGATCACCCGCCTTCGGAAGAACCCCGCCAAGTTCCGGACTCTCGACTATGCTGAGCGTCACGGTTACATCCGCGGTGTCGTCCGCGAGATCATCCACGACCCCGGCCGTGGTGCGCCTCTGGCCCGCGTCGTTTTCCGCGACCCCTACCGGTTCAAGCTGCACACCGAGACTCTGATCGCCAACGAGGGCATGTACACCGGCCAGTTCATCTACGCCGGCAAGCACGCCACCCTGACCGTCGGCAACATCCTGCCCCTGGGCTCTGTCCCTGAGGGTACCGTGGTCACGAACGTCGAGGAGAAGGCTGGCGACCGCGGCGCTCTGGGCCGCACGTCTGGCAACTACGTCACGGTGGTCGGTCACAACGCCGATGAGGGCAAGACCCGCATCAAGCTGCCCTCGGGCGCCAAGAAGGTCGTCAGCAGCAAGGCTCGCGGCATGATCGGTATTGTTGCTGGCGGTGGCCGGACGGACAAGCCTCTGCTGAGTACGATTTACCTGCCCACTTGAACATTCAAGAGAAATCTCTTTGTCTGTTTGTTTTTTCTCTTTTTCGCAGTACTGACCTTTTCCACAGAGGCGTCCCGCGCGAAGCATAAGTTCGCCGTCAAGCGCAATAGCTGGCCCAAGACCCGTGGTGTTGCCATGAACCCTGTCGACCATCCTCACGGTGGTGTACGTATTCCCTACATGATTTGGACTGCTGCATGGACAACCGTGTTTCTTGGTACTGACAACAACAGGGTAACCATCAACATATCGGTAAGGCATCGACCATCTCCAGATACGCGGCACAGGGCCAGAAGGCCGGTCTTATTGCTGCGAGAAGAACCGGTCTGCTGCGCGGTACCCAGAAGACGAAGGAGTAAGGCAAATCAAAATAAAGGAAAAAATTGCCGGGGACCGTTCTTTGCTTTTCACAGGGGCTCAATGTCATGGCTCGGGGGTTCAATGGACAGCATCGTGCTTTGCTTTATGTGTTGCCAGGATGACAGTGCGGAGTGTGGCCGAAGGCTCGAGACACCACTGTCGTGCTGTTCTAGCAGAAAATGGAAGAAAAAAATGTGACCAACTCTGGGCATATGAAGGTGACGTCTGCCAGTGTCCCATTTGCCGAGTCGGCTTGGAAGACTGGGTCGTATGACATGTACTGTGTGCCAGTAGTGCCCTGCTTTAATAGAGAACTAGCCGCTTGTCTCACATCAGCACGTACGACAGTCGCTCTTTCCGTTTGTGACTCTATTCACCAGGCATGTCAGATATTGCATTTTCGTCCCGGTTCCTTCCCAATGTTCGCCTGCCAGAAAGCCCGATTTGCCGTCCTGTCCAGTATGGCACGTTTGCTGTGCCCCACCGGAGTTAGAAAACCTTGCTGGCCCGGTTCGGTAAGCCAATTCGACCCCGCCAAAGGCCGTATAACCACTGGTGGCACTTCTGTCACTGCATCGTCCTTTCTGCCCGCAACAACCCCGTCCTTCTCGACCACAAGCACCTGTCGCAATCCATTGTCCGCCATGGCCGCCGAGAAGAAGTACCGTCTTTTGGTTCTGGAGAACCCTCTCCTTGGTGAGTACTAATGTTAGGCGAGGGGAGGCACAGCTCTTTGCTCACTTCTTGAAGACATCATTGCCGATGGCGACCAGACTCTGCTCGACAAGTATAGCATCAAGGCCAATGATGCCATCCTGGCCGAGCCCAAGCATCTCGGGATCTACGAAGATCTCCTGACCAACTTCAAGGCCTCGCTGAGTGCCGGTGGAGCTGCCCAGAACACTGCCCGCGGTGCTCAGTACATCCTGTCCCCTGACAGTGTTGTCTTCCTCGGCGGTGTCGGCAAGGACAAGTACGCCGAGGTTTTGCACGACACTGCCGTTGCCGCTGGTATCCGTGTCGAGTATCGTGTCGATGAGAAGCAGCCGACGGGCCGGTGTGCCGTCGTGGTCACGCCAGGCAACCGCAGCATGGTCACGGACCTGGGTGCCGCCAACCATTATGACCTGGATCATCTGAAGTCGCCTGCCATCTGGCCGCTTGTCGAGAATGCCGAGGCCTACTATATCGGTGGCTATCACCTGACGGTGTGCCCCCCGGCGATCATGGCCCTGGCCAAGGAATCGGCCAGCAAGAACAAGATCTTCATCCTGTCCATCTCGGCCCCCTTCATCCCGCTGGCTTTCAAGGAGGTGCTCGATGCCACGCTGCCGTACCTCGACTACATCATGGGCAACGAGAGCGAGGCGGCGGCCTTTGGCAACACGCATGGCATCAGCAACATCGACCTGGCCGAGGTCGACAAGGTCCCAACCGAGGAGCTCAAGAAAATCGCCAAATACATGGCCAACCTGCCAAAGGAGAACCCGAAGCACAAGCGTGTTGCCATTGTCACCCACGGCCACAAGCCTACCATTGTGGCTGTTCAAGGCGAGGACGAGGTTAAAGAGTTCACTGTGCTCCCCATTGGCAAGGATCTGATAGTCGATACGACGGGTGCGGGCGATGCCTTTGCGGCTGGCTTGACGGCCGGCATTATTGATGGCAAGCCACTGGACCAGTGCATTGCAATGGGCCAGTGGTTGGCCCGCCTGTCCCTTACCCAGCTGGGCGCTTCGTAAGTTTTGCATGCTCTGTGCATTGTTGCTATACTGCTATGGACTAACACGATGGCCACCACAGGTACCCATTCCCGAAGCAGACTTTCTCGCCGTCATCGTAACGTCTCTCTCGGCGTAGGGCAGGAGGGGAAGCAGAGAATGCACAGAGGTCCTCTGCGCATTCGGAAACGAGTACATACTAGATCTAGCAAGCTAGATGGCGTTCGATAAGGATCGGCAAAGGAAACAGGAAAGCAGGGAAACGGACATGCAAGGTTTCAACAACGATGAACACTGCTAAGCCAGAAGGGGAGACGATATTTGCATGACGAAATTCAACTTTATGATATCCATCTTAAGATGCAGAGCGGCAGAATCTGAAAATAGCATAAACAATCGATGAAATTGCATCTGAATCGCCCGCCGAATCAGCGATACACAGTGGAATGTGTAAGATGAGAAGTAAATGGTGTAGCGTCTCTTCGTTGCAGAGACGATTCAGCTAGTTGGCATGCTACCTGAACCAATTCAGTCTTTCGCTTGTGAACCACCAGCGGGTGTTGAACTGATGAAGGGAAGGGGCAGCCTGAATGTCATGTTATCATCTGCCGTTGATTTTCCCGCCTCGCCCACATTGGAGCCTCTGGGCCAGTTTCTGGAAGGGAGGTTTTTCTCCTGTCGTCCACCTACCCGGTGGTGTTCGTAGTCACGTCAGGGCTGTTCCCAGTTCTGGTGGAGTGCTAGATGGTCAAAATCACTTTGATGGCGGCTGGTCGCCAGTCCGCAGTCGGACGGAGGCGTCTTGGTGTGCGGCGTATCGAGGAGGTATCTTGTTTGAACAACTGATACACAGACCAGCCGACGGAAAATGCCACAAGAACGGATGATTCTCGTTTCGGTACAGATTGCAAGATACGTATAAATTTACAGTGGCGGCTCGTATAAGAACGAGTTGCCATGTCAGCTGGAAGGCGTCTCTATTTTCTTAGTCGAAACTCGAATAACAAATTAGTATCTCAGCCTATAGTTGGGATATAATGTTGACATGTTTCCCCCTAATTAGACCGCCTTAATGTAAACGAGAACCCCTGGCTGTGCCTCAGGACGGAAAGCACAGACACACCTCCAAAAAAACATCAATTTTCATTGAGCAGATTTGAGACGCATATAAGACTGATATCCACACCCGGACAACGACTCGTGTCGCTTTCAACATATCATCTCCGGTCCAGATCACGCAGTGGCTTGGAAGGTACAATAAGCGAGGGGCACCAGCGTACAACAGGCAAACGTGGCACATGCACAGTGGGCGGCGACTCATCGTGGAATTTTTTTCTGGTCGTTAAGGGCACTGAGCAGTGCATTGCGGTCATACGTATTGGTCTCTTTCATCAAGCCCGTCTGGCGGACGGTGTTGCGGAAGTGTGTTGGGTCATCCTTGGATGCTGGAGTCCCTCGGCCCCAGGCTGTGGCGGCCTCCTCCCAGTTTCGTCTCATGGCCTCCTGGTCGCTGGCTCGGCCGATGCTGCCAATAGAATTCTCCCTGGCAATTGGCGCCGAGGGGGCCTGCGGTGAATAGGCTGAGCTGTAAGGCGCCCGCATTCGCCGAGGCGAGGCTGAGGGGACCCGGGATGACGACGCAGCAAAGCTGCCACTTGGGGTCTGCTGAAGCATAGGAGGCAGGCCTCGGGGGCTTTGCACGGAAGGCATGCTAGAATATGGGTTCTCGCTGAAGTTGCTGGAATACAAGGAGTCTTGGCTTCCGCTCCCCGTGATTCCTAGCGTGGCCGCCTGTGCCTGCTGTAGTTGCTGGGGCAGCAGCCGCGCATCCTTCTGCGCCCAAGTACTCAGAGATGGTGGCAAATGGGTCGGGCTCCCACCGACCGCTGCCAGCTGTCGTATCGGCTGTCCCGGTGCCATAGGCTGGAATCCGCCATCCCTCATAGGGCTGTCCATGCCAATTGCTTGACGCAGAGGCTGATACGGTGTTGGAGTAAACACAAAGTCCCAAGGAAGGCTGGGAAACGTCTTCGATGTGCTGGGTCCTGCTGCAGAGGTATTGGTAGCAGGCATAGCGGTACCAGAAACTGGCATGTTTAGCTGGCCGAAGATCGCTTCGGCCGTGGCTGAGTGCATACCGTACGACGACGATGACGACATCCACTGCTGTTGCTGCTGTTGCTGTTGCTGTTGCTGCTGCTGCTGCTGCGGCGGCGGCGGCGGCGCCATGGTTGGATCATAGCCGGGTCGAGATGGCTGGCACTCGGGTGGGACCAGGAAGTTCTGAACACGGTTATAAGTTTCCAGGTCCAGCGATCCGAATTCCGTACCAAGGGAGGAGACTTGGTGGTCCACATTTCCGGTCCTGCTCTCCATTGGCAAAAAGTCCTCCGAGTCTATGACATCCTTGTAGCTCTCATTCCAAGAATTCTGCAGCACGCTCTCGCGTGGCTTGGTGGGAACGGCAGGAGTCGAAGCGTGAGGGGCGGTGTAAGTCCCGGGAGACATGGACACCGTCGCTTGAAGTTGAGCGGCCTGAGCAGCCTGAACTGCCAGCGTTGCCGCTGAAGGGGAAGCCGTAGCATAAGATTGCTTCCCGGTCGCAACTGTGGACACAGCAGCATATGCTGGCGGTCCTGTTGCAGCTGTAGGCGCAACATCATATACCGGTTGCCCAACCACGGCTGTAGGCACAACAGGAGCAGCGGCAGGAGCCCGAGCCGAAGGGGGAGTATAGTCCTCAGTGAAGCAAATCTTCATCGTTTCTCGCCCGGACTCCACGACCGTCACCGCAGTCCAGGGGAAGGCATCGTCATGTACAAGCTCAACGGCACATTCGACAATGTTGAATATTCGTGCCAGCATTTCGGCCGGGGGTTCCAGACGCTGCACGCCCTCTTCGTCCAAGCGTGGCTTGAAGGCGCCATCGTCGCGCCGGAGAGCTCTCCAGCCGTCCAGAGGGGCCAAACCGAGCACTTCGGCGTCTTCGGGGAGCAGGTAAGGTGCAGGAGCTGCGTCCGTGTCGGGAATGATTCCCACAAAAATCGACAAACAACGCGTTACAGTCCGGTGCATGTCCGTGATATGAGGACTGAGATGCTCCTTGAACCTGACAAGATCCCCACGCTGCGCGGAGATCCAGGCCATGTAGATGCGAAATAAGGACAGACACGTTTCCATGACTGCACCCTTTTTCGCCTTCGCCTGGCTGTTGCTGGCCTTGCCTTTAGCATTTGCCTTGGAGCTGCGGGGTGCGTCGTGTTCGTGGAGATCCGACTGAGAATCTTTGCCATCAAAGTGTCGTGTTGTTTCGCCTTCCAAGACTCGGCCAAGAATCAGAATGCATCGCACGGTGAATAGAAGGATAAACTGGCAAGACTGGGACGCCGATGCACTCCAGTTGTCTGTGTAGTCATGTTAATAACAAGATGTGGCTTCAAGAAGTGCTCGTGAATTAGATCGCACCTTTAACTCTCCTCAAGGAAACGTCATAGGCAGCAATGTTCATTAAAACGGCCTTGTGCAAGTAAAGGGGCTGTTCCGCCGAATTAAGAAGGACTTCCCAACGGTGGAGAACCTCTCGCTCCAGCTCCCGCTGCTGAGAGAATTCCTCGCCTTTGAAGTAGTGGGCGTGCAGTCGGATCAGCCACGACCCAAACATATCGTACGGATCGGGAGCCGATGAAGCCGTCTTGCGCGGTCCGGTAGGTTGCAAGAGCTTCTTGAACTCTGATGCAAGGTTCTGCGGTGCCAGATTGTTGGGGTGCTGAACAGACCACGAACGAAGGAAGTGGTACACCACGTCAAAGTCTTTGTGCTGGTCGGCAGTGACCACGGCCATCTGATGGTGTGCATCCCCTTCCTGCGGCATGAGGTCCTGGGCCAGTCCGTAGTAGGTCAGTGCAATATCTGGGATATGGCTCTTCTGACGCGACGAGGAGGTGTTCATGCGGTAGCGAGACAAATCCCCAAGATGCAGAAGCGTGCGGTAGCAAGCAAGCGAGACTTCATGCATCAGATTTGCCTCCTGGACATCGATGACCTCGTTCATCTTCATGTTTTCGGATTTCATCAAGTGGGCAATGCGCTGCAGCGGGACCAACCGGTACCGGGCTGAAAGGCGCTCAATGAAGCCCTTGTAGAAGTACTGTGCCGTCTTCAGGTGCTTGGCGTACTGCTTCTCAATGCTTCGAAACTGGACAATCTGACTGTGTCCACGGTGGCGCTGCAGAGCCCTCTTGTACTCCGTGTTAATCAAGGAGTGGACTTGCCACAGTTTCCCAAGCACACGGTTCTGGTGCGCAAACTTGAAGTCGGAGAAGGTGGCTGTCATGCAGGCCAAACGGAGACTGGAACAGTGTTAGTGTCTCGAGGCCGACACAAAGCAAGGAGAGAAACACACGTGGCCAGCATATCTTCGACAGCCTGCAGGTCTGCCAGCTTCTTGTTGCTGCTGTCATCCTTGTCGATCTGGCCTAGCTTCTTCTGCATGGTGTGGATGATCTTTTTGGCTTCCCTGCACGGCAGTCAGCGATGTTGATCTTCGCTGCGGATCCTAGTAAGATGGGGGGAGGCGCCTACAGCCAAGGCCGTTCGGCCTCTGTTGCCTCCTTTGCAGTTGCCATGGCTTATAAGCGGAATCGGGCGGGTAGTGTGGTGGCAGCTTGAGGCTGCGAAGCGATCATACGTTCGATGAACGCGAAGTGAGAAACTCCCAGCAGAAACGGTGAAACGCGACTCGTGCAATAGCAGAAGGCGCGCACGCAGAGCTGAGTGCTAGCTGCGATCATACGGTTCCAGATACTTTGAAAACCGGGGGATGCAGTCCATAGCTATGTTGTCGTGGTCGTATGGGGAGCTTGCCTTCGGCTCCGGAGCGGGAGACTCGATTGGTAGTTGTCATACAAGCAACTGGTGGCAGACACATTTGGCAAAAAAAAGGCACAGAGGCGCAATATATAGGTGATTAAAATGTTATTTTCCGAGGGGCCAACCAGGAAAGACGTTTTGTGCGCAAGAATGGCGAGCAGTGAGTCGAAAATAAAAACTTCGAGGCTATTCATTCGGATGTTGGACCTGCCCACATTTGACATTTGGATCAAGATGCCGCCAAACACGGTGTGGCGCTGCTGACGTACTTGTGGCTGGTGCGTGTACAGTGTCCATACAGTGCATACTCATACGACACAGTGCTTTCACTCGCTGCAGATTTTGCGCCGCGACAGGAAAGGAGTGTTTTTTCTGGTTTCTCTACGTTCACAATTCTCTGTTATTGTTTTCCTGAGTTGCAAGTTGCTTCTTCAAACGGGGTGTTCCACTGCCAATAATTGGGTCTGCTGGGCCACCTGGTTGTGGAATCGCCATCAATTTTCAATCGCCGGTTTCCGACGGTTTCTGAAAACAGCCCAAAGCCTCACCCGATCCGCAAGCGCCGCCTCCCCCTCTTTATCATCCCTCCAACGTAGCTGATCGAGCTTAGCCGGCAGCTAGACGCATCGCCGTTTCGTTTCCGGACTTGAACGGCCCCGGCCTCCCTCATTTGGAGCACCGGAAGGGATGTGAGGCAGAGAACAATACCAATCGTGATGCTATTGTTCTGACCCTTTACAGACTGTTAGCTGTCGTTCGTCCTGGTCCTCCCTTGTCTTGGCACACATGATAGGCAGTAAGAACAGGTCGGAGTCTACGCGGTACCGCCATCGTGCTGTCTTTATAAGGAAAACCAAGAGACAACCCAATATGGCATCGGGATCTTCTGCACAGCAGCAGCAGCAGCAGCAGCAGCAGACAGAGGATATCGACGAAGAATTTACAATAGACTGCGGAACAAATACAGCTGGCTACCGCCCAGTACAGATTGAAGCTTCAACCATGATTTCTGACCTCTTTACGCGCCCCCCGCTGGTTCGTGACGCCTTGGAGACGGACACGTCGGACGTCCAGGACGAGACTGTTCATCTCTGTCTGCCGTACATGTCTGGCAAGGACGGTGGACCTCTTGGTAGCTACAACGACTCCGGGGTGCCCCGACTAGACCGCCCACGACACATCAGGTTTCTCAAAAAGAGCCTAGAGCAGCTCCCGGGCGCCTTTGTCGGCTACGATGCTAGTCGGCCCTGGCTGCTGTACTGGTGCCTCAACGGTCTGGCTCTGCTTGGCGAAGATGTGTCGTTGTATCGTGAGCGTCTCATAAACACTGCACGATCCATGCAGAATGCCACCGGCGGCTTTGGTGGCGGCTTCAGTCAAGCGTCTCACCTAGCCACTACATACGCTGTTGTTTTCTCTCTGGCCTTGGTTGGCGGCGAAGACTGCTACGACGTCATTGACCGGCGGGCATTGTGGAAGTGGCTGAGCTCTCTCAAACAACCCGACGGTGGATTTCAGATGTCTGTGGGTGGAGAGGAAGACGTCAGGTATGCCGCTTTATTTTTTTTTTTCTTATCTTTTTTTTCCCACTCTCCTTGTGCCTGCTTGAATTTTTGACCCCCCTCTCCCCCTCTCTTTCCGCTTCCCCCCCCGTGCTGAGAATGTGGCGAGCGGAAGGCAGGTTGCTGACAAAATAGGGGAGCATATTGCGCAGCTGTCATTATTTCAATTCTTGATCTGCCTCTCGGCTTGAGCCACGACTCTCCTGCGTGGACCCCCGAAAACCCGACTCTCTTTACTGGACTTGCCAATTATGTTCAGAGGTGTATGTTTGTTTGCCACCTGACCTGACAATTTCAACCGCGATCCTGCGGGTTTGAATTTTTGAATTTTTTGATTTTTTTTTCACGACCTGATTTGCTGACGCGAGCCGCGGCTTTTGTTGGGGAACAGGCCAAACATACGAGGGTGGCATATCGGCCCAGCCTGGCACCGAGGCCCATGGCGGATATGCATTTTGCGCCCTAGCTTGTTTGGCCATCCTCGACTCTCCAGATCGCTCCATCCCGCGGTAAGCCCCGACCGATAATGAACACCCTTCTTGAGCCGTCCACTCACGGCTTGACAACAAGTCATGCATGATCAAGCACTGCAGTTTGGAATGGAGTCGGAGGTGTTGGTGGTGTGGTGTTGTTGGTAGCGGCCGCAGTCACAATGACCGCTGGTCGTGGGCGAGAATGACGAACTGCCTCGCAAGCAATGCCACCCACCTGCAGCCAAGTGGCGACGCGGCCACATGGTAGCTCGAGTGTTGAGTCACTGTCCGCTGGGGCTGCCGAGAGACTAACGCGCCATCCCTTGTCCGCAGATACCTCGACGTCCCGCGCCTGGTCTTCTGGCTCTCCTCGCGCCAGTACGCCCCCGAGGGCGGCTTCTCGGGTCGTACTAACAAGCTCGTCGATGGATGCTACAGCCACTGGGTTGGGGACTGCTGGCCACTGGTCGAGGCAAGCCTTGGCGGCACAGAGAGCGGCGGAAACTCGGCGCCATTGCAGTCTCTCTTCAGTCGGGAAGGGCTGATCCGATACATACTGTGCTGCTGCCAGGATGAGACGAAACGTGGCGGCCTCAGAGACAAGCCTGGGAAGTCCGTACCCGCCTTTCTATTTTCCCTTTCTTTTTTTATCCTGGATTGTTTTTCCCCGAACATTTTCTCGACAGCTGACCATTTTTCCCTTGTGTCCCGCATGCAGAATGTCGGATCCGTATCATACCTGTTATGTGCTCTCCGGTCTGAGCTCGGCTCAGCACAAGTGGGAACTTGTGGCAAAGACGATGGCGGCTGTCCCGGAAGCAAACGTAGCCGACGAGAATATCCTGGTAGACTCTGCGTGGGTGGTATCTCCGTACACGGACTACAGCGTGCAGGTCTTTGACGAAAGAGACCGCGTGAACACTCTCCATCCCGTCTACACCATCACGGCCGACCGCGTTGCGCAGATCAAAGCGTATTTTAGGTCCAAGGAAGGCTTCTGAGCTGGCCAGGTGTGGGGAGGGGCGAAGGAATGTGCTCGCAGCCGAGGGAGAGCGGCAAGGGTGGCCATGACTGTAGCAGGCAGGTGCAGATGCCGCAGCAAAGGCAAATCATAAATAAGCAGGGTAGGGTGTACTCGCAGGGAAATTGATCTGGCAATCGACCAATGGGGCACCGCTACATGAATCTGGTCATGCTCGCCGTCGTGTTCGAGAGCTTACGAGTGCTGTCGGCCGCCACTTTCCAACCCCCATAGACGGTCCGGTCATGCAGCTGACGAAGATACGAGAAGACACGTATGGTTGTTTGTTGACGCAAAACATAAAGAAGTCATGCAAGTTCATACCAAAGACGCGCATCATGCAATGGGCAACTATGGAACCCAAAAGAAACGTCTCAGGTAAGGAAGGCGGCTGTGTTGCCACGATGCTGCTGCCGTGATTACATGACCGGGGTTGTCTCCCTGCAGCTGTAGGAAGGATGTTGTGGCCCGGAAGGAGTAGTATGTGGTCGTGCAAGCTTGACCGTGGTCACCGGACCTTGGTATGGCCAAGCTGGCCATTGAAAAGCAGAGGCGAGACCGTGCGGTGGCCGGATGGGCCGCATGCGGCCGGTGGGCATATATTGCCGTCAGGGAGAAACAATGCGTTGGCCATGCAGAAGGAAAGACGATATTCCGTATGATATGCACGAATACGAGCGAACGGCTGGAGGGCAGACGAAACGAGTAGTGTGCGTGGATGGAATTGGGAGGGGGGGTAGGCAGGCGGACTCAATCTTGCTGCATGCACGCCACAATGCGAGGGAAACCCGGCAGCATTGCAAGACTATACCCACGGGGCATTCTTTGCATGCCATTTCCCTGGCCTCTGGCTGTGTTCATAGCCAAAATATACTTCATTTGATGTCGTTCATAGTGTAGGCCGACAGGCAATAAGCCAGATGCAGGAGGAGGGTGACCGGCAGGACCCGTCTTCGCTCATCGTCTTCCACCGAGGTGTTCATTGGCTACCCTCCATATGCTCAGCTATTAATTTTTTTCAATGCATGTTTCTTCTGTGCCGCGAGGAAGACAGCTTGCGCATCTGAGGATGCAAGGCGTAATATGAAGCCAAGTTGGATTCTGCACACGTGTGTAAATGCTCCATCGACATGCATTGGCTCTGTCCTTGCTTTCCACACAAAGTACGAGTATATTTCCGTGGATTCGTGCTAGTGAGACGCCCATCGACTGCCGTCTGTTGTCCTCCGCCAACTGCGCCTTCTCAGAACGAATATTGACAGCGGCCGCATAACGGGTCTCTGTGTTGTCCATCGCACAAAGTTATCGGACGATTCTTCTCTGCCGTGTGTTTTCTCCTGCTCCGTCTTGCAAAATCCTGGCCTCTAGTCCTCCAGTCCAGACAATCCTTCAAACCTGGGAAACACCTTCAAAGATAAAAGGCATTGCCTCGTAAATATATGAGGAAGGCGTTGCATTGGCCCATTATCTGCATAAATATATATGCACTTAGGGAATGAATTCGCAGCTAGCCGGCGACAAGACGACGCCGCCGCTCTCTGCTTCCCATGGTTCCCGGCCGCCTCCGCCTTTTCCAATGTGACCTTCCTTCCGCCTTTCTCCTACAAGTACCCTCGGCGGCCTCCAAGGCTCTGCCTGCTTCTCCAGCATGGGCAGAGACACGGCTGGCAGACCGAGAGACAGTTGCAGTACCACAGCACCGGCTCAGGTCGTACTCATATTGCAACCAGCCCGCGTCTGCAAGTTTCTTCCAAGGGACCATGCCCATAGCGGATGGATACCCGTATCTGTACTCGTATGCATCCGTCTAATAGCTTGTGCATGCTGGTGAGTTCCGTAGCCCCCGTATGCATATAAGAGAATTTCTTTCAAGCGCCTGTACTCGTACAAATACTATTTGTACAAATAGTATGTTAGTTGTATGGTGTGCGAATTAGCCGTCGTGAAGAACAGCGTGCTCGTTCGGTCTTGGCATGATTTTTTCGTCTTCTCGCTACCGATGTGCATGGACAAGCTCGGGTCGAGGACTTCCTCAGTGGAGAAGCCACTGGATGGTGGTGGGGTCAGGGCACAAAATAGAGGGCTGGGCACAATCCCGTGATAGGCCGGACCAGTCTGGTCATGCAGACGATAATCAACTGCAGACGCAGCACCCGCTAGCTTTGTGCTCTTTTTTTTGGTTGTTCTGATCGTGTCGTGGCTACTGACGTTGATCGTCTCTGCTGCACTTGGCTTTAATTCGCTTAATTCGCTCTCATAATACAAAATGCCAGCGCAGCCGGTATGCAGAGGGAAGACCGACAATACGAGCCGGTCCCTGTAGGCTTTTGCCAGCCTGGCTATTGGAAAAAGACCATACAGTAGGATGATGTCACGATTGGCGTGGACACAATGGGCGGCATGCTCCACGTCGAGTTCGACAACGTCTCGCGATTTTCCCTTGCTCGTTCGACCGGGGCTGTCAACGAGGTTCGTCGCTGGCGCTGGCGTGTACTCGCAGACTAGCCAGCAGACCGTCCCTGACCGTAACTGCTGGAACCTGGACGGACTGGGTAGGCGGTGTTCGACATGAGGGTATTTGTCGGTCTGGTTCTCTGATATCGGACTCGCTTCCTGCTGCTCTGGCCTGGCACCCCACTTAGTCGTGCACCCCTCATCCCCATATAACAGGGATACAGTAGATTCGGCATCAGCATGCTTGCTCAACCTAATATTCCCTCGAGGCAGGCGTTGGCCGATGCGGTGCAAATGAAATCATACGCGGCGTGACGTATTTGTACCTTGTCTGCTTTGCTGGCTTGCACGAGCATGCCCGCATAGGCCGCTCCTGCCGAAGAGATGGCGAGGGCAGGGGAGGAAGCTGCGGAATGGCGAGACTCGCCAGAGCCAGGTGCAGAACAGTCCCGCCACCGCCTCTGCCAGTCGCGGCTTCCGTGCGAACGCAAAATGCAAACAGGTCACCTTCATGTAGGATACCTGTGCAGCGTAACTTCCCGTCCAGCTGGGAAAGTCCGGAAGGCACATTTTATCATTTTTATTCGTCGCCGTTTTTTTAATATCAACACAGAGCATTGCCAACTCATCCTGCATAAAGGTTGCCCGATTTTCCCATTGGCGTCCTGTGGGAGTAATCTCGCCTCCCCTCGCCATTCCCTCCATTCAGAAGCCGTCTTGGTGATCGCTGGGGTCCAGATGTCCGCCAACGGCGATGACCCATCCCAATTCACCTTGGACATGCATGGGTTCGACGACCCCAAGCCGCTGTTCATGCAGCTCATATTCACTGGTCGGCTCTCGTCTCTACGGAATGCTCCCTCGCTGTTGTCCTCGCTTCCTCGCGCCGCCTAGTCGTCTCCGCGTCCTCACCGACTTCGTGGATAGCCTATCGTCCAGTCATCCCACCCGACCCTTGCGGCACATCCTGTCGACATCCTGGTCTCATCCCCACCTGCCTACGTTCTTCTTCCTATGTACTCTCGTGGCCTGCCCCTCCCAGCGATCTCCGCCGTTGGAAATAGTGTGGCCGGCTAGGACACTCGTAAGACACCTGCACCCGCCAAGCGCTGTGTTTGCCTCTTTTTTGCGTTCTCTGCTTTAGCTGCTGCTCTAGCTTCCCCCCCCCCTCCCCCCCCTACCCCCTCTTTCTTCCCCCCTGGTTGCTTCTTTAATTTGTGTATCTCCTGTGCCGGCTTACGCGCACGCTAATGGCGATTGCTGGTAACCTTTTGCATTCAAGCTTCGCTGCTCTACGAGTATCACATAGCAATCTTCCGTGGCGGCTACATAGCACGAGCAGCTTCCAAGAAACTCCGAGCCCCCAAAACCTCCGAGCTTCCAGATCCCCAGCGTGCCGAACTTCCTCCACGTCTCATGTCTGAGCCGTTCACCCTATTCTAGACGCTGGGGCTGCCTGTGGCTCGTTTTGGCTGTGTGCGTATCGCCTGCTCCACCGTTGAAGATCCACTATTGTGTCCCTACTGAGACCTCGGGGCAGCCTACCGTTTCGACCTGCTTTCTTTTTTCTCTTCTGTTACATGCCGCTATTTTATTTCCCCTGCCAAACTCTCACCTGGTACGTCGCTGACGCACACACGCCACCATACCGTATTTGCAGTGTTTGTCTCCTCTTGCCGCCGTTGTCAAATACGGACAAGGACTGCCCTTTCAGCCCAGGTGCACCACCGGCGGCCTTCATATTTGTATGTTCGTACGGGCATTGTTAGTAATGCCAGCGGTCTTCTGCCGTGGGCAACGTTGCTCTGGTTGCATGACAGGTGGACATGCCGGTGCTTCTTCCTTGTAAAGGTAAGATATGAGTACTCGGTTTGCTGTCGGTGTCGCCTACCACATCATCCATCCACCGACCAGACCGCAAGTGCGACAGCAGAACGTGTTGCAGCGGCTGCAGCAGCTCCTGCTGCAACTCCGTCTTGCTGCATAGGGCGGCGGTTGGAGAGGCGTGAAGGGCTCCAGAGCAAGCGCTTCCGGCACTGGCCCTGCCTACACCTACGAATCAGCAGATGTACAACACCAAATGCAGGTCAGCGAGACGCCGTCAATCGCTAGCTGGTCAGGAGTGTACCTCTTGTCCCCGAACCGGCCCCGCAACCTGGCAGACGCCCGGATGGCGAAACGGTCGCTCAGCTATTCTAGTATTGTGACTGCTGGCTTTTTGCATTTTTTTTGTTGTCATACTCGGCTTGCGTCTCGCAATGCACAGGATAGTTCTAGGACGGTTCCATTTTGCCACCTCACTACGTCCTGACCTGCATGCTGGGTGGCACTTTGTCCTCATGCCCTTGTCTCTCCTGCTCTTTTTTTTTGTTATTTGAATTTTTTTATGCTGTTCCGTTATTTTCCCAATCCAGTGCAAGTTTTGATTAAATCATTTATTTGCTTTTTTTTCCCGCCTCTCCGGGTCCGTTCTAATCCCTCTTCTCCTACCCTCACCCTCTCTTCTTGTCACCACCCCTCTCTCGGGTGGTCCGTCCTTGTTGTCCACGCCTCCAGACATGGCGCTTGGCAAAGCCATGCCTCTATCCCTCCTTGCCGGCGGGTATTGCTCTTTTGTCCCCTGTGTGAAATGCAGCCACCGAGACTTATCAACAAGATCCTCGCGCCTCGCTTGAACGATGTATCAGTCCTGTTATTTCCCTCCCCCCACCTACCAATTCTGGGTGGAGCCTTCTAGTCTCGTCTCTTTTTATCAACTGGCAACGACAGCGCCAACACATCAAGATGGGGTCACACTCTGAGAGCCGCATCTCGACGTGTATCTTCGTCTCTGTCCCGCTTGCTTTCCGTTACTTCCTGTTTCCCGTTTGCTAGCTTTCCATCTGGACAGCGTTTGCCCCGCTCTAAGCCGGCCAATTTTCTGCAATAAAGTACTCTTGTCTCGCCGTTGCTCGTCCGGTCCTCCCACTACCACCACGCAACTTAAGAAGTGCATATCATCAGCCTTAAAAATCCCAAACACACCCGCACTCCCACAGACGCGCGCACTTACACAGATTCCCTCACACACACACATACACACGCGTGTGCACACACGCTCATCTTTTTTTTTTTTTCACTTACACACGCCGGATTAACTACTTAGTCTTCCATTTCTATTACTTCCTCTTTCTATCTGATACTGTGCGCGCCTTCTTTCTTCTTTTCTGGCCTTTAGCCATTTTGTGTCTCCTGAGGCTACAGGCTCTCTGTTCTCTGCCAACTAGGCTTTCCCAGCACGTTGGACCTAACTGCATTGGTCGGAGTCCTGGTTTTTGAGATCTTCTTCTCGGTCCTCCTGAATCTTTACCGCCTAATTTGCAGTCCTGACTGTTGCAAAACCACTCTGTCTGCATCAGAAGACAACGCCAAAATGAGCGGTTTCGGCTTTTACATGCAATATCTGGAGAGTAAGTCTGGCACTACAGTTGTCGTCTGTGTTTTGGGGGGACATCTATCATAGATTTCCACCTTGCGGTTTCGGTTCCACTCATTTGCGGCTATCTGTGGTTCATGAAGCGTGGGATCTGAGACATGTAGACGCTTTTTCCTCCATGGACTGGTAATCCTTGCAACCCTAGTTAAGGGTGGGTGAGTGCCACGCCGAGAGCCTCACATTCATGTTCCCCTTCTCTTGGTACACAATTTTACACTACTGTGCGCGTGGGATTGTCTAAACCGCGGAAGCCCAACCCGAACCCAATCTCCAAACACGTTGGGCTGAAATGCGGATCTTTCACGTCATCCAATGCACCCCGAATGCAAGGGGAAAGGGGTCGAGGACAAGAGCCGGCGTGCTCAACTTCATGGCAAGAATACTTAAACGCTAATGCTTGACATAGGTCTTTGCCGACGGCGCGGCTGGCGGGATCCCATGTATGAGTGCTACCGTGACAACAGCGGCTACACCTGCTTAGTTTTGGTCAACGGCCGCGAGTACCAGACGGATCTTGCCTACGAGTCGGATCTCCTGGCCCAGGAGAATGCTGCCATGCGTGCTTTTATGGTTTGCCGCAACTTTTCCGTGAATGGAGGTATGCTGGCTCGCAATGGCATCGTCCAGGGCCTTCCCGCGGACGAGTCCAACCGCAAGCATCGGAGAGGTCGGCAGACCACATCTAGCCACTCCAAGACCAGCCACAGCCGCAGATCGGGCACTCACTCGAGCAGCTCGTCAACGGCCTCGTTCGAGTAAGGGTCGGAAGAAGGTCTGTATGTGGCGGACAACCGACTGCAGCAACTCACTCCTACGTTCTTGTTCAAGCCCCATAGGACAGCAAGACCAGAAGATGGAAGGGAAGATGTTTGACAATGTCGTTGTTTCTGCTGCGAATGCATGAAGCATGCCGGAGATATGTCGAGTACTGACAACTTGTGCTCCCGCCGCACAATGCCTGGAGCTTTCCGGATCCAATGAACCGCGGCATTTGGATGGATCCATTTTGGTCTTGCCTCTCTCCATTGGCGATTTATCTTTCATCTTTTCCCATTGCTTTTTATTTTGCGGGACGATACAGTAAACTTTCACGCACGGCTTCACAGCTACGACAGTTCTCCGAGGAGACCATACCCGTTGGCTATTTAGGTCAGCAACCGGGGCAAATGGGGCGAGCAACGACGATATACGAAACTCAACAAACGAGATATAAAAAGATGATGCCCCAGGATGATACCGAATGACGAATTTCTTGCATATAACGAGCCCCATCTTACGACGTTACGACATAGACACGGCCTTTCCCGGCGTTTTCACTCTCCGGCTTTTTTTTGCTGCTTATTTGATTATTCCGACTTCCCATTTGGTTGTTAGTTATTATTCCGGTGGACAGGACACCCGGTTCCACGGCCATTCAAGTCACCCCTTATTTGTGGACTCCTTTGGCTGGGTAGCACGAGACTGCAACCATGATATATGCTGCTACCAATCTCCATAACCAAGATTTCGGATGTCTTAGCTGTTTTACACCCCGGGAACCAGGACGTCAATCTTAGGCGGACTAAGCTGAGGAATAAGAGGACCTTGCATTTTTTCTTCTCTTTTTTTATCTCATTTCTCATTTTATGTTTCATTTGCGCATTTCTCCGGGGCTGGATTCACAATTACTCACCCCGATTATTGCTCTTGTTTTTCAAAAAGTTCGGCGACAGCTACCCATAGGACGCATACAAACGTGGACTGAGTCGAAGAAGAAGGAAAGTCTTGAGCCTGACGTGTTCTTGACATTCATTTCTAGGTTTCTAAAATGGGGAGGGGACACGATTAACGAGTTATTTTTCAGTTGACGAAGCTTAAACGATTTCCATATTTTGAGAGCCTTGCCGCTTTTTTTTTTTCTTGTTTAACTGCTCTATTCTCCCATGTAGTGAAGAAATGGCCCATGTTCCTTTCCCAAGACTGGACAAAAACATCCTTTACTGAAAGCATTTGACAGAACAACGCGGCTGATTTTTTGTTCGTACTAGACACGTATGTTTAAGTTTGGAGGGTTGCCTTACAGACAGCCTTTGGTGGAGTGTTTAATTTCTTGTAGAATCACGGGAACAGGAATAGGCGCCCGTGACCCCCACGAAAGCCATTCTGTCAAGGCTGAGGCTACATTTCTCTATGTACGAGTTTTCTTCGTATTGGAACGTCAACCTTGCAAGGAGACAAGATTTGGCAACACCATTACATCCGGCATGGAACGTGACGTCCAACACGGCCCCGTATTAAAACAGGCATTAATTTACTGGCAGCATTCGTGATTTTTAGTGGGAGGGAGATCCCGAGGTGTTGACGACGATTGATCTTCAGGGGCATTCGTACGTGTCTTGCGTGCGAGGCGAGTAGCAAGAAGCCACGAGATGCTGCTGGCAGCCATGAGGAATACTTGTTCGCCACGCGTGGTGCTAGGGTGTGAGATGGAAAGAACAAGGGCAATCAGGGCAATAAGACGGAGAACTCAGACTTGGAACGGAACAAATTAGGTATTACTACAAATATAATTATGAAAATACCCTAAGTTTCAGCAATATTTGTACTCATACGTACTCTGTAGGTAATTACTCGCACAGCGCCCAAACAAGCAGACCAAGTAGAAAATCCGGGCTCGTGTTGGGGTTCACGTGAAGTGATTGGCCGACCCACTATATCCTGGGTCGTGCTTTCCCACTTGCCCCTATTTGTGTCTGCCCCTTTATCCTTTTGCCCCGCTGATCTTCTACAGAGGCCTACCCGCGTGTGTACTTTCTTTTTCTCACTATTTTTTCTTAATTTAGGCCTGCCCGACAAGCGTGACCGTCTGGAGAAGGAAAATGCTGCGCTGTACATGGCAGAAAAACTGCGTTCGTGTTTGCATGGGGGGGAGGAGCAACACGAAAAAAAAACGAACCACCTGACAGGCAAATTGGTTGGCTGAGTTGACGACTTTTGCCGGACAACCTTGCACCATAATACGAGTAAATTCTTTCACGTAGAGTAGCGCCACCACCAGAAGCAAATAAGACACTTGCCCTCGTAACTGCGGGGTGACATTGCGCTGTGCCGTCACCACCGGCCCCTGTTAGCTCGAGAGAAGGAAACCTGTCCTCTGGCCACACTCTGTCCTCTGATCCATGCTAGCATCTCAATTGCGATCTGGCCTGCTACAAGCTCCCTTGACCACAATTTTGCCTCCCTTCACAGAAGACGACCTGTCGAATAGAGCCAAGGCCTGCTTGCACCTTGTCCATAATATTCAAGTCTTTCCTGAGCCATTGCGAGCCATCCCCGAATAAAATCTCGGCACACGCGTCGCGATAGACCGCTTTTTACATTCTTCGTTGAGCCAGCCCTCCCTGCTCTCGCTCGAACACGCCTCTCTCCCTTTCCCGTTGCTCGCACTTGCCAGCTTGACACTCCACTTTTGTGACGCTTTCGCGCATTCGTGGCTTTCCTCTTCGCCGCCTGCTGTTCACGTTTCAATTTCCGCCTCAGGACACATCTCTTTTCTTCACATCTTCGTCCTCGTTTTCTTTCTTGACGCTCGCTCCCTGCAAGACATCTTTGTCTTCACGTTACAACCGTATTCTTTCTTCTTTCACACACGAAACACCGATAATACCACCAACCTTTCAAAAATGAAGGGTACGTCGTTCCTTGGCCGTCCAGCCGTGCAATGCAGCTTCGCTTGTCTCCTGGTCTCCTGGTCTCCTGCGTTCTAGACCCCCCAACTAATAGCTTCTGTGTTGCAGCTCTCATTCTCGTCGGCGGCTTTGGCACACGCCTTCGCCCTCTCGTATGGCTTTTCTGTCTGCCTGCGTTTTCCGTCCGAGGCTGACCACGTCTCTTCGTCTAGACTCTCACCCTCCCCAAGCCCCTCGTCGAATTCGGCAACAAGCCTATGATCCTGCACCAGATCGAGGCTCTGGCCGACGCCGGAGTTACCGATGTCGTGCTCGCCGTCAACTACCGCCCTGAGGTGATGGAGGGCCGGCTGGCCGAGGTGAGTTAGTCTTGTTTGTGTCCCGGGGCAATTTTGAAGAGGGGAAGGGCAGCGAGAAGAGGCTATTGGATGTTCGAGATGCCAAGCCAATGAGCAGCAGAGGCACGCCTTGCTGACACACCATTGTCCACTGCAGATGGCCGAGAAATTTGGCATCAACATCACCTTTTCTATCGAGTCTGAGCCTCTTGGCACGGCTGGCCCGTTGAAGCTCGCCGAGGAGGTCCTGCTCAAGGACGACTCACCCTTTTTTGTCCTCAACTCGGACATTATCTGCGACTACCCCTTCAAGGAGCTTGCAGCCTTCCACAAGTCCCACGGCGACGAGGGCACGATTGTCGTGACTAAGGTCGAGGAGCCGTCCAAGTACGGTGTTATTGTCCACAAGCCGAGCCACCCCTCCCGGATCGACCGCTTCGTGGAGAAGCCCGTCGAATTCGTGGGCAACCGCATCAATGCTGGCCTGTACCTGCTCAACACCGACGTGCTGAAGCGCATCGAGCTGCGACCGACGTCGATCGAGCAGGAGACCTTCCCGGCCATGGTCCGCGACGGCCAGCTGCACTCCTTTGATCTGGAGGGCTACTGGATGGACGTCGGCCAGCCTAAGGACTTCCTGACCGGCACCTGCCTGTACCTGTCGTCGCTGACGAAGCGGGGGTCGAAGCTCCTCTCGCCGCCGACCACGCCCTACGTGCACGGCGGCAACGTTCTCGTCGACCCGACCGCCAAGATCGGCAAGAACTGCAGGATAGGACCCAACGTCACCATCGGCCCGAACGTCGTGGTGGGCGATGGTGTCCGGTTACAGCGTTGCGTGCTCCTGTCCGGCTCCAAGGTCAAGGACCACGCCTGGGTCAAGAGCACCATTGTGGGCTGGAACAGCACCGTGGGCAAGTGGGCGCGCCTCGAGAACGTGACCGTCCTGGGTGACGACGTCACCATTGGCGACGAGATCTATGTCAACGGCGGCAGCGTCCTGCCGCACAAGAGCATCAAGGCCAATGTTGACGTCCCTGCTATTATCATGTAGGAAGGCCTCTTTTTGCTTGATCGACAGGATGGGCCGGCATGCGCGGGATCGGCCCAGATCTTCTTTCACTTTTGCCCGCTTCCGAAAATGGAAACCTATACCCCCTTATATTTTTGCAACCTTTTCACCTCTTCTTCTCCTTCAAAGGCAAAGAAAATTTTGGTACACCCTCGTAATCTGTGCCTACATAAGGGCGGCTTTCCCAGCTACTTTCGTCACTGTTGATCATGTCTCCTCCCGCTGCATTTCTCTGTCCTTATTGTCCTGCTCCTCCCCACCCCCTCCCCCACCATCGCCACCTTGTTCTGCATATATCTACTTCGTTGTTTCTTTTTCTGTTTCTTTTTTTGGGTTCTGTATTGCGCGAAGGGAAACTCCAAAAACACAACCTCTCTGCTCCCTTTAAAGATATAGAGATCTGGGATGGCTTGGCGTCGGGATAGCATATGTGCCCGGAGCTTTGTTATTTTATTAAGGAGCCTAGATTATTTTTCCTGCCACAAACAAACAAACAAAAAAAAACATTTAAACGGAACGAGATGTCCATGCCTACGAGTACATCAAGGTGCCATATTGCTTGTCGTGACTGTCTTGCGCGCAGCTAGCCCCATCAGACGTCTTGTGCCCTGACATACCCTAGGTATCATACCATATGTGAACCCATCATACAAGAATCCTTCGTGCTTCATTTCTGCCTGCCTATATGGGGCCATTTGCGCTTTTATCTGAAAACAAAGAGTGGTGTGCATCTTACATTGCCCAGTTTCCCCGCCTGTGCCATCAAAACTTTTTACGTTTTTTACGTTTTCTTTCTTTAATCGCTTCTTTCTCTCTTCCCGTTTGACTTTGTCGCTGCGTCCTCCTCGGCCGCCTGTGCGTCTTCGTCGGCTTCGGTCTGCACCCAACCCCGGCTCATCTCGACGGCCTGTTCCCACTTGCGCACCATGCGCTGAAACCGCTTGCGATCGGGGCTCGGCTTGAAGTAGCGGCGCCCGATCCGGTTGACGTCACGCAGATCGGCCAGCTGGTTCCACACACCCGTGGCCAGTCCAGCGGCAATGGCGGCGCCCAGCGCTGTGGTCTCGCGCATGGCGGGGCGGTCAACGGGAATGCCGCTCACGTCGGCCTGCGTCTGCATGCAGAGATCGCTGTTTGACAGGCCGCCGTCCACAGCCAAGCTCTCGAGCCGTTTGCCGCTGTCTCGCTCCATGGCATCTAGAATGGCCTTGGTCTGGTAGCATGTGGCCTCGAGCGTAGCACGCGCAATGTGGCCCTTTTGTGTGAACTGGGTGAGGCCGACTGAGTCCCGCCGTTAGCATGAACGTGGTTGCCGTCTGACAGACAAAAAGGGAGATGGGGTGGTAGCAAGCATACACAAGGTTCCCTTGGCATCGTCGATCCAGTACGGCGCAAAGAGGCCGCTGAAGGCGGTCACAAACACGACGCCGCCGTTGTCGGGGACGCTCTCGGCAAGCTCGTTGATTTCTGCTGCCTTGCTGACGAACCCCAGGTTGTTCGCCAGAAACTTGACGCCGGAACCCGCCACAGCAATGCTGCCCTCGAGGGCGTAGATGGGCGGGTGGCCGTGGCCAAAGTCATACGCCACCGTGGCTAGCAGACCCGAGCGGGAGATGACGGGCTCGGTGCCGACGTTGTACAGCAGGAAGCAGCCCGTGCCGTACGTGTTCTTGGCCTGGCCGGGGTGGAAGCCGCACTGGCCGACGAGGGCACTGGACTGGTCGCCGAGGCAGCCAGCAATGGGAATGCCGGCCAGAGCACCTTCGGCCACGGCGCCAAAGACCTCGGCATCGGACGAGGGCACAATCTTGGGCAGCTTCACCCTGGCGCGGTCGATGCCAAAGAACGCCAGCAGGGTGTCATCATACTGGAGCGTCCTGAGGTTCATGAACATGGTGCGGCTCGCGTTTGTGCTGTCGGTGACGTGCACGGGGTTCTTGGCCTTTGCGCCGCCGTTCAGCTTGTAGATGAGCCAGGAGTCGACGGTGCCAAAGGCGAGGCGGCCTGCATCAGCCGCCTCGCGCACGGCGTCTACGTTTTGCAGCAGCCACATCAGCTTGACGCTGCTCGGATACGTCGACAGCGGCAGGCCGCACAGGTCCATCAGCTTGTCGGCGCCAGGGCGCCCTTTCAGCTCGCGGACGAGCGAGGCTGTGCGAGTGTCTGGCCACACGACGGCGTTGTAGAGCGGCTCGCCTGTTGTCGTGTCCCAGACAAGGGCGGTCTCGCGCTGGTTCGTGATGCCGACGGAGCGGATGCGCGACTTGTCGTAGCCCAGGGCGAGAAATTTGCGCATCCCCTCCTCTACGCAGGTGTTGACGGAGGCGAGGAGCTCCAATGGATCGTGCTCGTGCCATCTGACATTGTTCATTAGCATGTAAGATGCGCACGTACGCTGCGCAAAGTCAGCTGCGATGGGGGCCCGACCCTACCCCGACTGCGGATAGAGGTTCTCGAACTCGATCTGGTGGTTGGCCACAGGCACGCCATCACCGTCGAAGATGATGAAGCGCGAGGATGTTGTCCCCTGGTCGATGCTTCCGACGAACCAGTGGTTGCTCTTTTCTTCATCCGTAGGACTCAGGTCGGCAGGCAGCTGATGCTGATCGTTCGTGGTCGCCTCTGGTATTGCCGGAACCGCCGGGTTTCCGCTGTCGACCCGTAGTCGCTTTGTCTCGCGGTCGCGGTCGGACATGGTGGAGAAGGACGCAGACGCGTGGATGCTGAGAGCTGTGATCTGGCCCGGGATGGTTCTTGGAAGGTGTCTTCTTCCCGTTCTGTGTGTTGGGCTGAAGAAGCAGATGTTTGCCGGAGAGCAATTCGCTATCGATGCCTCTGGAAACAATGGTAAGATCGTGCGGGAGGCGCGGGAGTGTTTGTGACACGGGGTGGGCGTAGGACAGTTGACGTGGAGGGATAATACTGCATGTGACGGAGAAGAGGGCGTAGAGCTGTTATAGGTCCTAACAGGGTATCGGGGGTCACACGCAGCCTGGCCCTAGCAGGGTGGTCGTATTACCTGCTCTAGGCGACGGGAAGCCGGCAGAAGACGGGATGGCAACGACGACGTGAGGGACCGAGAGAGAACACGTATGAGAGACAGCGACGATGCCGGCGAGCGCGGAGAAAGACCTTTCGGAGAGCTACACATTTTTGTTTGTGTTTCCCTTTTGGCTAAGCGTGGTTTTCGTTCTCGTGGTTCTTCGCTCTTTCGCTCTTCTTGCGTCCATTTTTTTCCCCAATGTTAGCCACCATGTCATGTGATTACGATGCGATTTTCTAGCTTTCAAGCGTTTCGCACGGGCTTGCGTTACTGGGACAAAAAAAAAACAAGCTTGATTGCTGCGGCTGCAGCTGCCTGTATGCCAATTGGCTTGGCACAAAGTATTTGTCTCTGCTCGTATTTCTATGCAGTTACAAGAGCGGCACGCGATGGCAGAGCGCACTCCTGCCTATGTCGGAATTACCCCAACGTTCCTCATAGAATGCCCCGCATTGCTGGGCAGCCCCTTGATTGGCGGAATTTCTGTTCTCTAGCGTCATTGGCCTCCGCCATCGGAGTAGTGGATACCTCCACATAGCTTCATCGGGTCATTCATGTATGAGCATTCCTTCTACAGTCATATTGTGTACGAGTATGTGAATATCGGCTTGGTATGTTACGTAAGCGATCGACAGGGGTTACGCAATTGTACCACAAGTCACACAACAGAAACAGGGTAAATGGGATAAATGGGCACTGGAAATACTCTGTATTAGCTTCTCTCTAGCCAAGTCCAAGTCAGACACGGCCAAGAACTTTCAGCCAATGGCAACACTTTTGCGAGCTCACGAATGTGACGCCTGTTTTCATCGAATCCTGATTTACTCAGCCACGAAAGAATACATAAGAATGTACCAAAATTTTATGCGAAGTAAAGTACCAGATCCAGCCAATGAGCGCCGGCTGCCAACTCCGCTCTGCCCAATCCATCTAGCAATGGCCTGCACCGATGATCTGAAATTGTACTATGACATCACACCTCAAATCAGTTCCCCTTTATCGACAGAGACAGGACAAAGGCATCTGCCAGGTGTCAAGGTCGGGGTCTTGGCGCAACCACAGAACCGATGCATCCTGAGCTTTGGGGGCCTCTGAGCCATTGCTTTCCGACATTTTGGATACTTTAGGCGTTTCGGTTGCTGACTGGAAACGGGCATTTTTGGGTTTTCATCGATGTGTTGGCCTTGAGCTTCATGCGAGCCACAGCATCACCATGGTTCTCAACACGGCTACAGTGTCGCTGGCCGTCACACCGACAGTTGTCTCGACTCTCTTCTCTCATGTATGCATAAAGATGGCACCTTGGTTGTTCTCTGTTTGTGTGCCTCCGCCGCTGACTGTCACTTCCAGTATCTCAAGCGCAAGCCCCTGAGGGAGCGGCCCACAGCTCACCTCTCGTACGACGAGGGCCTTCATCTGGTGCGCTCATTCCTTCTCTATGCTTCCCACCATACGGTAGAGGAAGTGCAGGCGTTTACGGCCCAGTGGGTGCCGCATCCGCAATGGGTGCGTGTTGAAGAGGTGACGGTGCCGGACGACCAGCTGGTCCATTCTGCCGCACTGCTCGAGGAGCAGCTGGGCCCAGATGGCATACGTCGCGTCGGTGGTCGAAAATGGTGGCAATGGCGCCAGCCACGAAGTCCTCTGCATGCCGAGTGGATTGAGATGCGTACCGACTACTACGAGCGCAAGCGAACCGCCGCTCCCCTGCGTCGTGTCATGTTCTACGTCCACGGCGGTGCCTACTTCTTCGGCAGCGTTGACGAGCACCGCTACCAAATGCAGCGCCATGCCCGCAAGCTCAAGGCTCGTGTCTTTGCTCCGCGCTACCGCTTGGCACCTCAGTTCCCATTCCCCTGCGGCCTCCAGGACTGTCTGGCTGCCTACCTGCACCTCCTCACCTTCCAGGACCCGAGCACCATCGTCTTTGCTGGCGACTCGGCGGGCGGCGGCATGGTCCTGTCGATGCTTGTGATCCTGCGCGACCGTGGTCTTCCTCTGCCGGCAGGTGCTGTTCTCATCAGTCCCTGGGTCGATCTGACCCATTCGTTCCCCAGTGTGAGCCAAGACTGCCCTTTCGACTACATTCCGCCCTATGGGTTCCACCAGAAGCCGTCAATGTCTTGGCCACCACCGACTGAAGACGATCTTGAACAGATGGACAAGGCTACCAGAGACCAAACCAGCGACACGTCTGAGGCCACTGCCGCCGAAACTGCCACGACAGCTGCTCACCGGGTCAACCGTCTCACCGTTTCTGCGGACAATGGAGATATTCAAGTAGAGGAGCAGATCCAGGTATGTTTTCGTAGTGTCTCGAGCACGCACGCCTGGGTGATTTCTAACTGACGTGGGAACAGATGTACGCCACCAACGAGCTCCTGAACCATCCTCTTGTCAGCCCAATCTTGCAGCCGACCTTGGGCGGCTTGCCTCCGCTGCTCATCATGGTCGGTGGCGGCGAAATCCTGCGTGATGAGCAGATCCACCTTGCCCACAAGTGTGCCAACCCGGCCAAGTATGCACCGCCAGACACCGCCATGGACAACCAGGCACGGGCCGCAGTCGAGCGATACAAGCCCACAGACGTCCAGCTGCAGGTGTGGGATGACCTCTGCCATGTTGCTCCTACGCTGAGCTTCACCCGCCCTGCCAAGTATATGTTCCGATCCATTGCCCAGTTCGGCGCCTGGGCTTTGGCACGCGCGCAAAAGACAGAAATTGACATCCTAGACGATGATCAAATATCCGTCATCTCTACATCGTCAGGCTCCAATACTGACAGCGACACTGCGGTGCAGTCTGCCGGGGAGCCCAGCAAAACAAAAACCTCGTCTAGTGACCAGCTGCAAGTCGGGAAAGCTGGAGACCCCCTGCCTCCATTCAAGGGACACATGATCCGCCAGAGGGTCACCAGACACGGCGATATATTTCCGCTTGCGCCAGCCTCACAGCTGCAAGGGTGTTGCATGGCTGCTGGGCTGATTGGCGTCCCTAAGAAAGGCCCCGTCACCAAGTGGCTTGCGACAAAGAAGCAATGGGACAATCGCTTCTCTGGAGAGAGATCCAAAGTACTCAAGCGACGCCTGAGAGACGCCGCGGTGGGATTCGAATCATTCGGCCCTCACGAACACCCGCCGCCAAGCGCCCTTGCCGGCAGACGGCGCATTGGTGCCGACTTGACAGAGAAGAAGACGTCCAAGAAGCGTGGCTACGGCCTCGTCTTGTGGTCTCTGCTCGGATCAAAGCATGATGAGTCGACAGTGGCGAGAGAGAAAGAAGCAGACCAAGCACCAGAGACCATGATAGTCACGGGGGATAACAGCCGCGTGACACAGCCGTTTTCGGATAACCGACTCCAGGAGGGCGCCCCGGCTTCTAGGGATATCGCACGCAGCCGATCGCGACATCGTATTGTACGCGACGAAAAACAGGTCGAGAAAGACGGTGACAACCAAGTCGACGAACACACGCCGGCCGCCCAGCTGATCGCCCTCGGGCGTGCCGGTCATGCTGGTGACAGTGGAAGCAACAACAGCGGAAACATTCTCGGGCCTGCCTCTGAAGTTGGTAGCGGTGGTCACGACAGCAGAAAGGACTTATCGGAGTCGACAAAGAACGTTGAAAACGATGACGACCTGCTGTCGCCCGACTGCACTCCTGTGACGGGAGTGACGGGCAAGAGGCCCTTCCTGGGCGGCATTGCCGTTCCCTTCACACTGAACAAAGATGCCGACACGGCCAGCATGGTCACCCTCCAATCTGTCGATCCCACCGTGTCGACTCCAGCATCGCCAGGTTATACACCTGCTGGGATCCCCGATATGTCGAAATAGGGGCCTTGATGACCACAACCTTGCTCTTGGAAAACCCGCATCTGATTGTGGATTATCAACGCCTCCTAAAGCAGCACCAATTCGCATACAGGACGTAATTTCTCTTTTGTCTTATTCCAAGCTAATTCCTGCATTTTCTTTGTTTAATCCTTAATGGCATGGATATGCCGCTGTCACTCTTTAGATATGTTTAATATATTTCACATGTTTTGACCCGGAGAAGCAACATGCAAAAGAGAAACCATAAGTCACGCAGGGAAGCAGCTGGAGATCGTCAAGTTCGTCTATGCCCTTATCCACTTTAGATGTACAGATGTTTGTATACAAAGCGTGACCACGCTCGGAGAACAGCGGAATTCTCTAGTCGCAGCCGCCTGCTTTCATGCAGCACGCGGCTCGTCTTCCATTCGCCCTTCAGTCCAGCCCATTCTCCGCCTTCCACCGTGCCACATACGCTGCCGGACTCCGGGGACCCGTCGTGTCCTCCTCGCTGCTCGGGTACACGCCAAACACTGGCCGCACCCGTTTGGTGATGAACGGGGTGAGCTGCTTGGTTAGACCATAGATGCGCTCGCAGGGGAAGAAGCTTGGGGCAGCCCGGCTTACCTTGAAGTCTGCCATGTTTGGCACGACAAAGGTGCGCACCTTGGCGTACTCGATGACGTAGCCACCACGCTTGGTGTGCCGACCCATGGAGCCGGTTCGCGTACCCTTGTAGTAGCCCTTGTTGATGTCCTTGACGGTAAGGCGCAGCTTGCGGTAGGGCCGCAGCAAGATGTCGGTGGCGCGCATTGTATCGGTTGTGGAAGAGCGACCGAGGACAGTCGAAGAACAATGTCGGGTGGGGGGACGGGGGGAGAGCAGTCCTCCTTGCTGTTTAACCAATTCAATTAAACAGAATTCGGCCGAGTCAGCCTTGGTTGATCAGTGGAGAGCCGTGGCGACCGTGTTGTGGGTGTCGCTGGTCGTCGAGATCAGGGCAATCCCGGATGAATTCTACGTCGGCTGCGGGTTCGTAAAAGCAACTCTCACCGCCTTCGTGTAGCAACATTTTTTTTAAAAAAGGCGGCAGAAAAACCCCACTAAAAAAAGTTTGGAAAAAGTCCATGGGCTACAAAACTGGATCTAGCAATTTGCAGAGGTCATTCCCACAAACTCTGGGCTTGCAAGACAGAGACCACAGCACGCGAGCCAGCGAAAACATGCCAGGACGCCAAGCACACGGTCGGCCCGTCACGGCGGGCCCATCCGGCCAAAAAAAGAGCAACAACAAAAGAGGGCCGCTGCCCAGAACAAGGGGCGGTAAAGTCGATGTCCTCGCGCTGGCTGCAAAGCAAGTTGGCCAGACAAAAAACAAGGGCGTCCGGCTGCGGGACCTGGACGTGGAGCCCGAAGAAGGTTCGCGGCGGCGGCGGCGGGACGATGACGAGGAGGAGGAAGGAGAGGAGGCTGGCGGCCACAGCGGGAAGCGTCGCCGACGGAACGACGCCGACAATGGAGACGGCGCAGACGACGACTCGGACGACTCGATGCAAAGCGACAGCGACGGCAACGAGTGGCATACTGGTTTCGGAAGTGACGACAACGACTCTGAGATCGACAGCGACGAGGCCTTTGGCGAGAGCGACGATGACGTGCTCGAAGCCTTTACGTTCCGCGGCAGCTCGTCGTTTTCTTCCAAGAGGAAGAAGCAGCGGGCTACCAAAAAGGACGAGGATTCAGAGGGCGAATTCGATGGCTTTGACAAGGACGGTGAGGACGACGAAGATGACGACGAGAGCGTAGGTGACGATGGCGCCTCGCTCGGTGACGAGGCCATTGATCTTGCGGCCGCCCTCGACCAGGTCTCCTCAGACGAGGAGGAAGAAGAGACGAAATCACGAGGCAAGAAGAACAGGGTCTCTCGTGACACCAATGAGGACAGCGACACGTCTGTAAGCGACTCGGATGCTTTGGACGGGAAAGAGGAGAAAGCACCGATCAAGAAGAGCCAGCGTTCTCGCGATAGCGATGATGACAGCGAAGCGTCTACAGATGACTCGGATAGCGACTCGGAATTTTCTGTATCGTCGGATCCCGACAACGACGGCCAAGATAATGCCGATGCGTTTAAGCACATGGCCTCCGAATTTGTCGGCGGCAAGACGAATGACAGCGAGGCTGGCGCCGATGCCACGGATACCGACGAGGAGTCCGACCTGGACGCGGACGGTATGGTTGAGGAAAAGCGCAGAAAGAATAAGGTAACGGTATCTAAGCCGCGCATGCAGCAGGACCGCCTACACCGTGTAGTGGCAGCCGACAAGGCGCACGAGACCCTGGGCCGCTGGGTGGAGACGGTCAAGCAGAACCGACGGGCGGAGCACTTGTCGTTTCCCACTGCCGGATCACTTGCGAGCTCCGGCCTCAACCCGCAGGAAGAGCTGCGGCCGATCAGCAAGAGGTCGGCACAGACGGAACTGGAGAAGACCATCCTGACGATCATGGAAGAGAGCGGCCTCGGCCCGAGCGAGCGTGCAGGCGAGAAGCAGCAGCAGCAGCAGCAGCAGCAGAATGGTGATGCCAGTACCGGTCAGGACGAAAATACAACGCTGTCGCCAGAGGAGCTCAGGCAGCTCGTGGGCCAGCAGCGCCGGCGGCGGGAACTGCAGTCTCAGGAGACGGCGCGGGCGAAGCGCATCAAGAAGATCAAGAGCAAGGCCTACCGGAGGGTCCACCGGCGGGAGAAGGCCAAGGCGGAAGCGCTGCTGGCGGAAGAGGCGCTGGAAGCCGGAGGCGAGGATGTGGACTCGGAGGAAGAGCGCGAGGCACAGCACCGGCAGCGAGCCATGGAGCGCATGGGCTCGCGACACCGCGAAAGCAAGTGGGCTAAGCGGGCCAAGAACACGGGGCGTGCGGTGTGGGACGACGAATTCCGGTCGGGTCTGGTGGACATGGCGGTGCGGGATGAAGAACTCCGGCGACGTGTCGAGAGGCGTGCCTCCAGCGGCGAGGACAGCGACAGCAGTGGGTCTTCGGACGACGACGAGGGTGCCGACGACGAAACATTCCGGCAGCGCATTGTGCGCGACCTGAAAAAGGCGGGACAAGATGCCAGCAAGGGGCCGGAGTCGGGGCTGATGAACATTGCCTTTATGAAGAAGGCCGAGGAAGCGCGGAAAAAGGAAAACGACGAGGCCATTGACGAGATCATGCGCGAGTTGAACTCGGACAGCGGCGAAGACGAAGACGTGGCGCGAAAGGAGACAGACGACGAGGCGGGCGCGAGCTGGACCACCGTCGGACGTCGAAAGTACGGTATGCCCAACGTGGGCCAGACGAGCGCAGCCCAGCTGCGGAAACAGCGGGCGGCGGCTGCGGACGACGAGAATGACGGCGACGCCGACAAGCCGAAAATAGCCAACGGCAAGACGGTGCAGGCGAAGGGGAAGACGTCGGCCAAGGTCGCGGGTGCGGGTGCGGGCTTAGACGCGACGAAGGAGGCTGCGCTGGAGCCCGAAGTTGTTCGCCGGTCTGCTCCTCACTCGGTGGGCAGCTGGACCACCAAGAAAAAGTCGGACAAGAGCAGCCACAAGACCAAGACGGGGGGAATCCTTGCGGGCCTGGATGACGCGATGGCGGAGCTGGTCAGCCATAACCACGACGAGGAGGCCCGACGGACTACATCCAAGGCGACAGCAGCAGCAGCAGCAGCAGCCGTCAGTCAGGCGCAGAAGAGCAAAAAGGCCACTGCCGCCAGCATGACCGCAGACGACTCGGAGACGTCTTCGTCTGGCAGCGACGACGACAGCGAGGATGACGACGACAACAACAACGGCAACAACGGCAAAAACGGCAACGCTGCTGCTCGCCAGGACAGCCGCGGGGTAGCCAAGACAGGCACGGGCCGGCAGAGCGTGCGACTCAAGGACGTCGACCTGTTCCTCAAGGCACTGGGCGACGACGACGCGGCGGCCGACTTTGCGCGCGAAAAGGCCGAGCACGCGGCGGCGGAGGCGGCAGAGGCGGAGGCGGCCGCGTCTGGCAGCAAGGAGGCATTCCTGCCGGGCTGGGGCTCCTGGGCGGGCGAGGGCCTCAGCAGCCGCGAGGCGAAATGGAACCAGAAGCAAGCGCTCCGGGCCCGGACTGGCGGCAAGAAGGCGACGGCCGGTGCCGGCACCGCCACCCGTCGGGATGCCAAGCTGGACAGGGTCATCATCAGCGAACGACGCGTGCGCAAGGTAAGAGAAAGGCCCCCCTTCCCCTTCTTTCTTGGTCATGTTGGCTAACTGGCTTCCTTCTTCAGAACGACATGTACTTGGCCTCGGCGCTGCCGCACGAGTTCGAGACAAAGAATCAGTACGAGCGGTCGTTGCGGCTGCCGGTCGGACCTGAATGGGGCACCAAGATCGCGTTCCAGGACGCTACCAAGCCCAGGCTGCTGATGAAGCAGGGCGTAGTGTTGCCCATGGCTAAGCCGTCCATCTAGACGGCCTAGACGGCCTCGGTAGCACAAGACGACAAAAAAAAAAGAAGCCATAGATAGACTGAAATGCATATATACTACTACATTGACAAAAGGAATGCGAATGCGAATCCAAGCGGACTCTTGTCTCTCTCTCTCTCCACTGGCACCTTATCCTGACTCTCCTCCTCCCACGTTCCGCAACATTTTTCAAAGTAGATAGACTACAAAGGAAACATATCATACAAAGGAAACATGGACATACGTCCGCTGCTTCCGCTCTCCTTCTTTTAGGGGGGGTGGGGGGCCCTACAGGTTGAAGAACGCCAGAGCGTTGTCGAGGGCATCGCCCGGGCTCACGTAGAAAGCCAGCGCGATGATGCCGTACAGACCCATGAGCTGCATCGTCAGTGTCGGCATCGAGCAAAGGGGGGGAAAAAAAAAGGGAACAAGGAACAAGACACGGGAGCACTCACCATGGCGCCTTCGAGGTAGTTGCTCTTGCCGTCTTGGACGGTGTACGTGACCACAATGATGCTCAGGGCAAAGACGACGGTCTCGAACTGGCCGAAGCGCAGGGTCATGGGCTGGTCCATGACCAGCCAGCCCAGGATGACGAGGGCGGGGGTGACCAGCAGGGCGATCTGGATGCTGGAGCCGAGGGCCACGCCCATGGCCAAGTCCATCTTGTTGCGGGTGGCGACGACGCAGGCAGTGACGTGCTCGGCGGCGTTGCCGACAATGGGAATCAGAATCAGGCCGATGAAGCTCTTGGAGATCTTGCCGCTGGCCACAATGGCGTCGATGCTGTCGACCAGGTAGTCGGCACAGACAGAGACCAGAATGGTGACGCACACGAGCACGGCGGCGGCCGACCACGGGCCCATGTGGTCCTCCTCCTCCTCTTCCTCTTCTTCCTCTGCTGCCACCACGACCTCGGCGGCGCCGTCCACGCCGCTGATGCCGTCCACGTGGGCCGACGGCGTGCCCTCGGGGTCGAACAGGTTCGAGTGCGTGCGCAGCTGGAAGTAGAGGAAGAGGCCGTAGAGGAACAGCAGGATGACAGCGGTGCCGCGCGAGAGGATGAGGATGGACGCGTCTCGCTCCTCCTTGTCGGCGTTGTCCAGAGCCGAGTAGAGCTGCGCAGGTGGGTTAGAAGGTGGATGTCTTGTGTGCAGTCGTAGAAAAGACTCCCCAAAGCACGTACCGTAGCGGGAATGATCAGCGAGGCCGACGACAGAGCCATGAGAGAGCAGCTGGTCTGGGCGGTGGCCGAGGCAAAGCTCTGCTCCATGGGCACGCCCTCGCGGTTGCGCATGTTCCAGATGCCGCCGAGGAAGAAGCACATGCCGAGGACCAGCAGGGCGTTGGACAGGATGGAGCCCAGCATGGACGACTGGACGACCTCGATCTGGCCCTGGTTGAGGGCGACGATGCTGACAATCAGCTCGACGGCGTTGCCAAAGGTGGCGTTCATGAGACCGCCCAGGGCCTCGCCCAGGCGCGCAGACATCTCCTCGGTGGCAAACGACAGCACGGCAGCCAGCGGGATGATGGCGAAGAAGTTGATGGTGAAGACATAGGCGGCGCTCCACTCCCGGGCGCCGGCGATGATGCCGAGCGGCACAAAGACGAGGAGGATGTTGACGGGGCCTGGAGGTCAGTCGAGGAAACACAGAAACAAAAAGGAAGCCGGAGGAGAACCCACTCGAATACAGGGTGGCCTTGGTGATGTTGAGGACGTGGGCCGAGCTGCGGGCGAAGCTGTTGGGGCTGTCAAAGCCCGGCGTGTGCTTCTTGTCGACGAGCAGCCGCCGCACAAAGCTGGAGCCGTTGGCATGAGCGGCGGTGTTGTTCGGCCGCAGGCCGCCAATCAGAGGGGACGTCTCGTTGACAACTCCAGCGCCGGCGCCGGAGGTCCCGTCAGGACCGGATTCTTGCTGCGAAGGCATTCCGTGGCAGACGCGCTGTACTCCTCTGCGAAAAGCGACAGTAGCTGTGTGTAGGAGGGACAGTCAGCGGTTTGATCGGATCCTGAGGCAAGCAGACGCAGCGAGAGAGGCGCAGGTAATGGCCATCGACGGGGGGATGGAAAGGTGGGAAAGCTGTGGTAGTATTGCCACCACGTGCGGTCAACAGCAAAGCTCCCAAGCACTTGTATATAATGTACCCTGATCGAGGTCCGGGCGAGCTCAAGAGAGCAGAGATGAAACAGCGGTGCTCGAGATAGCAAGAGCACAGGCCGGCTCTCGGGGTTTGTTTTGGGTTGTCTGGTTTCCCCTTTCTCTTCTTTTCTGTTCTTTTGTCCGAAAGCAGCGGAATGGGAGGGTCTTACTCATGTCTGGAAGAGGAAAATACAAAACGAGAGAGGGCCGGGTGTCGCAGGGTTATGATAGATAACGACCACCAGAGTGGTATTTTCGAGGGGGAAATTCGCCCTGTGCAAAAAAACAGCACAGCGTAACGAAGGGGGCTTGGGGGCTTCGGCAGCGTCTTGGCAGCTCGGCAAACCGAAAAACAAAGGGAGATGAAAGAGAACGAGAGGCAGGCGGGCGCAGCTGCGAAGAGGGGTCCAGATCCGAAAGCGAGTCGTAAGACCTGAGATGGGCTGAGAGCTGGCGTCCCGATGAATTGGATTGCCGAAAGCGCTGAAGAGCCTGAAGAGCCTGAAGAGCCTGAAGAGCCTGAAGATGTGAGGGCAGGAAACGTAGCAGCGGGCAGAGAGCTACGAGTACGAGTGCTATTGCGTGGTATTGGCAGACGAAACGAAATGGCGACACGCAGCACAGCTGGCATGCCAAGTCCAGATAAATGGGGGAAGGGACACGAATGAAAGAAAAAAAGGCGACGGCAGCTTCAGGTCGAGCAAGCTGCAAAATACGGTACAAAACAAATACAATTACGCCCAGGAAAGCTCCCATGGGAGGCCGCGGAAGCTCTCTAAGACCAGGTACCTATCGATTGGCTGGCGCGTCCCGCCGGACAGCAGGTACCGCCAAGCGCCCGGGACGACTGAGCCAAGACTACGACTTCTTCACTGTGCAACTTGAGCTTGCCCGCATGCAGACAAGGCGGTCTTGGCAAGCGCCCTGGACCCACAAAGTGGATACCAGATCGTGGCTGTGCAGATCTTATCACCAGTTGGAGCGCTTCTCCTCTCCACGACATCCGTGTGCTCGCAGCTGCGTGTTTCGGCTGTTTTCAGAAGGAGCATTCCACAATTGATGTGCAACTTTGTACTCGTACTCGTACTTGTACGCCTATTCGTACTCGCACACGTACAATGGCCATTCTGTACTCCTGCTCGAAACCACGCCGACAGCCGACCTAGACTCAGCTCAGAGCTGCTCCGTGTTAGCATGCGGTCTCAGAAACCAAGTCACGTGACATTTATGGCACTGCACTCACCGGCCGCATAGCACATGTACCAGGTACGGCTGGCACCGCCGTCGAGGGCGCCCATGTCAAAGGTCGGCGCGCTGAAGTAGGCGTAGGCGGCGCGGGGGTCAAAGGTGGCCAGGTTGCCGTACAGAATGCCTCGCCAGCCGCCCTGGGCCTGGTCAGCCCGTCCGTCCGAGAAGCCGTCGGCCCACTCCTCGGCGGCAAACGACGGCGGCCGGCACAGGGGCGAGCACGGCAGCAGCGGGATCATGTGGATGCCGTGGATGTATTCGGGCGTGGCGCCAAAGTAGGTCGTGTGGTCGATCTTGTTCTCGAACAGGATGCCGGCCACCTTGTTGGCGCGGAACGGGGCGGGCTGCGTCGAGTTGCCGCCGGTCTCGCTGCCGTAGTAGTAATAGAACTGCAGCGACCGCGCCAGCACCGCCAGCATCAGGTTGCCGCGGGCCTCGAGCGCGGCGTCGCCCTTGGCCGCCCCCCACATCTTGATGGCATAGACGGCCATGGCGTCCTCGGAGCTGGACTCCTGATCCTTGCCGTCCATGGACGCGAACAGCCCGTGCGCCCAGCTGTGGCCGTGGTACCAGTCGAAGCTGCGGAAGACGGGGAAGAAGCCGTCCTGGCGGCTCGGGTTGGCGTAGTCGCGCACGAGCAGGTCGACGTAGGCGCCGTGGGCCGGCAGCCAGGCCGGGTCCAGGTGGGCGATGACGGCGCCGGCGTACACAAAGTAGCCGTAGTGGAAGTGGTGGTCGTTGTAGTAGGCGTTGCCAAAGTCGACCATGGGATCGCCCGTGGCAAACGTCGCCGACGACACCACGCCGCCCCAGGCGCCCTCGTACACGAGCGGGTGCTGCTGCCGGTTCTCGGCGAAGCGCGCAAAGGCGGCCTTGAGCCGGGCCAGGCCCTGGGCCGCCAGCGCCGCGTCCTGCAGCATGTCATGTGCGCACAGCACCACAGTGGCAAACTTGGCCAGGCCCTTGCCGGAAAAGTACATCGAGTCCAGGTTGGTCTGGGCGTCCATGTCTTGGGACAGCTCCTGCCGGGCCACCTCGCGGATGGCCTGCTTGGCCGCCGGCCGGAGGGGGTGGGCGGGGCGCCGCGTCTTGGGGTCCCACGGCAGGAAGCCCATGTTGTGGGGGAGGTCGGGCTCGACCATGGTCCAGGCGTCGGCCAGGACGCCGCGCGAGACGCCCTTGACCGTCGTCTGCATCTCGACGGACGTGGCCGCCGCCCGCGTCGCCTCGTCAAAGGACGCACAGTGGTGCGGCAGCGCAAACATCAGCAGCGGCGACCGCGCCAGCATGGTCCGGTCCCCGGCCACGTCCGCCTTGGCAAACGAAAAGGTGTACGAGCCGTGGCCGGTGGCCGTCGTGGTGGCGATGGTCCCAGACAGTCGCACGCCGGTGGCATACACGCCGGACGCCTGGTCGTAGATGGCCGTGCTGCCGCTGCCGTCCGCCTGCCGCGCCACCTGGATGGAGCCGTAAAAGATGTTGCTCGAGCCGACGACGCTGACGGTGCCGGTGCGGTTCAGCACCAGCGGCCGCGTGCCCGGCCGGTGGCGGGCATAGAGCAGCCACGTCGAGTTGTCGTTGAGCCGGAGCACGAAGCGCCGCACGCCCGGCTTCGACTCGCCCGTGCAGGCCACGTCCAGGATGGCCATGGCCGAGCGGATGACGGGCGTCGACCCGTCGTACAGGCCCGTGACCAGGCCCAGCCCCTGCACCAGCGGAAACCGCACGGCCGGCGGCCGCCCGGCCTCGGGCCGCAGGCACACGACCACGGACATGTCCGTGGGCGCCTCGAGCGTCAGCACCGTGCGGCTGCTGCCCAGCTCGGCCGCGTCCAGGACCAGGTTCTGCACAATGGGCGGCATAAAGTAGTAGGCTGCCGTGCCGCTGCCGTGGCGGCACGTCGGCGGCCCAAAGACGCGCTGGTCGGCCGTCGCGTGCGAGACGGTCAGGCCCCAGCCGCACGACGGTGACCGGCCCTTGGTCCACGACACCGAGTACGGCATGATGTAGGCCGGGGCATCCTGTGCCCCGAGCAGCAGGTTGGCGTAGAACTTGTTGGTCTGCAGCGGGCCGCTGGCCTGCCGCGTCGCCTCGTCAATGCCCAGATACGGCAGCGGGTGGTCATTTCGGCTCTGGATCTGCGGCGGCGGCGGCGTCGTCGCCACGGGGGCAAAGATGTCCATGTCTGCCAGCTGTGTCGGATGAGAGGGATGTGGGACCGCCAGAGTGGCGGTGATTACGCATGCGATGATGCTAACGCCGCCTCATAGCCCAGTATTTGTACAAATAGAGAAGGAAGGACCCAAATGTTTGTTTCTAAAATGCAAATACTCTACAAACTCTGGCCTATCCAACAACACCTTCGCACCTTTTCACAGCCATCGGCTGGATCTACATAGCAGCGCAGGAAGCCTGTCCCTCACGCCTCGTCCGGGTGGAGACACCATGCTTTCCGTTTTGGCGGCAGCGGCCGGGGCCGAGACGGCATCGCAGCAGCAGCAGCAGCAGCAGCACCTGCAGGGTCCGGACCCAAATTCCACGTCTTCCTGGCCGGCGGACGAGGCGGAGGAGGAGAGGGGGGCGGCGACAGGGCGGCTCGCCTTGTGCTTCGCTTCCGCTTCTTGTCTTTGTGCGTGCGGCTGCTGTCTCTCGTCGGAGACGACACCTCTGCCGCTGTCCGTGTTGGCCTGCCGTACAGGCTGTTTCGAGGTGGTGGCTTTGCTGGTGCTGGTGCTGGCGCTGGCGCTGCTGGCGCTGCTGACGCTGCTGGCGCCGCCGACTGGCCATAAAGGCTATTTCGCGGCGGCTTTGGCGGTGCCGCTGCCGCTGCCGCTGCCGCTGCCGCCTTGGCCGCCTCGGCTGCCTTTCGGCACCGCCGGACGACGCGCTCATCCAGCGTCCAGGGCCGACTGAGCACGCTGGCCGAAAAGGTCTGCGTCTTGGCCCAGAACCGCACCTCCTCGTCGGTCGAGCGCAGCCGCACCATCTGCACAATGGCCACCCTCAGAAAGTCGCGAAACGGGCGCAGCTCGCCCTTGACGCCGACGACGTCGCCGGGGGCGAGGGGCAAGGCCGGCGTGTTTTCCAGTGTGTTTTTCCCAGACGCAGCCGTTGCGCCTTCTGCTGCGGGCTGCGCCGCACCCTGTCCGCCTGTTCCAGCCTCTGCTGTCGCTGCTGCTGCTGCTGCTGCTGCTGCTACTGCCGTCTTTGCCTTTTCTGTGCTCGTCTTCTCCACACATTCAATGGTGGCACCGCTGCCGTCGTCCACCGTGTACACGTGCCGGCCGTAGAACTCGTCGCAGGCGACAACGACGCCCGCGACGCGCACCCATTTGACTGGGTGGTTCAGGTGGAAGTAGACATTTTGACCTGGGGCGGTCAGCGAGCGAACGACGGCCAGGAATGCAAAAAGAAACCAGGGACCAAGCACAGACAGGCACGCACCTTCAAAGCTGGCAGGCCGCGCCAGCGCCTGCACGTCGGCTGCCCGCAGCGGACACCATCGGTTGAGCGTCGGCGCGAGATGGAAGCAGTACTCCGGATAGGTCGTAAACGACGACGGCGCTCCATTCATGGCATGGCGGGAAAAGGCAAAACAGACCGCGTGTCGGTGCTTAGGTGATGGGATCGTCGGGTCGTTTGCTGGCAGTGCGCGACTACGAACTGGCAGACGCGTTTCTGCCTGGCGCTAGCCTGAGTGATGCCGCTGCCTTTAAAATAACGTTGACAGGGCAACTTGGACTGATAAAATGTCACGTGATACCGCTTGAAAGAAGAAGCCAACCTTGATGTCATTGTTTGTATTTTGTATCGTGCAGTGTTGCTTTTCGGGGGTAATAACCTCTACAGATATGTAGTTGCGACTCATTCAACGCCAAAAAACGCCCAGCCGTCCTGGCCGATGGTAGATCAGTCTCACTTTTGCGCCTTCTTGGCCCGCTTCGCCTGCCGGGCCGCCTGTCTCTCCTTGAGGCGCGCCGCGGTGGCCTGGAATGCCTCCTCGGACGGCTCGTCTGGCGTGTCGTCCTCGTCGGCGGCGCCGCCGCGCTTCTTGCTCTTCTTGGCCCGGCTCTTGGGCTCGGTGGCCCCGTACTTCTCGGCCAGGCCGTCGAGGAAGGTGGCGGCGCGGTCCTGCTGGCGCTTCTGGATGAGGGCAGCCAGGCCGGCCTGGTCGTCGTCGTCGTTGCCGCTCTTGCCCTTGCCCTTGCTCTTGCCCCTGCCTTTTCCTCTGCCCTTGCTGCCCGTCTTTTCTCCGCCGCCGCCGCCGCCGCCAAACAGCTTGTCGTGGACGCCGAGCTCCTTGGCGTACTCCTCGGCCTCGCCGGCCTCGCGCTGGGCCTCGGCAACGCGCGCCTGGCGAGCCTGCTTGGTCTCGCGGGTGTAGGCGGCAAAGGCGCGGACGTCGCCGGCGGCGATGGCGGCGTCGATGATGGTGCGGAAGCGGGCGTCGTCGTCGAGCACATTGCTCAGCATGACGGCCTCGTAGACGCCGTCCATGCGGCCCTTGGCGCGGGTGTAGGCGGCGAGCACGTCGTCGCGCTCCTCGTCGGAGCGCCGGTAGGTGGCGGCAAACTGCTCGATGGCGTCGGCCGACACGGCGTCGGCAAAGGCTGCGCGGTAAAAGTCGGACCAGCTGAAGCCGTCCGCGTCCACTACCGACTCGGCCGTCGAGCCCGTCTCGTCGTAGCGCTTGCGCCGCGCCGCGTCAGACAGCACCGCGTACGCAAATGCCACCTCCTGGAACTGCGCGTGCGCCTCGTCCTTCTTGTCCGCGCTGACCTTGTCCGGGTGGCACTGCAGAGCCTTCTTACGGTAGGCCGACTTGACCTGGTCGGCGGTCGCCGCTCGCTCGAGGCCCAGCACCTCGTACGGGTCGACCACGGGCGGCTCACCACTCGCGAGGTCGTCGGCGGTGTCCATCGGCATCGGGGCTGCTGCGGTGGTTGTCTGGTCGGGGGCGAATGAAAAGTCGGCGGAAGCAGTGGCTAAAATCATTTACAGCGGAAGCTTTGCAGGAGACGCGTCGTTGTCGCGTGCGCGACAACCAGTAAAAGGCGGGGTTGTTAACGTCTGGGGCGCACAAATTAGTGGGCTGCCGCTGGGCTGCCGCTGGGCTGCACCTGTGCCGTTGAACCTGCCCACTATAACTGTGTCGGCCCGAAAATGGAGCTCGACAGACAGCTGCTGCTCGAAAACGGCATCTATGGCCATAGAGCCTTTTGACGCTCGAACTGCACATCCGATCCACTGCCATCTGGCGTTCCCAGCTGGTCATTCCACTCCTCCCCCACCGCTAACATGGAGACTATCGAACCTGGCGACCACCTGGGCTACATGCGCTATGCGCTGTCCCTAGCCGAGAAGTCGCCGCCGCGGCCGTCCAACTTCCGCGTGGGCGCCGTGCTCGTCGATGCGGCTGCCACCGCACCCGGCATGCGCGTCCTGGCCACCGGTTTCACGCTCGAGCTGCCCGGCAACACCCACGCCGAGCAGTGCTGCTTCATGAAGCTCGCCACGCAGCACGGCGTGGCCGAGGAGGCGCTCTCCGGCCTGGACGAGACGGCGCTGCCGCCACAGCTGGCGCTCTATACGACCATGGAGCCCTGCTCGTTCCGCCTCAGTGGAAACGCGCCCTGCGTCGACCGGATCCTGCGCCTAGCCGGCCGGGACCGGGATCACCATCAGCAGGCTGACGCACCGGCGGCCCGTCCGCGCCGGTCGATCACAGTCTACTGCGGCGTCACCGAGCCCGACAAGTTCGTGGCTCACAACACGGGCCGCCAGATCCTCGAGGCGGCAGGCATCTCCGTGGTTCACGTCCCTGGCCTCGAGACGGAGATTCTGCGAGTCGCCACGGCAGGCCATGAGAAGAAGGACCAAGAGCAGCAGGAGGGGTAGATGATGTTCACAGCGTGTCGCCATACCGGGTGCTTTTTTTTTTTTTTTTGCCTGGCCAGATATTCGGCGCGTATTAGAGGGTAGCGAAAATGCGAGTGGATCAAGGAGAGAGACGACTGCAGTTTTGATACGGAGAGTGTGTGCAGACGACTCTGAGAAGCCGCGTGCCTACGTGACGCCCTTCTCCTCTGCGGCTGCCCTGACCGTCTGGCTCAACATCGACGGGGCTGCTGTGCCGGCGGGTCGAGACGTGTCGCACCGTCCAGACTGGACATGGCCATGGTCCGGACGGCATGGGCCACATCTCATCCACCAGCCGCTGCTCCGATCTGGTCAGACCCTTGGAGGCAATGCATGGCTAGTGATGAATACGACAGATCCAGCCAGTCATGAGGATCTCGGCACAGGGAAGTAGTGTACTTTGGGTGTCTAACTCCGTCTTTGTACGCCCTGGTAATATGTGGCATCCAACAAGAATGCGTGCAACCGAGAAAACTCAGCTCGCAGAGGGCAGCACCGCCGATTGCTTGATCGATTGATCGATCGATCGATCGCCATACAGCTGCGGACAGGCAAGCCTGCACCTCTGTTCTACTCCCCTTTTCCCTCCTCACGTCCATGTCCCTTTTTTTTTTGTTTTTCCCTTTCTTGTTTCTCTCCCAGCTCAGATCTTGTCGCCCTCGAGAATGGTCTTGGCCTCGTCGCTCTGCCACCAGCTGACGCCCGGCTTACCGGGGAACTCGAAGCGGTCCATGCTCTCGGGGCGCATCTCGACGCTGTAGCCGGGCTCGGTGGGGGTGGTGTAGTAGCCGTCGCGGATGACGGCCGGGTGCAAAAAGTGCTCGTGCAGGTGGTCGACGTACTCGAGCAGGGACAGCTTGCCGCTGACGACGACGTAGTCGATGGTGCTGAGGTGCTGGGTGTACTCGGGCAAGCCGACGCCGCCCGAGTGCGGGACGACGGGGACGCCAAACTTGTGGGCCATGAGCAGGACGGCGAGCACCTCGTTGACGCCGCCCATGCGGCAGGCGTCGATCTGGCAGACGTCAATGGCGCCGCCCATGAGCAGCTGCTTGAAGACGACGCGGTTCTGGCACATCTCGCCGGTGGCCACGCCGATGCCGTAGGGGCGCAGGGCGTCGCGCACCGCCTTGTGGCCGAGCACGTCGTCGGGCGACGTGGGCTCCTCGATGAACCAGGGCCGGAACTCCTTGAGCGCGTCCATGTAGGCAATGGCCTCGGGCACCGACCACACCTGGTTGGCGTCCACCATGAGCACGCGGCCCTCGTCGTAGCCAATCACCCGCCGCGCCAGCGCCAGCCGCCGCCGGTCCTGCTCCACGCTGCCGCCCACCTTGATCTTGAAGTGGCGGTAGCCCTGCGCCAGCGTCTCGCGCAGCAGCGCCTCCATCTTGTCCTCGCCGTAGCCCAGCCAGCCCGCCGACGTCGTATACGCCGGCACCGCCCGGCTGCGCTCCGCGTCCGCAATGCGCTCCGCCTTGCCCGCCTCGGCCGCCCGCAGCATCGCCACCGCCTCCTCCGGCGTCACCGCGTCCGTGATGTAGCGGAAGTCGATGCAGCGCACCACTTCCTCGGGGCTCATCTCCGCCACGATGCGCCACACCGGCTTGCCCAGCACCTTGGCCCACAGGTCCCACACCGCGTTGACCACCGCCCCCAGCGCCAGGTGGATGACGCCCTTTTCCGGCCCGATCCACCGCAGCTGGCTGTCGTTGACCAGGTGGCGCCACGTCTGGCCCCAGTCGGCCACGAGCGACTGCAGCGTGCGGCCCCGGATGCGGTCTGCCACGTGGTTGATGGCCGCACACACGAGATCGTTGCCGCGGCCGATGGTGAAGGTCTAGAAGGAGATGTTAGCCCGTAGGGGAAGAGGGGGGGGGGGCCTGTCTGTCTCCAGGGGAACAGCTTACCATGCCGTGGCCGGTGTACGCCGAGTCTGTCTGGAGGATGCAGTACGCCGACGAGTAGTCGCCGGCCGCGTTCATGGCGTCGGAGCCGGTCTTGTCGAGCGACGTGGGGAAGCGCACGTCGCGCGTGGTCCAGCCGGTGATGGTGATGTCGGCCATGGCGAAGCGGAGCTGACACTGTTACAGACAAGAGATGGACAGACGGACAGACTACAGACGGACAGACCACAGACGGACAGGAAAGAGACGATAGACAGATGATCACGGATCACGGATATAAACACTGCTGTCGTCGAACCCCCCAACTCTTAGGGCCTGCCAGCTGTCCCCCTCATCGGCCAGAGCTCCATTCTCCGTGCCATGAGGGGCAAAGCCGCTCCTGGCCCCCCCCCCCTCTCCCCCCCTCCGGCAGCCATCGTAGTGGGGCTGCGGCCGACCCTTCTGGCTGTGATTGATGGAGAATGGAGCCCTGAAGCGCATGCTCTCCGGTGACGGCGAGGTGCTCTCGGGCTGCCTTGGACCTGTGTGGGCAAATGCAATATGCCATTATGCGGGCTCTGGTGAGGGGCACTGCATCTGTACAAATACCTGGTAATGACACGCCGTGCATTACCGTGCAGAGCGTATACAGATACACAGTGTGCACACGGCTGATTTAGCTCCACCCAGAAATTCTCGTATAACAAGCCTTTCCAGGCAATACGATGTTCTAAGCTTTAGGGGCAGATGGGAACGTCCAATCAGGGACCCTGCGGGCGGCTCGATACGATGTCCCCATGCAGCCGACGTGGGATGGTGCTGGACGAAGACGACAAGGGAAACGGTCAAGACAGAAGAGGAAACAAATACGAGGCTGGCATCTTGTTCCTGGACGGTTCCTGAACCGACCGCCGACCCTGGCTCTCCCCAGCCCCCCAGCCCCCCCCCCCCCGGGCGGTGGAAGCGAAGCCAGGCGATCCTCCCAGGCGCCACGGTTGCTTGCTCGTGACGACATCGGGACCGAGATCGAGGGCCATCGGGATCGCGCAATGCCCCCAGGACGCTCGGGCGCTCTGGCGCTCTGGCGCTCTGGCGCTCTGGCGCTCTTCCGCACACCGCGCCGCCACCCTCGTCATCTGGCCAGCGGTGGTCGTCGTCCGGAGTCAGTGGCTGGTATGCGGTGAGTGCCGAGACACGCGGGCGCGGCGTCTCGCTTGCGCCATTCGCCTTGGACGTTCCACTTGGACGTTCCACTTGGACGTTCCACCTGGACGTTCCACTTGGACTTCCACCTGGATGTCTCACCCCCCTCCTCCCTCGTGCACCGCAAGGCTGTCGCCGGCCACACCTCGTACTCGTATACGCGCGGTGGAGATGGCTTCATCGAGAGGGCCGTTACGAGGTCGGCTACCCTAGCGATCGGCGCATGCGCCCCGCGAATACGGAGTTGCGATTAGGTTTGTCTGTGCGCCCAGCCACCACAGATAGCGAGCATGGCCGCATGGTTGCATGGGCGCATGGGCGCGCCTGCACCGCTCCTCGTGTTCCTGAGCCTGTGTGGGCGGGTGAAATTCGCGCTGTCTTTACGAGGCGTGTGTGCTCCAGCAGCATTTCCAGCGGGCCGGCGCCGTTGAAACATTTTACGCCTGCGAACACGAGCATGGCATGAGCGTGGAATGCTGTTGATTCTGTTTCCGGCTGCTTCCTGTCTGCTGTTGATGTCTGTTGATGCCATCCGTCATCGTCGTCGTCGTCGGCAGTCGTCATCGTCGTCGAGCTGAACGCCGCTGTCGTGCGACAACCTCTAAATGCGCCGTCTCCCAGTGGCTGGGCTGTGAGGTTGGTGTGCTGGCAGGCGCTGTTTTTTTTTTTTTTTTTTTTTCATGCGTCCCAACCTTTTCCTTTTTTATCACGCTACGCATGCATGCTCTAGTGTACTTGCGCACAGACCATGCTAGCAGGTACCCGTCAGTCTCACCACCGCAGCCGGAGATGGCAAGTACTGGCCTAACGGTCCCACCCTGTACGCACCACTACAACTGGCCGCCGCCTGTTTCCCAGCAGCTGCTGCCCACCCTTCTCGCTCGCCTGCAGGGTCTTGCTTCGCAGTTGCCTCTCCCAGGCCACCACAAATAGGCCTTTCCCGGCTGTGGACCAGCTGCCGGCGCCTCCGCCGTCCGCCTCTCGCTCTCGTGGGTTGCAGCAGCTAAGCGGTCCTTGGCCCTAGTCCCCTGCACGCCGCGCCAGAATACGAGAACATGTCTTTTCAGATCTCTGCTCTGCCCTGGTCATTCGTCTGCCATGCCAGCTGGGCTGGAACCCCATGAGGTAATTGTGCAGGGGGGCCTGGAAGTCGCTCTCGACCACTGGCACTAAAACAGGAAATCGGTCTATCGATACGAACGGGGCACACACGACTTTGCAAAGAGAAGGTTGGCGATTGTTCGTTGCACGATGGCTTGGTCCAGATCTCCCGGAGAGGGGGGGGGGGAGGTGTGAAGGGGGCCGCCATAAAAGTGCCAACCTCGCCTCCCCGTCGTCTGTGTCTGTGTCTGCCTCTCCTCCCCATCCGTCTCGTTTTCTCACTCTGGTTTGTCCCGTCCATTCTCATCTGCGGTACAACCACGTTTCTGTCCGCGAGCAGTGCGGCAGTGCCCCCCCTCCTCTCTTCTAGACGCCTCTTTCGTCATATCTTATGCTTTCTCACCCTATAGCATAGAACAGGCAACACCGAAAGCCTGCTCTGTGCCGAACTCTGCGTATCTGTGCCGTCATTCCGTCATCTCGGCGTCTTGGCTTATCGGCACTTACACACGCCACCCATTCTGCCTTTAAACGGCTCTCCATCCGCTCTTTCTGGCGCCCAGCAACCCCCCCCCCCCCGTTTCTGAACGGAAACACGCACAATGGCCACTACCGAGCGCAGGAGAAGCTTTTCCTTTGGCTTTCGGCCGTTCTTTGGGTCCAAGTCTGAGCCCAAGGCGCCAAAGCCGGAACCCAAGGCAGCCAGGCAGCAGCCAAAGGAGCCAGAGCCAAAAGCCGACGGCCTTCCGCGACTGCGTCGCAAGCTGCAAAAGGTGTCACGGCAGAAGAGTGACGACCCCGACGTGCTTGCACACCACGGCAACAATGTGCTCGTGGCGAGAAGCAGCCAGCCAGTCACGCACATCTTTGACGGCTCGTTCTTGTCCATCAAATATGACGAGTGCGGCGCCCGTCCCCAAACGGCTCACGACGGCCATGCCGCGGGCCGTGTAGTGAGCATGGTCGAGGGCTACGACATGAGGCGGGCCAGACCGCCCGCCGAAGCATCATCGCCCGAAGCCCGCAAGGAGAGAAAGGCGCAGGCGGAAGCCTCGGCTCGTGCCATGGCCCTCATGGAGGCCCACGAACGCGCACAGGCACAGACCTGGGGCCACGGAAAGCACGGCCACACCAAGAGCCTGTCCAGCACCTCCAGCACCAGCGGGAACCCGATCCAGGCGCCACGGACGACGTTCCGAGGCAAGCCGTCGCAGCCGCCGCCGCTCTCCATGCCTCAGGCGGTGTCCAAGACGGTGCAGCGCCACTATCCACAATACCACAAGCCCTGCCAGGCGCAGCAGCCCTACCAGATGGCGGCGGTGGTGCCGGATGCTGTCGACAACAGCAGCAGCAACAGCAGCAACAGCAGCAACAGCAGCAACAACAACAACAAATGGCACGGCCACGCCAGCCACAGCAGCAGCAGCTCACACATGTCCGCTGCGCGCCACTCCTTGGCCGGTTCCATGAGGTCTGCCATGTCAACGGCGTCGCTGTCGCCCTCCACGACGGCGTCGTATGCGCCGTCGTATGCGCCGTCGTCGCCGCCTCGCTCGTCATCGTCGTCCATCAGCCCGCCGAGCAGCTTCGTGTCGGATGCGTGCTTCTCCCCCGTCGTGCCCGAGCTGTCCTACCTGTCTTCGCGGGATGCTAGCTGTGGCGGCCACGACCGCTACGGAGGTGCTCCGCCCACGCCCGACTCGCCGGCGACAACGGCTTCCAACGAGTCGACGACGTCGTCGCAGAAGCGCCGCAAGCCCAAGACGCCCGTCTACTCGATTGGCCAGCTCGAGAGCGGCTGCGGCGACAACCTGCAGGACCCGTCGCAGCTGTCGCCCGAGAGCAGCGACGCGCTGGGCGTCCAAACGCCTCCAGAGTCGCCGCGGTTTGCGGCAGCACCAAACATGACGGCCGCAGAGCTGTCGCTCATCCAGTCCAAGTCCAGCATCGAGTGCATCGCCGAGGAGTACCGCGCGCTGTTGGCGTCGCGGAACTCGGTCTTTACCGATGCGCGTTCTGTCTTCTCGAACGACGACGACGACGACGAGGAGACTGCTCGCAAGCCCGAGGCCGGAGGACCCGAGGCCGAGCCTGAGCTTGAGCCCGTCCGCGAGCCGACTCGTGACAAGTTGTGGGAGCAGCGCAGGTTCATGCTGGCCGCAGCGGCCGCCAAGCCGAACAAGGCGGACTCCATTTCGACGTCGTCGCCGCTGCCGTCCCCGGCCTTTCCGGCGAGGACGAGCCGCGCCGCCGCCGCCGCCGCCGCCGCCGCTGCCATCACCCCGGGCTACGGCCTCACCTACGGCCTCGCACACGGCCATGGAAAGTGCAGCAGCATATCCAGCAGCGGCTACGACACCGAGACGGCCTGCTTCAAGCCGGAGGCTCTACACCCAAAAGCACATGCACCGCCGGCGGCGCCGGCGGCGCCGGCGGCACACACACCGGCACGCAAGAACCCCAGTAATACTAGCCACGCACACAGCCGCTCGATGCCGACTAACATGGCGCACACGCCCGAGCCGGACAACATCAGCCTGCAGATCTGCCTGGACCTGCTGAAGCGCGAGCTGTCGTCGGCCATCACCACTGCCGACCGGCGCAAAATGTCGCCGGCCGAGGCCATCACGCCCACGGCTCCGGCCCTGCAGGTCCTGGTCATGATCGAGGCGTATGAGCGGCTGCGCGACCGCCTGGTGGCCGACTCGCTGCGCAAGAAGAGCCGCGAGACGAGCCATGTCGAGGCCATGTTTGGCATGTGGCTGCGCGCCCTGTACGGCATCCACGAAGACCTGACGTCGTCGACCCGGGACGGCCAGGTCAGCGAGAGCGAGTACGACTCGGTGGCGGAGTGAGAGAGCAACAACCACCGAGTCCTTCATGACGACCACGTTCTCTTAACGACTTTCTTTTCCCACACACTTTCCCATCCTTTTATTTTTATTTTTTTTTTTTTCCTGTTTTGTATGCCACTCACGACAGTCGATTATTGTAATCACGCCCTTTTTTTTTGTAATGCTTTACGAGGGAAATGAAATACCACAGGAATACCAAAAAGGAAAAATCACACAACAAAAATCACAATACTGATGTCACAACGCACGCTGGACGACGATCGTTTTCTCGGAGCAATTTGAGATGTAACGTGCATGGGAGGTGGGCTCTTTCATCCTGGACGAGGTAACGACGATAACGAGGGTGAAGAACGGAAAGAGAAAACCTGCTGTATCTAAGTCAATACACACACACATAAATGCGACGCAAGTTTTATTGCCAGCTGCCCCGATGAGACGTGATAAGGAGCGATGCTTGTGGTAGAAGAGACAGGTCCCACTAAAAACAGGCATGGCCAATCACGCAAACCGCCGTAGCTGCCTGGAGAAATCCAGAAAAAGGGCGGGATGCTTATCTTTTTTTTTTCCTTGTTCAAGTCACCTCTTTCCATGTCACCTGCCTTTTTCACAAACGGTGCGGCCATCCATGGATGACGACGACTTTGGAGCAGATGCCGACTTCCTCGCGGCCTTGGCGGCGTCTGACATGGGCGGCGCAGCGAAGAAGAAGCCGCCTGCGCCAGCGGCCGGTCCGCCGCTGCGCCAGCGGCCGACAACAACGACGACAGCTGTCCGCATACAGCAGCCGACGCCGCAGCGGATAGAGCGTCCGGGCGCGGGGCCGCGCATTGTGCAGCCCAAGCCGCAGGTGCTGGCGGGGCCGCCGGGGAGAGTGTCTGGGTCCGTGTCTGGGTCTGGGTCCGGGTCCGGGTCGGTCTCTGGCCCGGGGGCGTCGCGGGCGGCCGTGCCGTCATCGGGCTCGTCCATCCTGGTGTCGCCGCGCCAGAAGAACAACCCGGTGCTGTCGCAGCTGCGCTCGGTGGCGTGGGAGTACAGCGACATTGTGGCCGACTACGGGCTGGGCACGACGACGTGCGCGCTCTTCCTCAGCCTCAAGTACCACCGGCTGCACCCCGAGTACATCTACTCGCGCATCCAGGGCCTGCAGAACAAGTTCCAGCTGCGCGTGCTGCTGGCCCTCGTCGACATTGACAACCACGAGGAGCCCCTGCGCGAGCTGGCCAAGACGTCCCTGGTCAACCACGTCACCCTCGTGCTCTGCTGGTCCGCCGCCGAGGCCGCGCGCTACCTCGAGCTCTACAAGGCCTTTGAGCACGCCAACAGCTTCGCCGCCATCCGCGGCCAGCAGGCCGCCGGCTACGCCGAGCGCCTCGTCCAGTTCGCCACCGTCCCGCGCGCCATCAACAAGGCCGACGCCGTCGCCCTCGTGAGCTCCTTTGGCAGCGTGCGCCGCGCCGTGCTGGCCGACCCGGAGCAGCTGGCCCTCGTGCCGGGCTGGGGCGAGAAAAAGGTGCACGGGTGGCGGCGGGCTGTGGAGGCTCCGTTCCGGGTGCAGAAGACGCGGGGGCGGCGGGCCAAGGCAGGAGGAGGAGCCGCCGCAGAAGCAGCAGCAGCAGCAGCAGAAGCTGCTGCCACAGAAGAGCACCGCATATCGCCGTCTGGTGCTGGTCGGAACGAGGGCAGCCGCGGGCGCGAGACCTCGCCCGCTCCCGAGCACGATCTCCTGGATGCAGACAACCCACAGACAGGGAAGTCGCTCGCCGCTACCGAAGCAGCAGCAGCAGCACCACCACCACCACCACACGAGGTGGACAAGCTTAGCGACGGCGTGGCTGCTGCGCTGGCACGTCTACGGCAGAAGGGATAAGCATGGCTGCGGGTTACGTGCTCCGCCCTGCGAGCGCAAGATACGTGTCGACATCATTTTTTTTGCAACGCTGGCGTGCATGGCCCGTTGTGGACCGAGGACAGCAGAATGCAGAAGCACGAAAAGCACGGGAACATACACACACACACACACATACACACACGAAAACCAGAGAATACGCATGTGAGTCTGCGGAATGCGTATTGCCCTGGCGTGGCACAGCAGCACAGGGAAGGTGCGGCACGCTGAGTACTCGTACAGCGAACTGGCCCACCCTGACCGTCATGTGCGTTCCTGACGATTGCTGACTCTTAGCGGTCCGGCGGGTGACCTACTGGGGGGCAACTGCGGTGTCGGTCGCTGCTGAGTACTGGCATTGGCACTTATTACTCTGGCTCTCGGCACCAGGTACTTCTGGCAAGGGATGGTCAGCGCTCATTCTGTGTGCACTGGCCCCTCTGTGACCGTTCTTTCTCCGGTGATCGACAACCCTCCAGTGGGGCTCGATCTGGGGTACCACCCTACCAGGTCCTTTGGTCCTCACAGCCACTCCTATCACCATGCAGCCATGCCGGGTTTTGTGCTCAGACCATGTCCGCCCATCCCGTGCAAATCCTCTGCAACGGCTTTCTGTATTTGTACGATACGACGAGTATTCTGCTCAGCCCACGTCGCTTTTACTAGACTAGTATCACGGACAGGGAATGGTTCCTACTGCCCAAACACGCCATTGCTGACCCTGCGGCCGCGCGTTCTGAGATAGGTAGCCGTATGTAGGACCCCCCTGCCGTCCCGTGCGGTTGGTTGCTCTTCTAAAGGCGTTCAATCTATATATATAGCAAGGGGAACAGTCATGCTGACATGGTTAATGAGCATCTGCACTCTGCGATGGCCGACCGGGTCGACAATGTGGCATCTGGGCCGCGGACTGGTTCTCGACTGCATCCTATGGGCATTCTGCAGGCAACGCCCCTGGCAATTTTACTCGGATTACTCGTAGAGCCAAGAGCCAATTCCATCCGCCATTCTCGATTGGTGGAATGCGCGTCCGAGAGCACCTTCCTTATGTACTCGTATCTTACAGCGGCATCTGCGCTGCAGGTCACTGCAACGTTCAATTGCTAGTTTCGGTCCTATTTGGCTGATAATTGCGCACTAAGGGGAGTTAGGGGGGGGAGGGTTTCCACCTTCCCCGCAACTTTACTCACTTTGCCGTGTCTCTCGATCGCTCTCGCGGGCCACGTCCTGATCGCGGCTTCCCGGCTGCTAAAAAGGAACCTGGACGGCTGCTGGAGCGTGCGCTTTGACCTCTATAATACTAATTGCATGCGAACATGGTCATTGTGCCTGACTCGTTCCCCTCTCGCTCGTGTCTCGCCCCTGGCCTGACACTAAGGTCCTCGCTCCTTCCGCATGCTGCTGTGATCTTCTCCCGTTCCTGCCATTCTGCCACCTTCTCTGCTCTTGATGCCGACGTCGCGTCGCTCTCTTGCTTGGAAATCTTGTCCCAGCACGAGCTCCTTCTCCCACGGCCACTGGCCAGCAGAGATCGGATGATCCACGTGTGATGGGTCGCGACGCCAATGCTACCTGTGCGTAAGGAGGGTTGTCGGTGCCGGTTCTCCCGGCTCGTCCTTTCTGCTACGGTGCCTCTTGTTGAGGCTGACAGTGGGAGGCAGCTGCTTTGGGAAGTTCTGCATAGCAAGTGCTGCTGAGGAAGTGCTCTCAGGAAGTACTGCTTTAGGAAGGTATCTCTGCACCCGCGACCATTCCTTCTGATTCGAGGTTGCACTATGGATGCACTATGGATGCACACATGGTTCACACTCTGTCAGCGGTGACCTTTTTCCTGTCATGCTTTCGGCCTCTGTGCTGGTTCAACTCTCCCCCTTTGCCTCTACAGTCTTTTCTTTCTCCCTTGCTATCTCGGCCCTCCCTTCTTTCCGTGGTCACAAGACGAGATGCCGTGCGACTCGGCACAGGATCTCTCGTCGTCTCTCCGCCGACGCAGTGTTCTCGTGTGAGCACGGCATTCGGGGGATTTGCCTTAGGGACTGTGCTCGTCCGTGGAGCTGCCACCGCATGCCGTCGGGGAAAAACGTGCCCCCCCCATCTCTATCTCTGCCTTCCTCATGAGGCGGCCAATGTGACCTGCACCTCTGCGGACCCGTCGTCGGTCTCGGCCAACCTGATGCGACGATGATGCATTCGCTTTCCGCGGAAAGCTTGCTGCAGCTCATCCTCGTTCTCCGACACGAGCTCGGTGTTTATTGGAATCATCGCATCATTCTAGCTGCTAGTGCCTATGGGCACCCTGGCTGCCAAGCTGGCACGCCCTCAGGTAACTTACAAATCGGGTCCTGGAGATCCCTGTCGGGTGAGCCTTTGGCCGCATCGTGAGCATGTGAGCATGTGAGCATTATCCCTCGCCTGGGCGCTTCATCATGCAGCGTTGCCCTTCGTTTGGTCCTCGCACAGTATCTGGATCAGCCATAGCCGGAGTCGAGTACTTTAACCCCCCTTCCCCCCCCCTCCCGGTCCTGTCATGAGTTACATTGCGCTGATCTCTCCCACTTCATTTAAAGAAGCCCTGCAATCCTACATCCTCCTCATTTGTTGCATTTCTTCCACTCTTCCACTCTGCTGCCGGGGTATAAGTGCAACCCGTCTTCTGTCTCCCTCCTCCCCCCCCTCTTCCCATTTCCTTGCTCTCATATCTCTGCCTATTACACCATGCGTTGGGTTTTCACTGCTGTCGGCCTGCTGGGTCTGGCCACGATACCAGTCCAGGCTAGTCAGATCAACCCGCGGCCCTCGATTAGCTACGTGTCGCACCCTAGCCGTGCCGACGCAGTCAAGGCCGTCTTCAAGACCAGCTGGGACGGCTACTATACCTATGCCTACCCACATGATTCGCTGCTGCCAGCCACCAATTCATACGACGATGACCGGTAAGAGGCCGCAACATAAGAGAGACCTTTTTTTGACAACGGCGGCTGACGTGTAACAGCAACGGCTGGGGCGCAAGCGCCGTCGACGCCCTCTCCACAGCCCTGGTTATGGGCGAGGAAGAGGTCATCCAGCAGATCATAGATCACATCCAGACCATTGACTTTGACACCGCGGTTGGCAGCATCTCGCTCTTCGAGACCACCATCCGCTATCTGGGCGGTCTGCTTTCAGGTGAGCACGTCTCGACGCAGACCAGACAAGCCAACGCCGACAAAAGCGAAGCAACTGGGAAATCTGGGCAATCTGGACCTAACTGTACATCATAGGCTATGACCTCTTGACAGGCCCGCTGAGCCAGTATGCCACCAACGAGACGGCAGTTGCCAACATCTTGACGCAGGCCACCAAGTTGGCCGACAACCTTGCTGTGGCATTTGACACGCCGTCTGGCGTCCCGGACAACACGGTCCTCTTCAGCCCGCCTCGCATCAACGGGGACTCGACCAACGGCATTGCCACCATTGGCACGTTGATCATGGAGTGGCAGCGTCTCAGCGATCTGACGGGCAACGAGACGTACGGCCAGCTTGCGGCCAAGGGCGAGAGCTATCTCCTGGATCCCAAGCCCGCGCTGGGTGAGCCGTTCCCTGGCCTGCTCGGCACGACGGTCAATATCACCAACGGCGAGTTCCTTGACGGCTCGGGCGGCTGGATCGGCTCTGACGACAGCTTCTACGAGTACCTCATCAAGATGTACCTGTACAACTCCACGATGTTTGCCGAGTACAAGGACCGCTGGGTGCTGGCGGCCAATTCGTCCATGGAGTATCTGGCGTCCCATCCGCTTTCGCAGCCGAACCTGACCTTTATGGCCATGTACGACGACACGACACTCATCTTTGAGTCGGAGCACTGTGCGTATCTAATCTAACCCTGCTTGGCTCTTTTCTCTTTTTGTTTCTAACCAGCCCAGTGGCCTGCTTTGACGGCGGCAACTTTATTCTTGCCGGCCTCGCGCTCGACGAGCAGCGCTACATCGACTTTGGCCTGAATCTAACGGCCGGGTGCCGCGCCACCTACACGGGGACGGCGACGGGCATTGGCCCGGAAATTTTCAGCTGGCAGGACAACGGCGAGAAGGCGGCGGTCAACGCGTCGAACAACCAGGCGCCGTCCGGCGACGATGCGACATTCTTCGAGGAGAACGGCTTCTGGATCAACGACGCGGTGTACGTGCTGCGCCCCGAGGTCATTGAGAGCTACTACTACGCCTACCGTGCGACGGGCGACACCAAGTACCAGGACTGGGCGTGGGAGGCGTTCCTGGCGATCAACAGCACGTGTGCGGTCGGCAGCGGGTACAGCACAATCGACAACGTCAACGTGGTCGGCGGCGGCGGCAACGAGAACTTCCAGGAGAGCTTCTGGTTTGCCGAGGTGCTCAAGTACAGCTACCTCATCCAGGCCGACGATGCCGACTACCAGGTGCAGGCCAACCACGACAACAAGTTCGTGTACAACACGGAGTGCCATCCAGTGTTGATCCCGGGCGGCGAGCAGACCAGCTAGGTCAAGCCAAATGGGTATTAATACATAATGAAATGGGTATTAATACATAATGCCGAAAAGGGGACAAAAAACAGCAAAACAGCAAAATAACAAAAACAACAAAACAAAACAAACAGTCACCCCGATTTACAGGTGGAGGTCATATAATTGGATATATTTGTTGATACTCCCCCTAATATTATACCTATCTGCATCTTCCCGTCACTATATGCCTGATGAACGTGAGAATGATTGAAAATCCCAGGAACCAGTCATGTCGTTGAAACTCTTGGGTCATAGGGCCTTTAGCTGCTGATGGCGGTCCACCGTGCCAGCCAGCCGACCCTCTCGCCAGCATTGCGCACAATGCAGAGTCTGGCATCCTTTCCGAGCCTGGCCGGTACTGGACGGGCGTTCTGCGCATTTGCGTCGTTGTTGTTCTTGTTGTTGTCGTCGCCATCTTCCGCCACGACAGCGTCGACCAGCTTCTGGGCGCTGACATGGCCGATGCCGAAACCGCGGCCGGTATGGAAGCGGTGGGCGCCGCTGGTAACGAAGCCGATGAGGTCAGCATCGTCTGGGAGAGGGAGCTGAGGCCCCTCGTCAGGGCGAGGGTAGGGCAGCTCGACCTCGAGCAGCGACCGTGCCAGCAGGGTCTTGCGGGTGGCGAGATCGGCGCCGGGCGGCATGCGCTTGAGCTGTTTCTTGTGCTGTTTGTGATTTGCGTGTTTTGTGTGTGGCTGGTTGTTGAGAGTATTGGCCGTGCCTGCCAGCGCGATCCACTGTTGGCGCAAGGGTCCGTCGCCGCCGGTCGAGGCGGGCAGGCGGTAGATGCGCGCACGCGCGAGCGGCACACCGCGGCCCAGCATCTCCAGCGATACAGTCAGCAGCGGGTAGGGGGTGTGCCACTGGGGTTGGCGAAGAGGCTGCAGCCGCCGGGCGGCGGCCACAGCGGCGCGCACGTCGGCCCAGGTGACGTGGTGCATAGTGCGGACGATGTCGGGCATAGCCGCGGGGCAGAGGGCAGCGAAGCGGGCTTCGGCGGTGGAGGGTTTGTCGGGGGTGGCGGCAAGCGAGACGCTGGGAACCCCAAAGAGATGCTCCCAGTCGCAGGCGAAGCCAGAACCGATCTCGCCTTTGGGGCGGATGCTGCCGCTGCCGCTGCTGCCACTGCTGCTGCTGCGACGGCCGCCCAGGTCGAGGGCGGTCCACTGCGGCCGCTTGGACGGGGGCTTCTTGTCCCAGGCGGCCTGCCCGTCACAGCGGCTCTGCAGCTCGGTGTCCCAGCCGGATGTCGTGCCCGGAAAGTCCACGGGGAACCACGGCCGCCCGCGCTCCAGCGCCACAAAGCGCTCCTCGTCGAGCCCGCCAAACAGCGGCCGCTTGCCGCTGCGCGACAGGCAGTGCTGGTGCAGCCGCCGCCACAGCACGTCGATGCAGCCGCGCGGCGCCAGCAGTGTCCACGTAGTGCTGACCGGCGTCGTCATGCCCGACGGGCGGCGGCTGCGCAGGCTGGCCAGGGCGACGGAGGTCGCTGGCACTGCGGAGGCCGAGGCTGCGGGCACGGCCGCACCCACCACAGCCAGGATCACGGGGATTGGATGGCTCTCGGGCGTCGCCAGCAGCTTGCGGCCCTCGATCAGCTTGCCGCGCCGGCGGTCCAGTGACGCCTGCGACGCCAGCTGTGTCGCCTGCTGCCGCCGTGCAGCGTCAAAGAGGCCGGACGGACGCCCGCACCTGGTAGAAGGCCAATCCGCCAACGCCTGCTGGCCGGGCATGACGCTGCCGCTGCTGGCCAGAGCAGCCAGCTCGTCTGGCTCGTCCAGCCGCGGGTCCTGCACATCAAAAGCCAGCATGGCGCCGCTGGCGGGTGCCAGGCCCGTCGTGTCAAGGTGGCGCAGCTGCAGAAAGTCGGCTGCCTGGGGGTCGATGGCGGGCGTTTTCTTGTCCTCGCTGTCCTTGCTGTCCTTACTGTCCTTGCCGTCTTTGAAGTGCGGCCGCAGGATGGCCTGCAGCGCGTCGACGGCGCTGCTGCCGGTGACATCGATGCTGCCCACCTCCATGCGAAAGTCGCGCAGCTCGACGGCCAGCTGGTTCTGCTCAACCGCCTCGGCCAACGTCTTCCACACCAGCGAGAAGAGAACCGGGTGCACACGGAGGAAGGCGGCGCGGCTGTCCTTGTCGTCGCTGTCGCCACCGTTGTTGACAGGATCGGCAGCCGGATTGTAGAAGACGGTCATGGCACCGCAGTTGCCGGGGCCACCGAGCTCGCCACAGGTTGCTTTCTGCCCCTCCTCCCCCTCTTGCTGCGGCTGCTGCTGATAGAGGAACGACCGCGGCAGCTTCACATCGACGCAGCTCGCGCCGCTGCGCAGGGGCGCCGTGAGGAGGTGTGGCTCGACGATGGACGCCAGCGCCGCGCCCAGCTGCTCGGCCGGTCCCGTCAGCTGGATGGTGGCCATGTAGCTCGTGTCCCAGCAGAGGCACATGTCGGACCGCAGCCCCGCCGACCGCAGCGACGACCGGTACGTCTTGTTGGCGGGCGTCTTGGCCACGACCGCGTGCCACAGAGGGCTCGGGCTGGCCATGTGTGCTCGCTTGGCCAGCCACATGTGCGTCGGCAGCTTCAGCTTGTCGACGGGAAGGGGGTTGTTTGGGAGGGGGCCGTTGCCGTTGCCGTTGCCGTTGGCGTGGCTGTCGTCCACGTCCATGGGGTCGTCGTCCTCGTGGCCCTCACTCTCGTGGTCCCCATCCTCGTCATCATTGTCCTCCCCCCCCGTCACTGCCGCCTGCAGTGCCGCTAGCTTCTTCTCCTGCTGCCGCTTCACCCGCTGTTTCGTCTTCTCGTACACCCACGCGCTGGCCGGCCGCGCGCTCCTGCGCTTGGCCAGCCCCGCCGCCACGCTGGGCGTGTTGTCCGCCGCCTGGTCGCGCCGGGCCTGCTGGCGCAGCCGCCGCGGCAGCCGCTTGGCGTTGTGGCTGGCCGTCCGCCGTCGCATGCTGCGCGGCAGCCGCTGGAACGCCTTCTCCATCCGGCTGTCCTTGCTTGCTTTGACGCTCATGTGCAGGTCCTTGATCTCGCGCTGCAGCGAGTTGAGAAACGACGACAGATCCAGCGAATCCACGGCCCCGCCGTCCTTGGAGGCAGCCGGAGTGGCACCGGCACCGGCACCACCCGTCGTCTTCGCTGCGTCCGGCAAGTCGTCCGTGCTGTTCAGCACTACCCGCCGCCGCTTGGCGGGCCGGGCGCTGTTGGTCGTCTCCATGGTGGACGGCATTTAGAACGAGAAAGCAAAAAACATTTGTTGACGGAAAGTGGGCAACAATAAATTGTGTAGGCAGTGCAGGCAGTGCAGGCAGTGCAGGCAGGCAGAGCAGACAGACGATAGACAGGACGAGATTATTATGGGCAAAAATTCACAGAAGCTCTGACCTCCTAAAAAAAAATGAATGGCTGTGGTTGGCTGGCGCTAAGATTTTAGCTTCCCGCTGTGCTGGAACTGTATCTTACGAATCAACTCGGTTAATGCATATGCCACAATGCGAGCTCGGCATTGCTCTCTGTCTCCATGGGGTCTGCCGCTGGGGTTCGTCTAGTTCCCCCCCCCCCTCCCGTGTCTCGGGACACGCACACCTGTTGTCTCACGTGACCATGGACAGCCATGCATGTATCTTACCATCTGCCACGCCTCGTGTCTGTCTGGCACTGTGCATCGGCTGCGCCGGCTATTTGTACGCCTGCTTGATGCCCGAGACGCAAAGTGGGCAAAGTATCGGTGAACCCGAATTTCTGGGTCGCTCAGAGCCCTGGAATGAACGCGTATGACAACGTGGCACACACGAGGTCTCCTCCCCCCCTCCTCCCCCCCCCGCCAATGCTGTCAGGGCGTTTGAGGATGTCTAAGGTCCAGACGACCGTCGCAAGAATACGAGCTGCGCTGGGCATGTGGAAAAAAAATAAGGCGTGGTCGAGACGAGAGCCAGCATGTCTCGCACAGGCATGCAAGATACAGGTGCCAAAAACCACATGGCCATTCGGAACGCCTCCATGCCAACAGCCACTAGCAGCAGCAGCACAGCTCGCTAGCTGCCAGGCCATGCCGGCGCTCTGCGAATCCGCGACGCCGGTGCAAGTTCCGCACCAACCAGCGTGCAGACGTGTGACGATCCCTGCCAGCTGCTAGCTTGGGGGGGGGGTTGTCGGTGAGAGCTGGTCGGCGAGCCTGCCGTTCCCTGTCGGCCAGCAGACCGATATAGTCATAGTCGTCTGCGAGCACCTCGCGAGCCATCGGAATGACGCTGAGAATGCGCGGAACCTGGCACACATCCGGTCCCAGATGCCCGCACACGGCCTGCCCTCAGCTGTCTCTGCCGTCCCGTCCTTTCTACACATGACCTGAGACAGCTCCCACTCTTCTTCCCCATGTGTTCAGCACCACGTGCATCATTCCACTATCCTTTTACCCTTTCCCCCTTGCCCCTTTGGGATCTCCATAGCTCAATACTGTCTCAAAGTCGTCTGATTTCTCTCAGCTTCTTCAGTTTCTTCAGCTTCTCTCAGCTTCTCTCAGCTTCTTCAGATTCTTCGGCTCCCCCCCCTCCCCCCTCCCCCATCTCTCTCCTAAGACACCCGGATTCTACTCGCACCCGTCCTTGCTCGCTTCGGGTGCTGAGCCGGGACGGCTCAGCTCTGCGTGTACAAAATTCCTTAGTTGCCGAGCTTTGCGCAACCACTAACAACACCGAAAAAAATATTGCCACTAAACACCCTTTCGGTGGGTGCGGCACAGCGCTCCAGAGCACGCAGCTCTGCGGGCGGCCCCGCTTTTTGCCGCTCCATCAAATCTCTGCCTTGGGACACAGCTTTTCTAGTCGCCAAACCTACCGTACCTTCCCCCCCCCCCCCGGCTCCACCTGGCAGGCGCCCCCCCCTTCCCCGCTGCCGCCGCCGCCGCCGCCCCCGTTCCCTTTCTTGTGCTTCCCTCCTTCCCCTGCTCCTCTGCCCAACTATATAATAGGGCCCTCCTCTGGCCCAGCCCTTACACGCACCCAACGTGGCAGCATAGCAGACGAATGCGCCTGCCGCCTGCTTGTCACATAGCCCGAGAGGAATAAAAAAAATTTCTGCGCATTGAATCTGTTTATTTTATTTTGTTCTGTTTTGTCTCGTCATTTTTTTGTCTTTTGAATCCCCCCTCTCCCCAAGTCTTCTTTGCTTTCGTCGCAACTCTATTTTTACTTCTCCCTGCATCATCTCCACTCCACAGCTGCCCGGTTGCCCCCCCCCATTTCCCCACCCCTGCCTGTCTCGCCCGTCTGACCGGGTCAACGACAGACGACGATGCAGACCATGGTCCCGTTCTCGATGGCCTCGCACTTTGAGGCGGCCAAGTCTGCCCGCTTGCTGAGCGTCGTTAACGTTGACGAGGCCGGATCGGGCTGGATGCTGGTGCGCCTGCTGGGCGATTGGCTGCGCCTGTGTGCCATGCCCAGCCTGACCGGCAAGAGCGACATTTGCGTTGTCGCCCTGTCCTTTTACCGCGACTTTGACTTTTACGCCAGCGGCCTGTCCCAGTTTGTGCGTTTTTTTTTTCTCTATTTTTTTTTTAAAAAAATTTATCTTTCCTCTTCTTCTCGTCCTTATTTTCATCATTCCAATGCTAACCGGGGCCAGGGCATCGACTTGAAGCAGCACGAGGCCCAGGGCCACTTCAAGTTCATCGGCGGCATGTATGCCAAGCTTCTCGGCGAAAGTCCCTCCATGACCCTGCAAGAGACCGTGGAGCTGCTCAGCGACGAAGCCAAAGAGGCCAAGAAGTCCTTTGGCCGCACCATTCTGCTGCTGGACTCGCCCGAAGTGGTCATGACCCTGGTCAGCGATAACCCGCGTCAGGTCCAAACCGAGTGGGTGCAGATCGTCGAGTCCATGGCATATGCAAGTTCCCCCCATCCATTACTATTTTATTTTCCATCATTTTTCTTGTCTTTTTCTTCTTGTCTCTTTCTTCTCTTCTGACCCTGTCAGCAATTTGACCACGCCATTGTCGCCGTCGCCCAAGACTCTCCCACGATGGGTCGCACGCGCGCCGAGTTCGAGGACATGTATGCGCGCGTCCTCGGGGTCAAGAACCTCGGCTACAGCGCTGACATGTCCATGATCATGCGCCACCACATCGACCGCAACTCGTCCACCGACGGCACCGTGCGCATCACCTATAGCGATCGGTTCGCGCCCGCGCGCCCGGACATCCCCGCCAACGATGAGGTCTTTGGCTACAGCATCGCTGCTGACGGGCACACTGTCACCATTAACGAGTCTTAGTCTGATTTGGACTTTTTTGATGTGGAACCACAAGTTTCAGATGGAATGTTTCTGAAGATACGCGAGAAGTAGAGGGTTAGTAGCATGGGACTGGAGGTCCCCCGACTCGTTTGAAATTTAAAGGACGGGTTTCTCCCGCGCTCGTGTGAGAGCAGCCCGGGTTCGAACTCCCCGAGGGGCGGCAGGAAGAGGGGGAAGGGGAGGGGTTGCACTAGAAGAGCTCATTCGGTGTCTCTATGCTTTTCTGTTCTTTTTTCTTTCTCAGGCCATTCTACTTTTGGGGGGACTTTCCGGTTTATTTCTCTTTGCAATTTTGTTCAGCTCATCCTTACTTGATTATATCCCCTGTTGCATCCTGCTAATCCTATGTTGGATGGCACTCCTCGAACCGAACTGGTAATGGTCGTAGTATCCAAGCTGGCATGGCCTCGAGCCACCACATGTCATGTATCTCTAGCAGGAGAGCAGGCACTCCTCTAATTTCCATATCGGTGTCCTGTGTTGGCGAAGCAGCACGGGTTTGGCGTTTCGTGACCAGGGCGACGGTGTTGAGGGAGAGGCATGGTCACGTGAAATATCACACGGAAATATTCTTAATAGTCACGTGACATAAAGTGGGCTTCGAGACGGTGTTATAATAGTCCGGCGCCGTGCCCTATTCCTCTCGCACAGCAATTTTTGGGGTTGTGGGCATGACGAACCCCATCGTGCGGCGAAAAAACTCGGTTCTAAAAAAACGGACTCTCGATCTCCCCTCTGAAAACATTGTCACGAACATCCACACCCTCTTCACCATAACCCTTGACAGTTGTCATAAAGGTAGGATATTTCCGACCGGTTCAGCATCGACTGCACCAAACCTTTCTTGTGTGTTCTTTCCAATTCTGACAGCAGCAGACATCGAGACAAAATGAGTACGTTTTTTTGACCCCGATGAACCCTCCCGGCGCCCTTCTCTCTTCTCTCCGCGATACGGTTCCTGGAAACAGACGATGGACGAACACCTCGTGCGATTGGCGACTGGCGATTTGATCGATGACGGAGCGGGCGAACCGACGTGCGATACTGGAGACGCGACAGCCGGACCGCACGCGAGAGAGAGAGGGGGAAGGACGATAGGGAACTGCAGGCACGAACGGATTGACTGACGATTGGTTTTCTTGCGCAACAGCCAAGGGTACCTCGAGTTTCGGCAAGCGCCACAACAAGACGCACACTCTGTGCCGTCGGTGCGGTATGGTTACCTCTGCTCCTTTCTGGCCTCCCCGTGTCCGACACGTGGGATTTTCTTTGACTGTGGTGGTTGCTGATGACGATTGCCAACAGGTCGCCGCTCCATGCACGTCCAGAAGAAGGAGTGCGCCAACTGCGGTTTCCCCGCGGCCAAGACCCGGAAGTGTATGTTTTTTTGACGACCCAACATCATAGCCATCACCACTATCACCACCACCACCACCACCTCCCTTGCATGAACTGACCAAAAACAGACAACTGGGGCGAGAAGGCGAAGCGGAGAAAGACGGTCGGCACCGGCCGCATGCGGTCCCTCAGCAGCGTCCCCCGGCGGTTCAAGAACGGCTTCCGGACCGGCGTCCCCGCCGGCGCACGGGGCTCCACGCGTGCTTAAGCGAGAACCTCTTTTTTTTTCTGCTATGCGGGACGAACGGTGGGCAGACTGGAGGTGTTGGTGCGTGGCATAACGCGCGCACCAAGGAACGGAGGGGAGGGTGTGGGCGACCGAAAAAAAGATGGAAACTCGAGGCATCGATAGTGGCGCATTGCAAAGGAAAGGGTTACACGTTTGTTACAAAGAAGAAAAAAAAAATCCTCTTTATTCCATGGTTGTCGCGCCTGCCTTTTCGAAACAAAAAGAAAACCATAAAAAAAAAGCAAAAATTCGTATCACACTCACGGCATTCCGCCGGGCTGGGAAGGAAAGGAAGGAGGGACGTTTTTTTCGTGCATGTTGCTGTGTGACGCTGGTGCCAAGACTGATTGGCTTTCTTGTTGGCCTTTTTTGCTTACTTGCATTCTAAGCATCACGACAGCATCATCACGACAGGACAATTGGAACGACAATGACGAAGCCAGAACCCGGCCCGGCTTGCCGTATGATTTCTAACCTAACAGAAGCATCTTACTGCTTGTGGCTCTCTACTTTATTTTCCAACGAACAAAATCCAATTGCCGGCTTGCATGAAAGAGGGGGGGCAAGCTTGTTTGGTGGAGACTCTCTCTCCGTCCCTGCACGGCCATCACGAGGACGTGTTGGACGTGTTGTTGGACGCAGCGTTGGAGGCCGACGAGATGGCCTCGCTGACGGCACCAGAGATCACTCGGGTCAGGAAGACAGGGTTTGCCGTGGCGCCGGAGCTGATGCCCGTGCTACAGTTGCTGTCAGTGCCGGATCAGAGGAGAAGAGGCGACGACGAGACGACACGGGGCTGAGCACGCACCTTGTCTTGCTTGCCTCGGTGAGAGGAGACCCGACGACGGGCGAGGCAGCTACCTTGGACGACGCAGCGGCGGTGCTGGTGGCGGTGGCGGACAGAGGCAGAGACGACAGCTCCTGGAGGAGCTTGTCGCTGGTATCGCTGTCCATCTGACTCATGACGGTTGCGTTGAGGGTGTTGCTGGGGCCAATTGAGGAGGAGCTGGGAGAAGGGCAGGAAGAGGGCGACGGGGATGATGACGGAGGAGACATCGTCAAGACAGAGATGCCCGAGACACACGGCAGCGAACAGGGTGGTTTATATATGCTGTGGTCTGACAGAGGAGGACGATGCTAAACGGGGAGAGCGAGCACGAGAGCTCCAGAGCAGAGAGGAACACGGGAAACACGAGCGACACTGATCAAGGCTTCCACGGAGTCTCTCTCTCCATATCCAGCTGGCTTGGGGCCCTTGCGTTGACGGCAAAACTCGGGAGACCCTCACCTCAGACCTTCCAGACCTCCCAGGAAACCTCCGCCGTAGCGACCCTTTTCTTTTTTGGGTGGCTGATTCTGATCTTTTTTTGTCTCGTAACTCTCGGGCAAGGACGAAGCTGATGGCGTCGGTGGCGAAGCTAGCTCCTGTCCGGAACCTCGAGGAATACGGCCTGGGCACGACGACGGGCACGACGAGAGCGGAGACGGGCGAGACGAGCGAGACGAGCGAGACGGGCAAGACGGGCAAGACGAGCGAGACAAGAGTTCCAGCCCACGCTATGCCAAGGCGAAAGAGCTGCATAAGTAAGAGCGGGCAGATGTGGGAGCCGCCCGGAGGTCATTCGAGAAGAACGATCTACACCGGACAGAAGCATAGGGCTAGGCCAGCCAAACGGCTCTCGTATTCGTCGTATTTATATAAAAAGCGAATTTATCGAGGAGACGGCCATGGTTGGCTCTGCCGGGGCAGGCATAGCCCGTCTACGGATGGCTCTGGTTCTGTCTCTCTATGCCTCTCATTGGTGCATGTCGAGGAGATGACTTGTAAGAAGATACAACGGCCCCCCCTCCCCTTTGAGCTTTCGGTATGATCGCAGGCTGATTTTTAGCCGAGCTCTGCCCTTTTTTAAGGTTGTTTTGGCGCAGGGATTCCCAGGTCGCCGGAACAGGGCAGTTCCTGGGGCCGCTTTCCGCTGCAGTACAACGCATCTTACGGTGCATTAGTATACGGCTATACGAGACTGGAGGGGTAGAGGCTGACTGCACCGTGCTGGTTTGGGCCAGTATCAGCCTCGCTCGCGACTTGATGCCAAACTAGCGTTAGTCGAGGAGCTTCGGAACCTTGGACTCCCCCATCCCCCCCCCCGTCCTCAGGCGGACCGATTCACTCAGTGCGCCTTGAGGCGTCGCTTCGACGGCGACGGTCGCAAGGCAGCCACGTTTTTGGCAACCTGCAGGTAGGAGGTAGGATTCGGTCAAGAGGTCCGGTGCAGCCTCAGCTGGCCAGTGTGGCCAGTGTGGCCAGTGTGACCAGTGTGGGTGTGGCCAGTGTGGGAATCCGGGTGACAGTGCCGGTGCCCGTCTGACCGCCCTGCAGCACCAAAAAGCCTCGTTCGAGGGCTAGTCTAACCTGCTTTTCCCTGCAGTCTCCATCTTGCGATTGCGGCTATTTCTGGCCCTCGCCGCCTTCCTTCTCAGCAGATGGGCAGTTATGGGCAGATGAGCCATCAGGTGGTTTTTGGCCATTTTCCATTTCCAGGCCCCCCCACACGTACGTAATAGAGCTAGCGAAATTTCCATTGTCGGGTCCGGGCAAGGAAAGCACGATACGACAGGGTCCCTGTCAGGAAAGAAAGCCGGCTGTCGGCGTCTAGAGTCGGCTTGCACGCCCGACGAGCGGCGAGAAATAGAGCGAATAAAAAAAAATTAAAAAAAAAATTAATCTCAAACATCATGATATATGACTGGACGACCACCTTATCCACGCAACCCCAACCGTTTTCACCGTACAACAACTGCAAACTCAACATCGCACACATCAACCTCCAGAACACATCCAGAGACTTCTGAGACTTCTGAGACTTCAAACGCCTGCCACCATGGGCCAGCCGTCATTTCAGGCATCGAATGCCGTCATCTACTTGACATATGGAGCTTTCTTGTGAGGACCGAGAAACCATTTTGACGCGACGGCGCAAAAGAAAAGAAGAAAAAAAAAAGAAAATGGAAAGACTGCACCGACAACAGAGGCTAACTGTCGCAGAGTGCTCGGCACGGGGGTCGCCTGGAAGCTGCGTCACCAGTCCAAAGGCGACCTGCTGGCTGCCAATCGGACGCAGACGGGTATTTACTTCTGAAGGGGGGGGAGGAGGAGAGGAGAGGCTGCTCTCTTTTGGATTTACTGCTCTGGGTTTGCCATTTACTGACCGTCGCCTGTCCTGCCTTGTGTTTTGGGAGTGGAACAGCGCTGCCGCTTGCGTTTAATTTCATCGCCTCGGGTGAGTGAAGGAGACAAGAGGAAACAGAGGGAAGCCCCTTTGGAGGACCGCGGCAGCGAAGAATACGCACAGAAAAAGAAAGAAAGAAAGAAGCCAAGGCAGGCAGGTAGGCATGCAAGCAGGCAGGCATCCATGCGAACGAGGCATGGGTCCTGAAACCACCGCGAATGGGCCTGCGGACCACCGCACACGTCCATGATCGATCAATCGCGCACGAAGGAATGGCGATGGAAGATGTGCCGTCTGCACCATCGTCAAACCAGGTTCGTTCAGTGTTACGCTTACTCCGTTTCTCCCTGTCCTTCCTGGCCGCTGTTCTCCGGAACGCTGCAGGCCAGGATGGACTGCGGCTCTCACTACGGGCGCCTAGTCCAGCAAGGACGGCAGACTGCGTGCCAGGGACACGCGACACGTCCCTGGCCGGCGGCCCTTTTGTCCTTGCTGAGACGAAGCTGAGAATGTACCGTGATTACTCGATCAAGATAATACTTGCGTGGGGAAAGTGCTGCCGCTACTCTGACTTCCTTGTCAAGCCACTTCACCTCTCTCTCTCTCATCTCCTGCCACTACACCGTTCCTGCCTTTCCCCCCTTCGGTTTGCTGACTAGGTAGCCCTCGGTTCCGGAATCCTGTTCTCCTACCCGGAGCTTGCCACCATCTCCGGTGTGCAGGGTGTCGTGGTGTACGCGCTGGCCTCGGCCTTGCCGCTGTTTATCTTTTCCGCTCTCGGGCCCATCATCCGTCGCAAGTGCCCCGAGGGTTTCGTCCTGACCGAATGGACTCGCCAGCGCTACGGCGCCCCGGCTGCGCTCTTCCTGGGCTTTGTCACGCTGGTCACGCTGTTCCTGTACATGGTGTCCGAGCTGTCTGCCATCGGTCAGGTTGTCAACGCGCTGACTGGCCTCGACGGCCTGCCGGTTATCATTGTGGAATGCGTTGTCACCACCATCTACACGGGTACGTGGGCAATCCCCCCCCTTCAAGTCTCGGACCGAGGCTGACGCATAGACATCCAGCGGTCGGCGGCTTCCGCATCTCGTTCATCACCGACAACATCCAGGGCGCCATGGTATTGGGCCTGGTGCTCATTGCCACCATCACGGTCGGCGCCAAGACGCACATCGACCGCTCTCTGATTGACGAGTCGGGCCTCACCAAGGCCAACCTGCTCGGCTGGCAGCTGATGTACATTATGCCCATGGCCATCCTGACCAATGACTTCTTCCTGTCCAACTTTTGGCTGCGCACGTTTGCGTCCCGCACCGACAAGGACCTGTGGATCGGCATCAGCGCCGCGGCTGTGGCCATCCTGATCATCCTGACGCTCGTCGGCTGTGCCGGTCTGGTGGCCGTGTGGTCGGGTGCGTGGCCCGGCGAAGGAGTGGACCCGGAGGATGCCGATGGCAGCATCGCGTTTTTCTCGCTGCTGGAGATCCTGCCCAGCTGGGTTGTGGGCATCGTGCTGGTCATGTCAGTCAGCCTGTCGACGGCCGCCTTTGACTCGCTCCAGAGCGCCATGGTGTCGTCGGCGTCCAACGACATCTTCCGCAACCGGCTCGGCGCCAACTACATCCGGGCGGCCGTGGCCCTCATCTGCATTCCCGTCGTCGTGATCGCCATCAAGTCGCCGAGCATCCTGCAAATTTATCTCATCTCAGACCTGGTGTCGGCGGCGACCATCCCCGTGCTCGTCATCGGCCTCTCGGACTACTGCTCGGTCTGGAACGGCATCGACGTCATTGCCGGCGCTCTGGGCGGCTTGCTGACCGTCTTCATCTTTGGTGCCATCTACTACGACGACGCGTACGCCGGCGCGCAGATGCTGCTGCTGGAGCAGGGCCTCTACAATGGCGACTGGGGTGCATTTGGCGCCTTTGTGGCGGCGCCGTTTGGCGGCCTTGTCTTTGGCTTCATCTCGCTTGTGCTCCGCATGGCCTTTTACTATGTGTCGGACCGCGTGGCCGGCCGCCCCTTTGATGCCCGTTGCCACAAGAGACGGGTCAGCGCTGCCGGCACGAGCGTCGAGCCCGACCCGACCTTTGGCACGTTCGATACGGAGCCCGTCATGGCGTCCGACGAGGAAGCATCGACTCGTCGCCGCATCGGCAAGGACTAAGGAGGACTACGGGGACATGGCATCGGCCTGTTCCAGAGAATCTGGATGGGGGCCGCCCCGTTGTCGGGATGGTAACGTCCAGATCTTCTCAGCAAGCTCTGCTCCAAAGAACACCACATATTAGATTTCGCCTCAAATAATGTATGTAGACCGCTGGACTAGGATCTGTCTGAATCTCTGCCGTTGGAAGGATAATGATGCAGCTCTGCTGCACTAGTCCAAGAAAATGCAGCAAACCCTATATCAAACAATATCAAACACGCAAAGATATAAAAAAAATAGTAACATCCGCCACGTTCCTGTGACGCCATGCAAAAGTGAGATGCGCAAAATAAGCTATAGGCAGAAAGATGACCAAAAGGGGCAAGGAACACCAGCCGAAGGAGGCAATTAGAAAAGAAACAAAGAAAAAGAGAAAGAAAAAGAGACACAGTGTAAATAGGTGGAGAGATCAAAGAGCAGATGCCAAGAAAAGCAACCGGAGAACGAGCAGGTAACAAGAAGGGCAGCTAGGCACGTAGGCCAACAGTAAGTGAAAAACAAACAAACAACCAAGCAACCGACCGACCAACCAGCCAATTCACAGATCTATGGTGATGTTGCCAATGTCAAAGAGGTTGGCGGCGATGCGCGCCGTCTCGGTGCAGACGCGGCGGGCCAGCGACACGACGGGCACGTCGGCGTACTCGGGGCGGTCCCAGTAGAGCTGGGCCAGCAGCGAGACCATGCTGATGAAGCTGGCGCCCGAGAAGACGCTGATGGAGATGGATGTCTCCTTGCGAATGTTGATCTTGCGCTGGGTGATGTGGTAGAGGCCGGTGAGGGTGCCGGCAATGCAGATCCAGGCCGGCAGCAGCAGGCGCGAGTCGCCGCCGCTGCCGGCGAGGTAGATGACCCACGACGTGAGGTAGCCGTTCAGGGCGTTGATGGCCAGCAGGCGCACAATGGTGGCCTGGGGGGTGTAGTTGAGGAGCCTGGACGTGGTCAGAGGAAGCGGGAGAGCGTGAGAGCGTGAGAGCGTGAGACGGGAGAACCCTACCATCGCGACATCAGGCAGTCGGTAAAGAAGAACGACAGATACGCCGAGGCACCGCACTGTCCTGTCAGCACACTGTAGCTTAGCTCTGTTGGGGGGCGTACACAAAGAGACCCACCCAGATCATGGCCAGCGCCGTCTCGGTCAGCTTCAGACGGCTCTCCAGCGACAGGCCGGCCCGGTCGTGGATGCCCATGCCCATGCTGCTGGGGCCGCCGCCACCCGGGGCCAGGAACAAGGCGTGCAGCTGCACGAGCAGGCGGATCATGATGCCCAGGCTCCACCAGATGGCCGGGCACACGGACAGCGAGCGGCAGGCAAAGAGCGGCATGTGCCAGACGCTGGGCAGGCCCAGCACGACGGCGATGCGCGGCTGCAGCAGGGTCGACCGGGCTACCGTGGTGTCGTTGCGGCTGTGCGCAGAATGGCCATGCTGGTGCGGTATGGAGGAGGAGGCGCTGCCGCTGCTACTGCTACTGCTGCTGCTGCTGCTGCTGCCGCTGCCGCTGCCGCTGCTATGGTGGTCGGCGGCCGGGGAGCCATGCTTGGCGGACCGAGCGGCGGCAGAGGCGCTCGTGCTGGTGCGGCGAAGGCAGTCTTCGCAGTCGGTCTGGAAGCGGACCGTCTTTTTCGGCGGTGGCGTGAGAGTGGACGGGTGTGGGTGGGGGTGTGGGTGCGGGTGCGGGTGTGGGTGCGAGACGGAGCCGGAGGTGGAAGCAGGAGAGGGAGCTGATGGTGCCGTCGAGGAGGTAGAGCAGGTCGACAGCGCCGAGGACGAGTTCGCTTTATATGGGACTGCCACAGGCGAGTTGGAAGGTGGTGACATGTCGGTTCGTGGGAAGAGCCGGAAGGGAGCCAGGGCGGGAAGAACACCAGTGGAAGAGAGGGCGAAGCAGGAGAGAAAAAGAGGGACGGGCAAGTCCTCTCTTCTGCCTCCCCTTGCTTGCTCTTGCTCTTTCCGGGAAATCGCTCGCGTCGGCGGTGAGGGAGGGTCCCTTCGCCTAACTGACCGCCTGCATGGACGAGTATCGTGGCGAGACGGTGAGGCGTCGGGAGAGGGAGAGAGGGAGGGGAGGGGGGGGGGGGTGAGGACTGAGAGGAGAGGTCCCCCCAGACCAGGAAGGTGTATTGTGCTGGGGGGGAGGAGAGAAAGAAGATGGGGGTCGCTGGAAAAGGGCTGTCGATTAGGCGATGTCGCCAAGCTTATTCCGACCCCTAGGGCGAAGAGCGAAACTGATAAGGGCAGCGCTATTGCGACTAGAATGACGAAAGGCGACCGACGGGGGGAGTTTGGGGGGAGGGGGGGGGCGGCAAAAGCACAGGGGACAGCTGATGATGGCGAGACGACAGCTTCTTCTACGGACACAGCTGCTATGTGGAACAAAAAGGCCAGAGGGTCAGAATGCAACCTTCTTTCTAGGCCTGGCCGCCGCTCTGACGCAGGTGCCTGTGGCCTGGACGGGAAGCCGCCAGCGACGCCTGCCGCCGCCCCTCCTTCCCGAAAGTCGCTTCTTTGGAATTCGCGGGTCTTATTGGCTCAGCGCAGAACGAGCTAATCCCGCAGGAGAATTTGTCTGAGCTGTTAGCAAAAAAGTAGCCAATAAAATAATGCAAGAGAAAAAGAGCCAAAAAAAAGACTGTAAAAAAAAAAGAAAAAAGAACGACCTACCCGACTCACACCACAGACCACTCCCACTCTTGCACGCACCCGCGAAACACCGCCCTTTTGGCTGAACACCACCTGCGCCACAAACTTGCGATCCGCAGGCGCCCCTGGTCGAACGTTTTATTTTGCCTTTTTGCCTTTTTTTTCCTCTTTCTTGCCACCCTGCTCGGGTGACTGCGGACTGCGAACCATCCGAGCCGCTCCTCCGACGGACGACCGACCCGGGCGAGAAACACCAGACGGGGCGGGCTTGCGAGGCCAATTGCACAAGAGGGCCTTGGCTGTGCACGGCTAGAGGACGCCAGGACGCCAGGACGCCATGGCGGGAGTCGTGGCACGCCCGTGCGGCTCGGCGGCGGCGCTGGCGGGCGCGACGCGGATGAGTGGGCTGGCCCTCGGGCTGGGACCCGGCTGGCGGATGCAGCCTCTGGTGTTGACGGCACTTTCACAACCGCGGCGGCACGCGTCGTCGCACCGGAAACCAAGGCGCAGCGGCGCCAGCAGCAGCGAAATGTCGCCGACGGTGGGCATGGCGCAGATGAGTGCCGGACGGTCGGCGGCAGTGATCTCGTTCCGGATGCCGCGTATGTTGGGACTGTCCCCGGCTTGTGGGCCAGTGGTGACGGGCGATGATCGATAATGGACAAATGCTGACAGCAACAGAAACGTTTGTCCCCCCTCCCATGGCGCCGTTCCTGCGGACGCCGTCGGTCTTTTTCAAGCTGCTGTGGTACCGGTACAAGACGCGGGTGACGGACTACATGGCGGAGCTGTCGGTGCGGCTGCAGAGCAAGGATGGCTTCTTCAAGGCGGCGCGCTACAAGCCCAACAAGAAGCAGCTGGTGCCGCTGGCCAAGTCGCTGCACGCGCAGATGCTCGAGGCGACGGCGGCCGGCGACGTGGCCGCGCTCGGCCCGCTGCTGACGGCGGGCCACCTGGCTGAGGTGTCGGGCCTGATCGCGCGGCGGCCCCAGGGCCGGCGCTGCCGCTGGGAGCTGCTGGCGTACCGGGGCCGGCCGCGGCTGGTCGACAGCAAGATGGTCATGATCCCCGGGCCCACGCAGACGTACGTGCGCCAGGCCGTCGTGCGCATCCGCAGCCGCCAGCGCTTCACCTGGACGGACGAGAAGCGCGGCACCGTCACGTCGCAGTCGGAGCGCGACGTCCAGGAGAACGTCGTGCTCGTCGCCATCCTCGACCGCGCCTCCTGGGAGACGTCCGACTGGCGCATCTTTGGCTTCATGCCCGACACCACCCTGGCCAGCTGGGAGGCCGAAAAGGACCTCGTCGACAGCGCCAGCGCCACCGGCGCCAACATTGGCGAGAACCGGGGCGTCTGAGGTCTGAGGTCTGAGGTCTGAGGTCTGAGTGGTGGGCATGTCTCAGACACAAAGAACGCGCAATGTGTATGACTAGTGTCTGTATTTGTTGGCATCATCATGGCACGGCGATATCCCCCTCTTCTATTCACGGCCAGCCGGCATATTTGTCTATATATAGATCATAAAACTTGCAACGAGCTAAGCCGCAAGCGTTTGTCCTGCCGGTCCTTCTGTCGGCCCCTCTGACTTTGGCTCAGCCGGCTTGGCAGGCTGTTCTGGCCGTGCTGCCGTGCCTGCCTTTTCTGGAATTTCTGGCTCGACCGTTTCTGCCGTTTCTGCCGTTTTTGCCATTTCTGCCTTGTTTCCTGGCTCCTCCGCCTCGGCCATCCCGTCTTCCCCTGCCGCCCCCGCCGCCCCCACCAGCTCGTCCAGCGTGCCGACCTCGGTGGGCCCGCTGGCGCCGGCAGGCGGCAGGGCCCAGGCGGGCATGGGGCTGACGTAGCTCCAGGCGCCGTCGGCGGCCTCGTAGCGCAGGCTGTGCAGCCACAGGGAGAGCTCGTGGGCGCCCGGGTCGGTGTAGAGGGGCGTTTCGCAGGTGGGGCAGAGCTCGCCCGACATCTTCTCGGCCTTGCGCTTGTGGTACTCGTCGACCATTTCGTCGTAGTAGGCGACGGCGTCGGCGACGTCCTCCTTGCCCATGCGCGAGAGCCGGCTGACGACGTCCTCGTCCGAGTTCTTGGACGCGTCGGCGTCGCCGCAGCCCAGGTCGAAGCCCCAGACCCGCTGGTTCGCGTAGATGGGGTCGTTCTGGATCGCGTGGCCCAGGTACTGCAGGTGCACGCGGATCTGGTGCGTGCGCCCCGTCACCGGCAGGCAGCGCACCACCGAGTAGCCCTGGTCCTGCTTGGCCGGCCAGGGGCGGCCGGCCGCCTCGGCCAGCATGACGGGGGCTTCGGCATCGGCACCGCTCCGGCCCTCCGCCCCGTAGTACGCCAGCCGCTTGAACACGGTGCGCGCCGACCGCCCGTTGGCGCGCACGCGGTTGAGCCCCAGCTTGGGCGAGATCTGCAGGATGGGCTGGTCGCAGACCACCTCGCCGTCGGGGAAGCGGCCGACGACGCGGGCCAGGTACTCCTTGCGCACGGCGCGGGCCTGGATCTGCAGGCTGAGGCGCTTGGCCGTGCGCGGCGACTTGGCCAGGAACATGATGCCGCTGGTCAGCCGGTCCAGCCGGTTGCACGGGTAGGGCACGAAGCCCGGCCCGCGCTCCGCCTTGAGAATCTCCACCACCGAGTTGTACTGGTACCGCCCCGCCGGGTGCACCGGCACCCCCGCCGGCTTGTTGATCACCAGCATGTCGTCGTCCTCGTGGATCACCGTCACCGGGTCCGCCGTCACCGGCGGCTCGTGCCGGTGCGTCGTGTGCGAGATGCGCTCGCCGTTCCGGAGCACGTGGTCCGGCCCCACCGTCTTGCCGTTGACCGACACCGTGCCCGTCTCCATCGCCTTGCGGTAGTACGCCAGCGGCCGGTCGCGGAACTCGCTCTCAAACACCTCCAGCAGCGTCCGCCCCCGCCACCGCTCCTTGACCCACGTGTTGTACGTGTAGTAGTACGGCTCCACCCGCCGGAGGCCCGCCTCGAGGCAGTAGGGCTTGGGCCAGTTCTCCGGCTTTTTGGGGTCCTTGAAGTCCTTGGGGTCCTTAGGATCCTTAGGGTCTTTAGGATCCTTGGCTGCTCCGTCGAAAGCTTCCACAGCGGGCTCTGCCTCTTCGCCTGCCGCTGGCGCATGGGCCGTCGTCGCTGCGTCGTCCCCGCCGTCCATCTTGGCTGCCTTGGCCTGGACGACGGCCTCGGCCACCTGCAGCGCGGCAGCCGTTCCGTTCCCATCCGCCTGGGCCATTCCAGCGGCGGCGCCGGCACTCCTCGTATACAAGCGCGCGCAGGGAGGACGCGTGCACAACCGCACGCCTGCAATCACCCTCGCGGGACAGAGAACTCGGCTTGGCCGTGTCCACGGCGCAAAGACCCGCACGAGACGCGAGGCCAGCTTGGCCGCTCTGTCGGTGGACAGAATCCCGTCGACAAGTCCGAGATTGAATCGACGCGCCCAGAAAACCAAGAACGTCTGCGCGACACAAATCGCCTGTGCAAAACAGCCACCGTCGTCGTCGTTGTCTGGAGCGAGTTGCAGAATGCAAAATTTAGGCGGTGAAACAAACTCGGACAGCGGCAGAATATGTACTATGAATACTGCCACTGGTCCCGCCAATCTGGGCAAGCACCCCCGCATAATTATTATTACCACGAAAAGCCGAGGCTAGCCTTGCGACAAGACAGCAGGCGTGCTGAGCAGCTGCCGACCAGCGGTGCTGCGCTGCCTGTGAGCATTGCCCCCCATTCTCATTGTTGTTATTATTCTCATTCTCATTCTCACCAGACCTGCCCGCTCCCGTCTACCCGTCCGCCATGGCCCCGTATGACGCCCTCAAGACCCGCAAGCGGGAAGACTACCCCTTCCTCCTCGACTACCGCACGCGATGGTGAGTGCATCTGCTCCCCGGCTGATTTCTTTTCTTTCCCCCCCCCCCCCCTTTTCTTCTCTCTCTCCACGTCTCTGAACTCGCCCGAGGGCCGACAACGACATGTACGCCCACATGAACAACAGCATCTACAACATCCTCTTCGACTCGGTCATCAACGCCTACCTCGTCCAGCATTGCGGCTTCCAGCCCGCCCGCCGCTGCCCCCAGTACGGCATGGCCGTGCACTCGCACACGGATTTCTTCGCCTCCATCTCCTTCCCCGAGGTCGCCGAGCTCGGCCTGCGCGTCAAGCGGCTCGGCCGCTCCAGCTGCCACTACGAGACCGCCCTGTTTGCGCGCGGCGACCCGGCCGTCCGCGCCGTCGGCGTCTTCGTCCAGGTCTTTGTTGACGCCGCCACCGACCGCCCCGACCCCCGCGTTGGCATCGACTCCTCCCTGCGCCGCGGGCTCGAGCGCATCCTCGCCCCGCTGCCCGACGACGAGGTTGGCGACGCCGGCCTGGCCAGCAAAGCCAGCAGCAAGCTGTGAGCTGCAAGGCGAGTGAATTCTAGAGTCTGCGGTCGAGCTGAAAATCACGGGTATGGACGCGTGTCGGTTGTACTTGTGGATTCGTAACGACATATCGGGTGAACGACAACGGAGTAAGATACAGATGAGAAAAATGAAACACTTTTTTTCTTGAAAATGCCCGTGAGAGCGAAGCCAACATTGTAATCAAAGCCCAGTTACAGAGAACATTGTTTGTTCTTGGGAGAGTCCGTGACGGTCATAAATCTTGCGCTTGAAACGCCAAAAAAAGAACAAAGAACAAGGAAGAAAACAAGAAAGAGAAAAGAAAAGAAGAGCAAAAAAGCGACGCAAAACGACGTCGTACAAATAAAAACAAATGAAAAGAAATAAAAACAAATAAACAAATGAACAAATGAAAAATGCACTTTTATCGGTTCCGGCTTCACCCATCAATTTCCATGGCACCGCTGGCTTTGGGTGCCTCCTGCTGGGCGGCATCGGCGGCATCGACTGCCGCAGCTGCCGCAACAGCTGTAGCCACTGTGATCGATGCAAGCTCTGCCTTGTCTTCCCCTTTTGTGTCCTTTGGGGGTTCGGTTTCCTTTTGGGTTTCCTTTTGGGTTTCCTTTGCTTCCTGTTTTTCTTGTGTCCCCTTTTCTCCTGTTTCTTTTGTTTCGCTTGCTTGCTTGGTTTCTTTGGCCTCCTGCAGTTTCCCTGGTTCCTGTGGTCCCCCAGCCTCTCGTTCCGATATTTCCTTGTTGGCCGTGTCTGTCTCGGGGCCTCGCTTCTCCGTTTTCTCCTCGCTCTCGTCTTGTTCTGGGGCGGCTGTCCGGCCCGGCTCATGTTCCGCCGTTAAGGCCACCTTTTCCTTCTGCACGCCGATGCTGACAGCCTCATCTTGTTTGTCGGGTACCCCCGTCACCGGCGGCAGGTGCTGCGGCGGCTGGTGAGTTGCCGTCGTCGTCGGTGGTGGTGTGGGCGGAGTCACCAGCTTTTCCGATCGCTGGTCCAAGGAAGTCTTGTCTTTCTCGGACGGGAACGACGCCACGGATATGTTCGACAGGCTGGCGTTCTTGGAGGATCCGCCGCCACCGCTGCCGTGAGAATGGCGGCTGCTGCCAATCAAGCCGCTGTTGTTGTTGCTGCCGCCATTGCTGTTGCTACCCATCGGATTGCACAGCCGGTACACGCCATCTTCGGCCTGCATGATGATCCCTTCGTCCAGAGCCCACGAGACGAGTAGCCTGTCGACGCCCAGCGACTCACCCTCGCCGCTCTCCATGTGCCGTCCCACGTGTTCGGTCCATTCGTCCCAGGCGCTGCGCCCCTCAAACGACCGGTTGCAGCCGGCCTTGGGACAGGCAGATCGCTGCGGCGGGAGCCGGCGGATGATGCAGCATGTCTTTTGCATGTCCTTGACATAGTCTTCCCACTCCGTCTCCACCTTGGTGTCGCGCTTCTGCATGGCTTTGCGGATGTAGATCGGGGCATGCATGCGGCGGAGGTGCTGCGTAAATAGGTCCTTGCGGTTGAACTCGTTGCCCTTGCCGTCGGCCGTGCTCTGCGAACAGCTGGAGCACCGGTAGTACTGCAGGCAGAGGTGCTGGGAAGCAACGTGCCGCTTCCATTCGTTCTTGGATCCAAAGGTGCTCGTGCAGCCGGCAAAGGCAAAGGCACAGGGGAACGGCCTCGTGTGGGCGGCAGCGATGTGTTTCCGCAGCGCCGCCACATCTTTGAACGGCTCATGGCTGCAATAGTTGCACTGCGCGTCGGCCTTGGGATCCTGCGGCTGCAGGTGCGAGAGAGACGCTATATCCGAGTGCGTACGGGGGCGACCACCGCCGCCTTGGCTGTCCTGCGTTTTGGTTCGTTTGAACCGGTAGTCCCGCTTCGCCTTGATCTTCTTGCCCCCCGGCGACACGCCGTCGTCGGCCCCGGCCATGTCGACATCCTCTTGCTTCGACGCGTCTCCCTGACACTTGATGACGTCCTGAGCAATCTTTGACAGGTGGCTGCTGGTCATCGAAGCTAGGAGCGGCGGAATCTCGCCGTTTTCTGCCCGGATATGGCTCAGTGCCTTCAGCTGCTCTGCTGCCTCCTTGACTTCGGCCGAATCTTCGCGTTCGACCTTGGTAACAGGACTGCCCGGCCGCGACAAAATGGGAGGAAGAGGCGTGCGCGGTGGCGGCGAGTTGCCCTGCTGTACTTGGTGGAGGGGGAAGTGGTGGTGGTGGTGGTGCTGCTGCTGCTGTTGGTGCTGCTGCTGCTGGGCAAGAGAATCCTGCAGCTGGAGGCTGGGCGGGAAGTGGTTCCCGCTTCCGGGATCGCGATACGACGGAGGCGGCAGTTGTTGCGAGTGCTGCGGACGAGGTGGCGGCAGCGGCGGCAGGATTTGCTGAGACTGGGCTGGAGCGGAAGGCGTAGGCGGTGGCAGGGTAGCGGGTGGGATCGCCTGCTGGCGAGGCTGGTAATATGAAGCATGCTGGTAGCTGTTGTTTTGGTAACCTGTTGCGCTGTTGTTGACGGCCGCCTCCCGTGCTTCCAGCAGAGTTCGTCCGTCTTCGACATCCTTTGCCGAGGCATAGACGCCGAGGCTGGGAGTCGACGTCAGGGTCGCTGCCGACGCTGTCCTCATGAGGCCGTCGTAGAGGTTGATCAGATTCTTGGAGTTGACGTAGCCCAGAGAGAAGCAGATATTGTCGTGCTGGATGATTCTCCACAATGACTGTGGTATCGATATCAGCAGCACGGTCGGCGGGCCCAGGAACATGCCTTCCACGGCCACCTGGGAGGCCAGGGGGACGCTGCTGGCCAGCCACTGGTTGAAGCAGGTCATGTCCGGGCTGGCATCGGCAACAAAGGTGGTGCAGACAAGCACCCGGGGTTCGGCAAAGACCAGATCAGATACGGCCGCCGGGCTGATGACGGGCGGATCGCGGTCGGCAGGCTGGCCGTTGCGCGTCTTCGATTCCAGGTGCATCCCGTTTTGCGGCGACTGGTGCTGGCTTCTTGGCATCGGAGCTAGGTCGATGGTCTGGCCCTTGCCCGGGTTTAGCGTGAGAAAGACGGGCGCCTGCGACCGGAGTGCGGCTGGCTTGCTGCCGCCGTTGACCAGCCTCGAAAGCGGCTGGCGGTCGTGCGAATGCTGCGCGGCTTGGATCTCGTCGTACAGGCGCTGCACGTTGAAGGGGCGGCCGTTGCCCAGTTTGTGCAGCGAGTCGACGAGATGGGAGGTGAAGGTGCGGCTGCCCTGCTCCCGGGGGAAGCTCTCGGGGGTGCAGGCGGCGATCATCTGTTTGGCGCCGTGGCTGCCGGCGATGGGAGTGTCTCGGGATGCGCAGCTGTCGAGCAGCACCAAAACGTCCGACTGGGCATCGTCGAACATGCCACGCACGCCGCTCCACTTTAGCCTGGGCGAATCCTCGCGCGCATTGCTACGGAGGGGTCAGCCGCACATTCCCGAGGCAGGTGAAGAGAGAGACAGAGACAGAAACAGCGAAACAGAAACAGCGAAACAGAAACAGAGACAGAGACAGAGACAAAGAGAAGAGAGGCACCCACCAGGCCCAGTACAAATGGTTGTCGGTGCCGACAAAGCCGTAGCCGACGTAATACAGAATCAAGAGATGGTCGGCGGTGGCCTGGTTGAGGAAGTCGGCGATGCGCGCACCGAGCTTGGGAGTCGGGTTCGCGACGGCGGGGATGCCCCAGCGCTCGGTGTGGAAGTTGTAGCGGTCGTGGAGGACGCGCTCGAGCGACGACACGTCGGCGGAGGCGGCGATGTCGTCGTCCCACTTGAGCAGCAGCGCCGAGACGTTTCCGTAGGGGGCCTTTTGTCCCTGGCTATAAATGTACATGGCCGCGTCTTGCAGGTGTTTCGCAAAGGCCTCGAATTCATGGCGTTCGCGTGGCGCAGGGCGGGCGGCAGCATCGGGCGCAGATGATGTTGGGGCTGCGGCGGCAGTGGCAGCGGGATAGGGCTGCCAAAGAGGGAAGAAGAAAAAAAAAGTGTCAGCATCGGAAAGCACGAGACGCAGACAAATGCGCCAGCACAGCGACGGCGTCCCAGACAGCGGAAGTGGCTGCAGACGCTCAATTGAGACGTCGCAAGGCTGCAGCCTGGTGTTTCAAGGGGGGGTCCTCACCTGTTCAGCCGAAGCAGATTGCGCCGGGAGCGAGGACGGATAACCCGGAGGAGGCTGCGGCGGGTCCGGCAGCTTGGGCGCCAGCCGGCGGCGCTTGTTGGGAGGGTCCATGTCGACGACGTCCTCCCCGGTGCGGCCTGCGTGCTTTGTCGTCGTCGTGCGGTATCGTGCGGTGTCGAGGACAATGCGAGACGTGGACAGGCGACAGACGGGAGGGTGTCGAGGGCCCGGCGATCCAGGTAGGTGGTGGCAGGTTATCAGAGGGCGAAGGAGGCAGTGCAAAAAATACAAAAACAAGAGCAAAAGCCGACCAGAGGGGCAGGCAGGAGAAGGAAGGGGGGGAGAAAAAAAAAAGGCACGGAAGAATATACACAGCAGAAGCAGAATGGTCGGAAGACAGAAGGCGGAAGGAGCGAAGGGGGGAGGGGGAATGGGGGCAGGAAAAGGAAGGTCAGCGTGAGGCAGGGAGAGAAAAGGAAGCTGCGGCGGTGGTGGTGGTGGTGGCCGCCTTCTTGGGATTCTGGGAATTTTTTATGGGGAGGTGGGTGGGCGGCGACCGTCAAGACCCCAAATAAGAGCTCTCGCAGCATAAGGCTGTGCGGACGCTCGGGCTGGCAGGATTGGGCGGACGGCTGGCATGGCACTGGCTGGAGAAGGGTGGAGACGGTCAGCCAATCCAGTGCGGCGGGCTGTGGGTGCGGAAGCCTCGCAAAAGACGCTAGCGGGTCAGGCAACGGGGCCCCTGAAGGGAGCCAGTCACAGGGGAGGGAGAAGGGAGGGAGTGGGCAGCATTGGGCGGTGAGGGCCAGGCCAGCGGGCTGGTGGCAGCAGGTGTGCCTTATGAGGGAGTTCCCTGACGAGGCCCAAGGGGGCAGACATCAGCCGGCGGAGAAGGGCTGCTAATTCCCGCGGTGCCTCCGTTTTGAGGAGTCCCGCACATGGGGGAGAGAGAAAAAAAAAAAAAAAAGGTGTACCGTTTCCGTACCGTTACAAGGGCCGTGTTCTCCCCCTCCCTTTGTCGCATTCCTCGGTTGCCGTACCGCTCTGCCCGTTTTTTCTTTCTGTTTTTTTTTTCTCCTCTTTTTTCTTCTTTTCCTCTTCTTTTCGTCTCCTTTTTCTTTCCAGCACTCAGACCGCTTGTGGCTCGCACGACTTTCCCACCTCTTCGCATGTTCGCATCGTCAGATCCGATGCCAACACCACTAGGAGGCCACCAGCGCCACTGCATCCCCCTCTTTCTCTGGAGAATGACACCAAACAGCGCATACAGACATGCAGCCGTGCGCCAGGCTGCCATTGGCCCAGCGCCCCGGCGGATCCACTCTTCCCACTCTTGCTGGCTGCCCGTCCGTCCCGGCGTAACCCTCTCGACCCCGTTTCCACGGTCTGCTGATTGGTTGGAACGCAGTGCCAGAATAGTGGACTCTGTGGTTCGGCACCTTTTGGCCTGTGCTATGACTGAGCGGACGGCCACGCTGTCGTCGTGCCACGCCGTTCCTCGGTTTTTTCTTGGCCTGGCGCGCGAAACAACGTTGTCGAGCCGCACTATTACTCGCCGTACTGGTGCAGTGACGAGGCGCATGCATCCTATCTTCACGTTTCCCTCGCTTTCGGGCAGTCCCAAGCCCCGTCCTTCTCCCCCCTCTCTCTCTCCCCCTCCTCCTTCTCCTCTTCCCCCCCCCCTTTCCTCGCTCTGGCCAATTTTCCCACTTGGCTATCGCCCTCAGCCCCGTCAAATGCCGGAGGCTGACGCAAGCCCTTGTATTATGCAGTGCAGTTGGTCCTCGCTACTTGTCACTACTGGCTCGTTTGTGCTCGTCGTCCCGACTTCGTACTCGCATTCGCACACGGCTGTCTCACCTTGTCCGCGTTTGCTGTGCTCCCTTGCAGCCGACCCCGGCACTTCGTCTGAGGAGGGGGGGGAGCAACGGCGGCTCTGTCATATCTCGTCGTCCCCGTCGTCCCCGTCGTGCCTGACTGGCAAGGTGCAGGTGGTCGCAGCACGAGGCTGGTTTTGTCCAGTCCATGCTTTTGCACACCTCCAAATATGGCACCATCTATTGGCCAACCGGAGTCGACGTAAAACGCGCACAAGACCCATAACTATTTGTATTTGTACCCGTAGTCAGATACGGAGTACGAGTCTCCGAGACGCCTCGTATCTTGCTGCGAGTACAAATACAGAACACGCAAAAGACCAAAAAGACAAAAAAGGGTCCCAAAAAACTCGTTCCTCAAACGGTCGTAGCTTGGCGCTGGCCAGACCACGATGGCCTGGCGAAACAGCCTGATGGGGATCTGCGCGTCCTTCTAGGCAGCCGGAAAACGAAATTGACAATCCTATTTTTGAAACGGCCGAGCAGAAAGGGCAACCGTATTGGTATTGGCGTTAATAGGAGCAGCCCCAGAGCACGAGCCAGCACGAGCCAGCGCCCTCGTCTGCGGGTGGAGACCGCTAAAAAAACAAGAGCCAGGAACAGGCGACAAGCCCTGCTGCGCGCCTCTCGGTGGACGGCTGCCAGCTGGTAATTTACGAGCGCTCGTATCTGACAGACACGAGCGGCGCTGTGTGGCCCGCTCACACCTCCCCCGCTCACCCTCTCCCTCCCTCGCTTTTCTCATTTCCTGGGAAAAATGTGCGCGGCCAGTCAGCCTCGGCGGATCTTCGCCCGCTGCGGTCGTCTCTCGTCTCTCGTCTCTCGTCTCTTTGCGGCCCAGCACGCTTGGCCCTTGTCGCATTTTTTGGCATCCGCATCCGCAGACCGTGTCAGCCGTCGTATCCGTATTCTGGAAAACACAAATGGCTCAGTGGCATTTCGTCCGGTTTTCCGAAGAACTGCCAAGGACCTTCCCAAACGGAACTCTTACACGGCCTCGGTGGCTGAGCCACTCTCCCCCCCCCGGGAGGGGGAGGATACCTGCTAATGTTGCATCCCGGCCGACATGTACCCTGGGAGAATCACTTCTTTCCCCTATCTTAACACGAGAGCGAGGAGCCGCGGCTTACAGGCCCCCGAACACCGACTTTCGTCCACTTCCACCTTTTAGGGACCAGACCCGACGCCCCTTCCTCCACGCCTTTCCTCCACGCCCTTCCTCCCCTCCTTTTTGTCCTCGGAAGATACTCCTCTGCAGGTAACTCCTTCAGCTGTGCTCGTAAGATAACGCAAGGCAGAACTATACCTCTTTCATACCTCTCGCCCCCCCTATGTCTCCTATGTCTGTCCGCCCGGTGCACCGGTGGATACAGGTCATCAGGACAGATGCGGGGGCGTCCCTTCTTGGCCGACAGGCACCCTGTGTGCTAGGTCGGATTTGTATAGGGCGTCCGCACCGCTGGCGCCAGGGCTGAGGCGATCCTGTTTTCGGTCTTATGGCTCTCCCTACTTCGCAAACATCTGATGTGGGCAGCGGCTCGTGCGGATGTGCTCGCCTGTTGAGAAACCGACGGGGGGGTGGGAGCTCATCGCTCGACGGACAAGAACAAAACACCGCGTGCCGCTCCCGTGCTAGTCTTGCCGACATACGAGTATTTCCTGATTGGTCTCCCGTGGACGTAACCGACCGCCCCGGCTCATTGGGTCGCGTGTGTTTACTCAAACGAGACTTGCTGCGCGTTCCTGTGTCTTTGCCTTAGTTCTTTTTTCTTTTCTTTTTCTCTTATTTCATCAGGTCACGAGAAAATTGCAACATGCGTGCACCTGTATCTTACGCTACGGATATACAAAACAATGCTAAACGGCTGTCGGCTAGCACCCGCCATCCGTAACTCGTAGCTACATAGCGGCCCTGGGATTCCCGACTTTATTCCCGCTCCACCGTCCCGCAAAGCTTAGATGAAGGGATACGAGGACATTAGGAAGAAAACTATGCCAGAGAAGGCACTAAACGGGTCGCACAGCTTGTCAGCACCAGGTCAGAAGCAAGGCAAAGAGGCAAAAAGCAAAAGCAAGACGGCACATACAACGACGTCGAAACAAGGATCGTCGCAGCCATGCCGATCCGTGTTTCGTTATTGTAGAAGCTGTTGCTGTTGTACATGTTGCGAATGCGCGACACGCTGGGCGTTTGGTCGGGAGATGCGGTGGCCGTGATACCCGTGGATGCTATGTCCGCTCGGGCCTCCACGGGCGGCTGATGCCGTGGCGGATGGCCGTTCGCGCTGCTGCAGCGGAGCGTGGAATCTCCGCTGGGTGGCGTAGTGGTGGTGGATTCGTCATAATACTCGTCAGCGACAGCCCACAGGTTGTCGTCTCGGCGCGCGAGAGGCAGTCCGGCCCCGAGCTGTCGCGTGCTGCCCGGGATGTGCGTCATGATGCGGAAGTTGTCATAGTCGCCACGGGTGCGGTAGATGGTAAAGTTGCCACCGAGCGTCCACACAAGCCGGGCCGCGTCCGTCCTGTCGACGAGAGGTGGCGGCCCCTTTTTCTGCATCACCAGGTAGTTCTCGACGCACGAGCGCAGCATGCCGTAGGGGGGCAGGTCGGCGTCGCCGTTGCGGTCCAGGGTCACGTTGGGCGGCAGCCAGCCGACGACCATGGTCGACAGCCAGAGGGAGAGCGTGACGATGGAGCCGAAGACGGCTGCGCACTTGCGCAGACGCAGCTGGCGCTGCTGGAAGCACAAGCCGCCCTGGTAGGCGGTGGACAGGACGGCGGACGAGAAGGCCAGGAACTAGGTGGTCAAGAAGAAGTTCGGGTAGCACTGTTTGCCGCCGATGCAGGACAGGTTGTGGATCGGGAAGTGGAAGGCCAGCATGAGGGCCGTCGTGACCAGCGCTCCGGCCGAGCTCGCCACGGAGAGAACCAAGACGACGGGCAGCGACTGCTCGACGCTCTCCTCCACTGTAGTCTGCGCCAGTCGAGATGTCTGCAACCTCGTCTTCCAAGAGGACTTCACGTTGTCGGCGAGATTCGCTTCGGAATGCATCGAGGCAACAGGCGGTGACGCATACGGCCACTAAACAGAACCCGGATCGAAACAAAAAGGAAGTGCCGTATCTGCAAGGTCTAAACAATAAACAGGGGCATAGGGTGCGATCAGGAGAGCATGGAAATGCAGGAAGTCAAGCGATTACGTGGATGACCAAACAAAGAGAAGAAAAAGGAACAGGAAAAGTCCCGCCATAATGTGTTGTTGATATAGTTCCTGTTTTGGAAAGAAGCAGAGGAAGACGGACCTGCCTATAGAATTGGCCCCCAAACAAGAAGGCACGATCGATGCCTAGATGCCTGGTCGATTTTGACATGCGAATGATATGGCTTTTGTCACGTTATTTTCAAGTCTGAATATATATATATATATATATATATATTGATTCGTCTTGCATCGTTGCGACACAGACATGCGAACTGACGTTATAGACACGCCCCTAATATACATGCGTCTTGCAAGGTATCGGACAACCGACGGCTGGAAACGACTATAGCGTGAAGGACGTTTGCTAACTATTTCATGATACCTATCGCAAGGTTTTTTGTCATCTATTCTTACTTTGACCCCCTTTTCATTTTTTTCCTTATTTTTTTTTCTTTCCCCTCCCACTCACCCCTTTTCAACGCCGGGTAAAAACATCATCACCGCAGCTAGACAGTCCCTGGCACGGGCTCCTCCTCCAGGTTCTCTTCCGCAAAGCCGACGCCGCCGGCCTGCAGGCGAGCGATGGCGCGGTCGACCTCGCTGTCCCACTTGCTGAGGCCGACAATGACCCACTCGAGGGCGCCGACGAGGTAGAGGGCGACGCACTGGCCGACCCAAAGGCCGGCGAGCCCCCAGCCGTGGAAGGCGAGGTAGATGCCGGCGGGGAGGGCGCCGCCGTAGTAGCTGACGAGGTTGACGAGGGCGCCGACCCACTGGCGGCCCATGCCGCGGAGGACGCCACCGCAGCTGCCGTTGAGGCCATCGGCAATCTGGAAGAGGGCGACGTAGGGCATGACGTCGGCGACGAGGCGGATGACGCGCTCGTCGTCGTTGAAGAGGCGGCCAAATACGTTCTTGGCGGACATCAGCACGGCGAGGATGAGGGCGCCGGCGATGGTGCTGAGGATGGCGGCGGCGTGGGCGGCGCGGCGGGTGGCGCGCGGCTTGTGGGCGCCCAGCAGGTTGCCGATGCGGGCCGAGGTGGCGACGCCCAGGCCGAAGGGAATCGTGTTGATGATCTGGTCGGCCGTCATGATGACGCTCTGGGCCGCCAGCGGAATGGTGCCCAGGCGACCGGCCGCCAGCGCCACAATCTCAAACGCCCACCACTCGGTGCCCACGTGCACGATGCCCAGTACGGCCAGCCGCACAAATGGCAGCATGTGGGCCGGGCGCAGGGCGCGCCGCAGGTCGAGGCCGCCCCAGCACTCGTGGCCGCGCACAAACGTGGCATACGCGACCAGCAGCAGGAACGACATCCAGTAGGCGATGCCGGTGGCCAGCGGTGCGCCGTAGAGGCCAATGTCCAGCACGTAGATGAAGAGGTAGTTGAGCAGGGCGTTGAGGGGAGACGTGATGAGCAAGACGTATGTGCCAGGGTTGTAGATGGCTGGGGGGGTGGTCAGCGATGGCCGTCCACAAGATTCAGAGCACAAAGCACAAAACACAAAACACAAAACACGAGGCTTACCCTGTGCCTGCAGAAACTTTTTCATGGCCTCGAAGCAGACGTAGCCCAGGCCGCCCGGGATGAGGCAGCGCAAAAAGATGGCGCTCTGGACGCAGATGAACTCCTCCTGGCCGAGGGCGCGGAAGACGTGCTCGGAGAACCACCAGAGCACGGCGACGCCGGCGTAAAAGACGGAGAGGATGGCCAGGCCGCGCTGCAGCAGGATGCCCAGGTCGTGCTTGTTGGACGAGCCGGTGAAGCTGCTCGACGCCAGCGTGTCCAGCGCGGTGGTGCCGCCCAGGGCAATGAGCCAGGCCGTCGACATGGCAAACATGTAGGAGAAGGCAGCCGTGGCCAGGGCCTCGGGCGACAGCCGCCCGGCCATGAGCACCGAGACCGTCTGCAGCGAGTTCTGCAGCGTGTAGGCGAGGATGACGGGCACCGCCGCCTTGGTCAGCACCCACATCTCGTCGAGCCAGAGCCGGTAGCGGCCCAGCAGCAGCCACGTCTCGCCGCATGACGTGTCCTGGTCGCCGCCGCCGCGGTCGTCGTCGTCCTCCTCCTCTCCGCCGTCGGGCAGCCGCCCCGGCAGGGCCGGCTTCGGCAGCAGGGCGGTCCGCTCGGTCGGCGGGGGGCCATTGTGCGACGACGGCGTCACCGTGCCGGGCGAGACGGGTTGTGACATTGTGCCAGGGGATGGGGATGGGATGGGATGGGCAGGGCAGGATGATCGAGCTGGGTCAGGCTGGGTCAGGCCGTCTGCTCACATGAAGCAGACAAGGAGACAAGAAGACAGTCCAGGCACGGCCCCAGAAGATCCAGATCCAGGATGCTCGCGACAAAACATGGGCACGACGGCTTCGTCCTGCAGGGGAGAAAAAAAAAGGCCGGGGAAGGGCCAGCATGATAAGGGTTCGTGATCTTTATCAAGCCAGAGAGACAGTTGGGCAAATCAACGAGAGCAGACTTTTCCCGGGCCCATCAAAGCGCTCGCAATAGCTGGGCTGCATGGCAGTCCGGTAGCCGGGCCCCGATAACTCGCGGGGAGAGGCCACACACACTCGCGGGCGCCGCGGACTAGCAGATAGGGCGCGCTGCCCATTTGCGAGTATTTGTCTTGCGTCTGACTGATGTGGTCGGTTGGGGCCGGTCATACCGCCACACGCGGAGAGCCGCGGAGGCCGGCAGCGCGTGAGCTGGCGGTCCCAGCTCTGGGGGGGGGGGAGGGGCAGCAGCACCTTTGTGGCCTCTCTCTCCGCTCTTTGGGGCTCTGCTTTTTTCGTCTGCCATGTCATACTTCCAGTCATATCTCGAGCCATCCTTCCGATCCGCGGCACAATGCTGAGTTTGCATATGCAGCTAGGTCCATTGATAAAGACCAGCACCAATTGGCAAGCCAAGGAAAACCCGTTTCCGTTTGTCTTATCTCTTGCGAATTATTCGACGCGAGCTCTGCTGCTGAATTTTTTTTTTCGAGCCCGAATTGCATAGCGTAATGGAATGACAAAGGGACCCAGCGAAAAATGCCGCCGCGTCTGCTAAAAAGTGTGAGCCGCTTTTTTTCCTGTGGGAAGTCACGTGTCATACAAGTGACAGTCGCCACGCCGGACGGCGAGGGCCCCGGATGCCGGGAATAATAGCAGTAGTGCCAACGAGGAGAGCGACCTGCCAATTCTGCTTGGCTGTGTGTCACTGTCTTGTGTCAAATTCACGCCTCGTAGTTATTTAGCCAACAGCTTAGTACGTATCTGGTACAAAAGGCCACCTTATGCCACAGACCTTCACCCCGGTGAGGATGCGCCAGCGTCGGCGTCCACCATTGCCAGCCCTCCCTGTAGCTAAACAGCGGTGTTCTGTTCTTCATTCTATCCAACTGCGAGACTCCCGCCCGTAGCACCTCCATCCCACGACACATAACTGAGACGGTTCTCCATTTGTATGTCTCTGAATCAGACAGCCAGGAATTTATACTTCCCAGAACAGAAAAAAAAAAAAAAAACCCCCCGACGAGAAAAATGCCGGCAGGCCTCGTAGAAGTCTGACTGTGGGAAGGTAGGGAGGGAAGACAACAAGGACAATGAGCGAAAAGACAGGCTCGATGGAGGGAGCCAAGATCGGTGCCGTACAGGAGACGCCGGGCAGTATTTGAACAAAAAGCCTAGGTAAAGCACAACGAATCGGGCGTTGGAGGATTCCGATGTTAGTTGGGCCATGACCTGCGCTCCGCGGATCCTGGGTCCTGTGTTGTATGCGTCTAAAACTTTTTCTTTAGTGACGCTTCGTGCACTCTTCGTGCTATGAAAGTCAGGACGATAGTCTTCGTCCACCCAACTATAACGTGTATAGCTTGGTATGTTTGGGTCTTGCTCCACGGGCCCGAACCAAGTGGGCAGATGAGCGTGGTGCAGGAATACGAAAGGGACGAGGCCGGAACCAGCACAAGGGGCGCATGCCCCAGAAACTCTGCGGCCCAGGCCGTGTGGTGGACATCCAAGTGACCGTTCACCTTGTTGACGCTGGGCCAGACGATGTATGCTCCGTCGTTCTCCCGCAGGTAGGGAGGGGGGGGGGGGGGGGGGGGATCAGCTCCCGGTTGCACATCATGATGATCTAGAAAAACCGCCAGGCGCCGCCCTGGAGAGCCAGCGGCGGAAAGGTCCGAGGCAGGGACGCGTCCACGTCGACGTACCGCTTAAATCCAGTTGCGGTCCCCACTAGTTGGTGGCGTTTACCAGGGGCGATAAAGAGGGCGAGCAGTCGAACCTGCGTGCGGATGCTGCGCCGAAATCAGCTCTGCTCTGCGCAAAAATTCCACGAGCGGCACTCTCGTTTGCGTGACAAAAGGGGCAACTCACCATGCACCACGTCGCAGAGGAGGTACAGCTCTGTGATCAAGCCGCCGATTCTGCCCTTTCGGCTGCCTCATGGCCCTGACAGAGACACCGCCTCGGTGACCGGCCAGGCCGAGACCAGTATTGCTTGTCTCTGATCTTGGGGGTATTATATGCTCCCCCTCTCTTGTGATGTCGGGCTATCAAGAGCCAGGAGTCTGGCACGGCTAGATGGCCGCCAGGTCTGGATGGTCAGAATGAGGCGAACGCAGGCTTGTCCGGATCAGCTAGTGGTACTCACAGGTTGCTTACTGCATCCGTTGGCAAGCATCAGAGGAAGAGTGAGAGGCTTGACGAGACACGAGGATATCGTGCCCAGTCAAGCCCACGCCGTGAACTGCTGGTTTTGGTCAGATGCAAGTGCGCAGCCTGGCCCCTCTATATACAGGCGACCTGACTGTTGCTGTGGAGGTGCAAACGGCCAGAGGTAAAGCACCCTAGGTCATATAGAGGAGCTGTGACGCCGCAGCCTACAAACGAGTGAATCAGTTTTTGAGTCAGTGGCAAGCAGGAGGCCCCGAGGACCTTTGTTCGGCCAGACCTTTGTAGCAAACAACCTTTCAATGCAACTACATGTCTACTACTTTTTTAGGCAACGATTAACCGGCATTAGACTAGAATTTCCATGGAGAAGATGAGTCATGACATGACACAAACAAGGCACATCCAACGGTCAGACGCAGATGCAGACGCAGATACCAGCCTCATAGCGGTCAAGCGCAGCCGATTGGATTCGCAAACGGACCCGCCGTCTGTGTTGTGTTCTTCGGCCTGTCCACTTCGGTCTGTCCACACTTTGGCGTCGCCCCATCCTAGGTGCTGTCCTCTGCGTCGGTTCTGGCGGCCGGGTCGCTGCGTGCTGACCCCGCGCTGCGTGATGAACCCCGGCGTGCTGGGCCCGAGCCTCGACTCTGTGTGTCAACCTGCGGGCTGCCTTGCTCCGACTCGTTGCCGTCTTCGAGCCAGGTTACCAGCTGCACCACCGCGCGCAGCGCGGGCAGAGCCACGTCCCACATCTCCAGGCTCAGCTGCACGGTGCAGAGACTGAAAATGCTCTGGTAGTAGAGATCGCGAGGCGAGTTGCAGGCACTGCTGGTGATCAGAGCCAGCGTGAGCCACATGACGACGCCCAGCAGGTTCTTGTCGGCAGACAGGGAGACGTGCCATGTGGTGGTCCAGAGGCGGTCGTAGTCGGCTGGCGAGACGACGTCGCGGAAGGGCTTGCGCTGCCGGACCGCTTCGCAGTAGATGAGAGCCGTCTGGCGGACGGCCTGGTAGAGGGCGTCGGGGGCCGGGCGGGCGAGTGACGACGGCGGCAGGAGTGGCAGTTGATGCGGTGATGCCTCTGGCGGTGATGAGTGGGCGCTGCCTGGGTAGCTCTGCAGGTTGGAGGCGGCTTCTTGAAACCACGGGACCGGCCCGAGATCCAGAGGCTGCTGCGGCTGTCCTGACCCAGGCGGCGTCGAGGAAGGCCAGCTGGCGCCTGTGGATCCTGGCCTTGTCGGCGGCTGGAACGGACTGCTGCTGCGGCCGCGGGCCTGATTCTGCAACGACGACACCGACGATCGCCCACGGACGGCAATGGAGGCGGCCGAGAGAAAGTGCGGACGCGACTGCGGAGCATCGGCGGGCGGATGTTCGGGGGACCCTTCAGGGAGCTTCAAGATGCGCGCATGGATCCACTCGGCCGTGGCCTCGACCTTTTGCAGATCCTTGACAGTGGGCTCCAGGGGCAGGGCCACGACGGTAGATATGAGGAAGCGCATGTCATCGAGAATGGACGCTGTCGTCGGGTGCATCTTGAGAGGCTCGGCACACTGGGCAAAGGTGGGCAGCTTGGACACGAGGGGGGTGTTGTGGGCGACACGGAAGGGACCTGGGACGAGGTCGTTGTCGTCTGCACCGGAACCAGAACCATGCTGCGAGGACGTGGCTGTCTCGAGCGGCTCGGCAATGTCAGAGTCGGCCCTCTGGATGGCAGTGAGGTAGAGGCCCCTGGTATTCAAGCGTCAGATGGCAGCCTAGAAACGAGCAAAAACAAAAACAAAACAAAGACACAAAGACACAAAGACACAGAGACACAGAGACAGCACACTCACGCTATAGCCAGCTTGCTGAGCACGCCGCTCGAGCCCAGCTGCTTCAGGCCGCCGCGCACATGCACCATCTCCCGCAGGCTGTGCAGATGCGCATGCAGGTCGTCGGTCTCGCCCCAGTACCACTCGTCCATGATCAGCTGGATGATGGCGGCGATGGCGTCGTCGCTCGTAGCCGCTGTCCGGGAGCGCAGCTGGGCGTTGAGCCTGCCGATGTTGCGGTCCTTGTACGACGTGGCCGCTGTCTTTTCGAGATGGCCGGTCTCGTGGAGGAAGCAGGTGGATGTATAGACGGCGGACTGGGCCAGGAGGGGGTTCTGCAGACAGCAGGACACAAAGAATTTCGTATAGGGGTTGGACGCGTCCGGGTTGCCGTCAAGACAGGACTTGAACCGCGATGTCAGCCTAGCAACTGTTGAATGGTCAGAGAGAGTCCGAGAGCCCGAGAGCCCGAGAGTTGGAGGAAGCCAAGCCCGAAAAATTCTTACATATCTCGGTAAGGTCGTTCGGCTGAGCTACGCCGAGAGGCAGCTGGACCAGGTCCGCAGCAGCGCTAGTGAGCTGAAACATGCTCGTGTTGGTCATCCGGTTGTCCCCTGTGGTGCCGGCACTGCCTGCGGCCGTGCTTCCCGACAGCAGACCGCCGCCGTAGGCTGAAGGTGCCGTCCAGGTCAAGATGCGCAGCCACGCCATAAAGTCCTCGGTGTTGGTCGCGTTCCAGTTTGCAAACAGCTGGCTCGGATCCTGCTCCAGGACCTGCAGCAGACGGAACGCATCCTGCAGCACCTCGCCGTGCAGATTGCCGGCCATGCCGGTGGCGTGGCCGCCAACGGGGCTGTTCATCATGACCGTGTCCACATTTGCAGACATGGAGGACGATGGCACCGGCCCAGACGGGCTGCCCAGCCATGATGGACCAGGCATCCCGGTGGCCAGACTGTCCACGTATAGGCCGGACGCCATCATGTTCAGATTGGGCCACGGGTCTAGAAAGTTGGGGTCGCTTCCGGCGGCAGACCCTGCTGGCGTCGGGTTCATCGCCGAGGTGTCCAGCATCGAGCCAGACGCCACCGCGGCGGCATACATGTCCCACTGCTGGTTCATGCCAGACGGCAGGCTGGCCGACAGGCCGCCGGTCAGGTCGGAGGGGGGTGCTAGGAGAGGTTGAGGAGACTGCGAAAGGATGCTAGACACAGGCGTCTGGCCAGGGAGCATCGGCTGCTGAAGGCTGCCAAATGAGGATGAGGAATAGTGCTGCTGCTCCCGGTTCGTCATGAAGACTCTGAAGGACGGTTCGTCGGACACGCCATGCCGTCGTCTGGCTGTCAGGGCGAGAAGTGGTAAAGAGGGGGGAGAAGAGAGGGGAGAGAGCCCACCTTGTCTGCCTATACTCGCAGCGCGGTTGGGGGAACCGTCGGGCGCAGTTGCTGCACGGCCGACCTTGGTCACACTGGGTGTGTGTGTGTTAGAAGATGGCACGCCAAGGATGAGAAGGTTAGTAGTGGCAGGGCTGTAGGCGAAAGCGATGAAAACGAGCAACGCGACGAAAACGACGAGGCGGTGAAGCTCAAAGACGATGAGCCGGTGAACCCGGCGGGGAATCCGGGGCTACGAAAGCGAGGAGAGCGAGAAAGGTGCAACGTACCTTTTGTTTCCGACGTCGACATTCGCTGCAGCTGGTCGTGGTCCGCTCAGCTCGTGGTGGCCGCGAGCGTGGCGAGCCATCGCCTCCAGACCGGAGAGGGATACTCGTAGAAAACGACATGTCAGACCTCACGATAGTCTCCGAGAGGGGTACATCGCTGTCTTTGCTCGAGAGGAAGAGATCGTGATGGAGGGCCGGGCGGAGGACCAGATAAAGGACCAGATGAAGGACCACACACACACACACACACCACCCCCTCTGGACGGAAGAAGGCGTCGTATTTCAAGGAAATCGAACGACGGTGAGAGTCAACGGGCCAGCGCGGGAAAAAAAGGGGGAAACCGCTGTCGAGTGCACCAGAGAGCGAGAGACAGAGACACACTCAGAGACAAGGACTGCGAAAGCAAAGGAAGGGTTCTCCCGTGCTCGTGGTCCAGGCCGTTGTAGGGATCCTCATTCCCCAACTGCTCTGCATGCCTGCCCACTATGCAAATCCTTCTTTTGTTCCTTGGCTTCCTTCCGGACTCCTTCCATCGCCCGTAAGGCGTACGGGACACTGGAATGGGCATGGCGTCTGGTGGTAGGGCTGAATCAACTTGGACGGTATCCACCGCCCAATGCGACTAGCTTCAGCCCTAAGGACGTGCTTTGGGCATTATCTGCACAAGGGTCTCGGACGTGGGCGCGCAGGATGTCGGGGTTGGCCCTGAAGCGGTTAGATGCTCCGGAGGGTGCCCAATGGCGGCTCAGCTGCCAGCGCTTCTCTCGTTGTCCGGTATCTGTCTCTTGCTAGGGCCCTGCAGGAAGCGCGGTTGGTGGCCGTGCCAGAAAGGGTCGTTCTTCTCGGTGGGCAGGCTTTTTGTACACATGATGCCATGTAGTCCCGAGAGAAGCGCCATTCTGAGTTGATGCAGATGCAGAGGCGGCGGAGCCGACGGGAATAATAGCACTAAGAGGGGATGAAGCTGGGAGAGGGCTCGTGGGACCCACGGATTGGCCAGAAACCGAGGCTCTGGTCTTGTCCCCCGTTCCCCGTCGTCCTTGTTTCCGTTCCTGATCCTTCGCAGCGGCCGCCAGCCATTTGGCGTATCAGCCCCCCTCGGCAGCAAATAATTGACATGTGAAGCTCGTGGCTGCCTTGTCCCTCCCGTAGTGTGTAGGAATGATGGCTGGATGACCGGCGGCCTCAAAGGAGCTTCAGCAGTTCGGAGAAGGAGCGTCGGGAGCCGCGACAGCCCAGCAGCCCGGCCGCTGCAGCTCGCTGATTGCCCAGAGATCCCGGGCGGCTGAAGCTGGGTCTGCTAGAGACGTACCGGGCCAAGGCGAAAGAAACGGCCAGAACCTAAAAACAGAGTCGTAGATCTTGCCGCACAGCATCTTACGTACTCGCAACACCCTGGAGAGAGAGTGGCGCCGTCGTCTGTTTGATGCCAAGAGATGGGCTGCAACGGCGCAGAGGCAAGAAGAGTGCACGCACAGCAAGAGACGTGCTGACCAGCTCTGACCAGCTCTGATTGCCTTGCCTTGGCAGCCTGTTTTCGGTCTGGTCATCAAGCTCCGGCTAGGTCAGCAATGGCGAGACTGGCCAATGTGCACTTTCTGGCAGCCATGCAGCTCGCGTGGAAGGAGCTAAACGGAAAGGGAAGCGCGACCGAGGGAGCCGAGGCTCGTTGCAAAGCGCGCTCGATTTTGCAGTATTAACGGCTCAACTGTGCGGGCCGTTGGTTTGCCCGAATACAAATATTGCTCAAGACGCATTTCTGGTATTATCATGCGAAAAAAAAAAGAACGGAAAAAGAAAAAAAGAAAATAAACAGGGAAACCACTTTTTGTTAAGAAAACACCTAAAATGCAAAACGCCCCCCCCCCCCCCTATCGCCCGCCTCTAGCCATGAATTTTTCCACCCATATGCCCACCAAAATCAAACCAACGATAATGCAACCGCCGTGCAAGGAAAGAAGCACGGAGACTTTTGTAAGGAATGAGGAGAGAACAGGTAGGCGAGGAAACGCGAGAGAAAGAGCTGTGGAAGGCATGCGATGACATCGTGTACAAAGGGGAGGATGGAAGAGGGTAAAAGGAAGGAGCTCTGTCGGTGTCGGGTATCACTTTCGTGTGCTGTCGTTTGTCGTCGTTTGCTTTCATTTATCATTGTCTACTGTCGTCAATCGTCTCAGAGGTCGCTTTCACTTCCGATACTCCCGGATCATGCATCGTCGAGCGGCTTCTGCGCATACCAAAAGTAGTACGGCACGTAGCGGTGCACGGTCGTGTCGTCCAGGGAGCGTCGGGTCTGGGCGACGAGGCGCTCGCGTTCGGCGGCCGGGATGCCGGCAGTATCCAGCGGGCGGGTCATGGCGCCGAGAAAGCCCGAGACGGCGGCCTTTTTTGTACAGGCCGACGAGGCGCATGGTCTTGTCCCGGGCCCAGACGCCGGCGGGCACCTTTTTGCAGACGTACTGGATGCGAGTGAAGCCGGCGGCGCGCAGCACGGGGGCGAGGTGGCGGACGCCGGCAATGTCCATGCCGATCTTTTGGAAGCACGCGAGAGCGAGGTCGAGGGCGGCCTTGAGCGGGTCGTCGGCGGGCATGGAGCCGTCGTCGCACATGACGAGGCCGGTGACCTCTTGCATCTCGACCCAGCCGCCGGGCTTGAGACTCCTGGGTGCTGATCAGCAGCTGTTGATCCGATCTTTGGGGGGGGGGGGGCATTTCGGGGCGGCCTACGCAAAGCAGTTAGCCAGGACCTTGGCGGCATCGGACAGAAAGTGCCATGACGAAGCGGAAGTGGACAAAGTCGACGTCGCGGACCAGCCACTTCGTTGTTGGAGTCGTCGACGAGGAAGTCGAAATTGGGCGGCACCCAGATGGGCTGGATGGGGGTCAGGTCGATAGGTCGATGCCGCGCACGTGGGCGCTGGGGAACTTGTCGCCCACTACGGGGACATGTGAGCAAAGCAAAGACAAGACGGCCGGAAAGGGTGCCAGATAGGACGACCTACTCTCAATGGCCCAGATGCCCGTGCCCGTGCCGATGTCGAGGTTCTGGTGCGGGCTGTCGCCAATGGGGGCGTAGTACAGGGCGCCGTCAGTGATTCTCGAGCATCATGGTGTGCTTCATGTCCTTGCGGCTCTGCTCCATGTCGTCGTCCGGCAGCGGGTAGCGGCTGTTCTTGTAGAGGTGGTAGCGGCGGCCGTTTTCAAAGGTGTGGGCGTACAGGCTGGACGAGGCGCTGGTGGAGCCGAGAGACGCCGCCGACTCGTAGCCCTCCGGTGGTGTCGAACTCGTCGGCGTCGCCGGGCGCGTCCGCAGCCGCAATGGGGGCATCGTGGGTGCCTGGCGAGGCAGCGGCGGTGGTCTTGAGGACGAGGTAGGGGAGGGGAGGACGGAGATGCTCGCTCGAACCGTAAGAGAGACGGCAGCCGCCTCTGGTCATAAAAGCCCGAACATGCAATGTGCGTCAAGCGCCGACAAGCTTCGCAGAGAGCAGGTCGGGAGGTCTAGACGCCGCCCAGGGTGACAATATGGAACCCGGAAAGGCTCCCCGGCAGGGAGCCTCCAGAAGAGGCAGCTGCATGCCAGCGAATGCTGCGTCACATGCGCCCAACAGGAGACAAAAGTCCTCATTCCGCACCAGGCAGGGCAGACATGATCCAATTTCTCGTTCCCTGGCCACACGCAGCCCTTGACCGTGCCGTTTTTCTCGTCTCTGGTCGCAGTCCCTTGCCGGCGCGCAAGGGCGGAATTAGGTTAGCGAGCGGAAAGGGACGGCCGCTACGAGGTAAGCGAGTTGGCCAGCAGCCGAGGCCCGCCAGAGGGTGTGGGATGTGACCGCTAGCGCCCCCTCCCCCCCCCCCAGCGTGTGTCGGCGGGCACCAATGGCCAGGTGTCTCAGGGGTGCTGACACCTTGGCCAGGTCCACATGGTGCTATAAAAACTTGTGTGGGAACTTGTGTGGGTGGAGCTGCCGTTCTGGAGCTCCCTGCGAGCGCTAAGCAGCCTCAACTGAGCAGCCGCCACAGCTCACCGTCCTGAGTCCTCGATCTCGTATGAGCGGCCGGTGCATCTTACGAGCTGCGAGAGCGCGTGCTATTAGCGTCCGCTCATTCGGTCCAAGTTTGGTCCAAGTTTTATGCCGACCACCCGCGGTCCAGCGAGTACGCAGCTTGGCCACGTCGGCAGCCCTTCCGACGGTCCATCCGGCGACCCATCCGGCGGCGCGCAGCTGCACAAAGGTGTCGACGGGGTCAGAGTACAGCGTGCACGGCATTTCTGGCCAGCACAGTCCTGTCCGCCGTGCGTGTCGAAAGGACACCGGGAACCAAGCCGCGCATCCCGTCGACGTACTCGCAGCTGTCGACAGCCCGTCGGAGGGTCCTCAACATGCATTCGTGTCTCGTATGACTGGCAATGGCAGATGATTTGGAGCTGGGAGATTGCACAGTAATAATACGATATGACCACAGGGAAATCTCGTACACCTGCCAGCCTACACCCCCGCCCCTCCCCCGCCCATGGACACCACAGCCACCGCGTGCGGGGCCACCACCTGAGCCATTCGTGGCAGCGTAGACTGCACGTCGCAACATGAGTCTTCTGAGTGCGTGTTCCCCAGCAGCCGGCGCATGGCAGCCAGGACGCTGTCGGTGCCGATGACAAAGCCGCAGCCGCAGGCGGAGCCGTCCGGTCAACGTGAGGCCAAGGGCTTCTCACATACCCCTGCCGGCCTGCCTTGTCCAGTCTGTGAGAGACCGCCAGCAGCCCGGTAACCAGCCACGGTCTTCGTGGGGTCCGTGTCCAGATCCAGGGCCAGGGCCAGAACCAGGGCCAGGGCCAGGGCCAGGGCCAATCCACGTGTCTGGCAGGATGTGGGTGCTCGTTGGCCGTCAAATTTCCGATGCAGGCAAGGTGCAGCTAGTTGGACTTGCTGGCCTGCTGGCCTGCTGGCCATCTCGTTGTCCGTCCTGTGGCTGAAGAACGCAGGCGCATGTTTACCCACGACGACGCAAGCAGTACAAGTGCCATGGTCATAAGTGTCACGGTCGTACTCGTGTACTCGTAGACATCCTGCCCTCTCCCCTTTGCGACTCTCCAGCAGCAGCAACCCCCCCCCGCACACCTAGCTCCGACCCAGACTAGGAACCAAGGATCCTACCCGCAAGCGGCACCTTGGTAGCGAGCGGAGGGAGGATCTCAAAAAGATCTCGATGCTCGAGACACGAGACTCGAGAGACTAGCTGCTCCACGGCCGAAGCCAAACCGGTGCAGCGCTAACTCTAGCGGGCCATGTTCTATCTTCGTCCCCCCCCCCCCATCGCGGCCATCACGAGTAATACGAAACTCCCTCTTGCATCCACAGGCCAGGAACAAGCATGCCATTGCACTCAAAAAGGGGGAAAAAAAAATAAGAAAAAAAAATGTATTGACTAGATAACCGGTGCCTCCTCGCCCAGAGGCTCAGCACATGCAAAACGCCGTTTCAGCCCAAAGACCTGCTCTAACCCGTGGTATTTCTCCCGTGGTATTGGTGGCCGCCAGGCCTTTGCAACAACAACAACAACGACAACCAAAAAACCAAACCCCCTCTCCCCCCAAAAGAGACGCAAAACTTGCCCAATTTCGATATATGACTCAAACCACCCTCAAACGAGGATCTGCACGCACGCACACAAACCGCCGCCGCCGTCTTGCCGTGCTCGGCCCATTTCGCTCATGAGAATCGTCACAGTCATTCGTGTGTTTTTGTTTTTTGTTCTTCTTTTTTTCTTTTCTTTTTTTCTTTCTTTTTCGGCTTGTTTTGAGGGGCTTCTTCCCTCGTCACAGACGCTCACCGCGTCCGGTATTGTGGCTTCCGCGCCTTGTTGACCGGCGGCGGCGCGTCATCGTCGTCAACTGGGTACGGCGGCCCTCCTCCTGCTGTCAAAGTCGACGCGTGCGGCCGTCGGCCGCCGCCGCTGCTGCCGCCGTTGCTTGACCGCCCGTTGCCCTCGGGAAGTGGCGTCTTGGGCGGCAGGGGTGGAGGCTCGATGCGGTAGGGATGTTGCTGCTGCTGCTGCTGCTGCTGCTGCTGCTGTGGTGACAGAGGGTGCGATCCTTGCCGCCGGTGGTCACCCGCGCTGCCGTTCGACGCATTGCGCCACTGCTCGGGCGTGGGGGCCGACACCACCAGCCGGTCTTCGTCCACCGCGGCGGCGCCAGCACCATGCTGCGGCTTGGACACGACATTCGAGCCCGAGGACGATGGCGGCTTGGGCGGCAGACGGCTCGGGGCCGAGCCGCCGGGCGAGGTAGACGGACGTGGCAGCGGCGGCAGCGTCTTGGGCGAAGGTGTTGTCGTCGTCGCCGTCGTCATCGTCGTCGTCACTGGCGGCTGGGAAGGCGCTTCGACAACGACGGGGCGGAACCGCTCTCCTGACGTCCGCGGCGACGGACTGCCATGGGAGGGCACCGACAGGTGGTCGGTGGCCGAGTCGTACGACTGGCGCGGGCTGTAGACGCCAGAGAAGGCAGGCATGTCGCCGGGCAGCTCGACGGCCAGCGGCTCGGCGATGTCCGGTGGCTCGGTCTGGATCAGCTCCGGCACCTCGGCCAGGCGGTTGTAGCGGATGTTGGCGCGGTGGATCTTGGCCAGCTTGGCGGCCGACTGCTGGACCATGTTGCGCTCGGCGTGGCGCGACAGATAGCGCTTGGTGCCGGTGCTGATGTCGGCCAGGCGGTTCCACTCGTTCATGCCGAACTCGCCCACGCCCACCTCGACGTTGAGGCGGTAGTAGTTCTCGACGTTGACGCCGCGCTTCAGCAGATGCTCCCGCTGCATGTACTCGTGGATCTTCTCGCAGCCCTCAATCTTGGCGACCAGCCGCCGCCGCGCGTCGGCAAACTCGCCCATGAAGCCGTCGTACCACATGGGGTTGTTGGCGTCGCTGCCCCTGGGCCGCTTGCCGGTGCCGACGCTGAGGAAGACGCCGATCTCGCGGCCGGGCCACTCGTTGACGGCCGCCTCGTCCAGCGCATACGGCGACGGGTTAAAGGTGCCAGAGCCGTCGTCGTGGAAGACCGACTGGCCGATCTGGATGGGCTTGAACGCGAGCCCGATCGAGCACGTGGCCCGGCCAGCCTCCCAGATGCGGCAGTCAAACTCGGGCGCCGGCTCTTTGCGGGAGTCGTAGGACCGCAGCATGACCGGCTCCTCGCCACGGGGCGCGCCCCGATAGGTGGCTGTGACCACGCTGTGGTTTGTCTGGTTAGTGGGCTGTGCACATATTCTCCCTCTTGTCTCTGTACTTACGTCTTGGTCCGGAACTCGCGCGAGTCGTAGAGGAGCGCGTTGGGGTCGCCGCGGTTCGACAGGTAGTAGGGCCGGGCCATCTGCGCGGCCGGGCTGCGGGCGCTGAAGCTCACCGTGCTGGCGTTGCTGGTGTGCCGCTGGGGGGCGCCGCTGCCGCTGCTGGTGGTGCCGCTGCTGCCCCGGTCCTTGCCCTCGCCTACGTCGACGGTGTGCGCACGCACGGCCTCCTTGATGGCCTCCTCGAGCCGCGACGCCTTGAACAGGGTCGGCCGCGTGGGGATGCCGAGGATGGTCTTGTCGGTCTCAAAGACCATGCGCGTCATCCGCACGTACAGCTCCTTGCACGTCTCGATGTCGAGACGCAGGCGGCCCAGCATCAAAGCGATCAGGCCGCCGGTGCCGGTGCCGACGATGAGGTCAAAGTGGTCGGCCGGCTTGGGGATCTCGTTGCGGTGGGGCGCACGACCCTCGATCTCGACAAAGGTGCGGTGCATGATCTCCTGCAGAATGATGAAAATGCTGTAGCCACGCACGCCGCCGCCATCTGTACATTAAAAAAAGTCGCGTCAGCACATCGCGTCTGCCAGATGCAGTCGCTGTCGGAATTCATGACTTACCGAGCGACAGGATGCGAAGGGGAGGCCCCTTCGTCGTGTCTTTTCGTTTCAGGCAGGTCACCTCCATGGAGGGCAGTGGCAATGTGTCAGTCCGAAGGGTTCGCTCGAGGCCTTTCTGAGATAAGGTGCGATACGATGCGATACGATGCGATATGGTGATGGAGCAATCGAGGTGAGGCGAAAACGGAAGAAAAAGGCGACGAGAATGCTGCAGCCTAGCCGCCGTGTGTGGTGAGAAGACAAAGCAAGGCGGGCAGTGTCGAGGAGGTGTAGAGGAGAAACAAGGAACCAGGAGCAAGGGCCGGCAGAGGGCGGATGCTGCTTGTGGCTCATGTGTTTACGCGAGAGGACACCCGTGACGCAGACGGCCGCTTCTAGTGGAGGGAGGGGGGGGGGAACTGCTGCGGCGGCGAGCTAAACAGGGAAAGAGGGGCGGGCCATCCGATCTCCTGGGCGGCGAGAAACTTTTTTGCTGGGAGGTCTCCTCCTTCTAGCGTGTGCGGGCAGAAACAGAAGCGCTGTAATAATTATTACGAGTAAGCTGAGTGAGCTCGACTCGGAACAGCAGAGAACATCTTGGAAGGCGGCTTGGCGACGACTTGGCGACGACTTGGCGACGTGCCCTCGCATCTCTGTGCCGCTGCTGGATCACGAGGCTTGGCTGCCTCTGACTTTCCTTTCTTCTGTTTCTTTTTTTCTTGGCCGCATCCGCCCCAAACAGCGTCACAGGGCTTTAGGCAGCCAAGCCCAATTCGGCCTCGGAGATGTTAGCGGGGTACTTCGGATTTCGCCTTTTTGGCCGTGCTCCCAAGTACCCCAGTAATCTTGCCAGTGTGCCTAGTGAGGCTGTGCACAATTTCGTGTGCGCTCCCTCATCGACAGGCAGACATTCCGCACGATGGCCGTGCAGCACAATACGCTTGTGCTGAATCCGTGCAACAGCCCAGCCACGAAATTCCCCGCTGGGTTCGCATTCGCTCTCCGGTTGACGCCGTCCGACTCAGCATCTCGATGTGGCGAGGCGAAGCCGAACAATCGGGCCGTTGATTCGTCGCCGACACGCGTCTGGTCCGTGTAGAAAAGGATCATGCGAGATCCTTTTCGAGGCTGGGTCCCTGCCTGCGCGGGGCCATCCGGCAGCACGCCTCGCGCATTCCTGTATTCCTGCATTAAACATACTCTCTCTTCTCTGGCTCGGTAGCATATCTGCGTCTTGGCCCAGAAAACGAGCCATTCAGAGACGACAGAGATGGCAAGGCTGCCGGGCCTTCTGAGAAGCCCTGGAGCAGACTGTCACAGCAGGAGTGGAGGTTTTTCTTGCGGTGTCCGGACACAGGTGTTGGTGATGCCTGCATGGCCAAGGGGCGAAAGACGGCTGCCGGCTTCAGCCCCACTGCCATCGGTCACCTGAAAGACAGGCACGAGTACAAATATTAGAAACATCGCCCCTTCTGTCACATAACCGCTGCCCGCCCGTCGTCCCATTCGAGGAGCAGGGCGGGCGGACGGGTTGCACGGCACCAGTGGGGCGTACCGCCACCCGTTTCTGTTGTCAGGCACCGTCGCGGCCGCTGGCAGAAAAAGAAACTTAGCACAAAGACCTGCCTTGTCTTCAAGCACGTCTCTCCTCCGATCGCTCCCCCCCCCCCCACGACGGATGCCGGCTTCTCCCTCTTCTGGTCCGGCGTCCAACATGTCCTATCTTTCCAAAGATGCTCGTGATTGGTCATCGTCCCTGTCTGCCATGCATCGGATGCCCATTCCGACTGGTTCGATGCTATGCTGCATGTGATATGCCTGCATGAGAGATAAGAAATGGGCAGACTGTGCGTGCAATCGAGAATGAGTGACGACTTTCCTCAGGTCATGCCGGGAACCCGCGAACCTGGGAACCCGCGCAGACGTCTCTGGCCATGACGTGCTGCGATGCAAGCGATGCAGACAGCCGCTGCCGGTCGAGTCTCTCGGGCCATTGCTTGACAGTAGCCGCACTGTGCCTACACGGTCACCCGTCTCTTCGGGTCTCGCCCCCACTCGCCTGGGGCTGGACACGTTCAACGTACATGCTCGTACGCATTTGTACACATTTGTATTTGTACCCGTACTCGTAGCATTTATTGCCGGCAGGCAAATGGCGTGTGTGGAGATATGGCAGTCTGGCAAATGCCCAACACCGTGCAGGCCCCCTTGCCGCCTGGCTCGACCCGGGCAGCTGGAATCGAGCTTGCTTGCATCATCGTGATTCGGGCACAACTGCCCTGTTTGGCAGGTTCCTCCTGTCGGTCGCTCCGTCCCTGCCGCCCCAGGCTTGTTCTCCGCCGCTGCTGTCCCGCCGCGCAGGATACCTACCGTTCATGCCTGATGCTCCCCGTTCTTTATTCAACTTGACCGAAATGGTCCAGTGGGTCTCTTGTTCGCTGTCCAGTCTTGTTACCACCCCCCGTCCGGCTTGACCCACCGTCACTTGCTCTGGCCTCTTAAATACCCCTCGACCCGACAGCTTGGTTCGGCCAAATCAATTAAGCCATCGTCCATCTCCTGTTCAATTCGTACACGTACCGTCCCCTCGGCCTCGGCGTCTCTCTCTCTCTCTCTCTCTCTCTCTTTCCCTCTCTCTCTCTTTCCCTCTCCCTCTCCTCTTCCTCTCTTCCTCTCTTATTTTCACCGCCCACCCCTTTGGCTTTCGTTTCGCCGGCCCCGCCCCTTTGTTCACCGCTATGCCATGCACAAATACCATCATCGAGGCGGCGGCCGAAGACAGTTCCGCCATCAGCAGCGAAGAGTTTGAGCCCCTGGATCTGTCGCCAGACGAGCCCAGCCTGCACCAATCACTCGGCTCTGCCATCTACAAGCATTCTTTCGAGAACGGCAGGAGGTGAGACTTGTGGGGGGGACAGAGTCACATGCCTTCTTTTTTCTCTGTCGGCTCCCCGCTCATGCCTTCCTTTTCAGGTACCACTACTTCCGAAATGGAAAGTATCCGATACCCAACGACGACATTGAGCAGACTCGCGACGACATGAAGCATGCGCTTGTGCTCGAACTCACGAATGGGCAGCTCATCCACGCCCCGATCGGAGACAACCCGCAGAAGATTGCTGATCTCGGCACCGGAACAGGCAAGTCCGGAGGGATTGTGAACCGCCAGACTCGGGGGCCTATGCTGACGTTCTCCAGGGATATGGGCCATTGAAGGTTGGCCGATGCTGCTGCCGCCCGCCGCATCCACGTGCTAACAACCAGAACAGTGGGAGACAAGTACCCCAGCGCCGAGGTGGTCGGCGTCGATCTGTCTCCGATCCAACCGGTGTGGTAAGGGTCATTGCAAGCGGCCATCGGCCATCTGCCGAGCTAACCACAGCCAGGGTCCCGCCGAATGTCAAGTTCGTCATAGACGACGTCGAAGACGAATGGCTGGTGGGTGTCTTGTGTCATATTGGCATGCCGACCGAGGCTGACGAAGGAGGTAGACAATGTCGGGCAAATTCGACTACGTCCATGCCCGCAATCTGGCACCCTTTATTAACAACCTGCCACGGCTGTGGTCGCGGTGCTATGAGTGAGTCCTCCAAAAGACGGCCCAGTCAGCCGACTCGGCACTACACCTACACCCCTCCCTCCCTGACACCCACAGGAACATGAAGCCGGGCGCCTGGATCGAGACGGGCGACCTGGCCGCCGACGTCTTCTGCGATGACGGCACCATGCCCGACGACTGGCCCGTCCACCAGTTCTGGGCCCAACTGGCCGTGGCCATGCACAACCTGGGCAGCGACGTACAGGTGGCACCGCGCACCGGCGCAGCCCTGGCCCAGGCCGGCTTTGTCAACATCCAGCAGAAGCTGTACAAGGCCCCCGTCGGCGTCTGGCCCGCCGACAAGACGCTGCGCCTCGTTGGCATGTACATGCGCCAGGTCACCGAGGACTTTCTCGACGCCGCCGCGGCCAAGCCATACCAGACTCTCGGCATGACCGACGCCGAGCTGTCGGCATTCATGGACCGCGTCGCCGGCGCCCTGCACGACCGCTCCGTCCACGCCTACGGAAAGTACTACATCTGGATAGCCCAGAAGCCGGCGGACGCAGGCGACTCTGTCCGCCCAGCTGCGGCTTGAGGGGTTATTTCTTTCTCCGGGACCATGGATGTATGTCTTGACATGACTGCACGAACGTTACGAGCCGAAGACACGATTTTTATGACGAGAAGCGAAATGACGAAGCAGAGAACAAGGTGGAAAATAAAATAAAATAACTAAATAAACATAAAAAAAAAAAGAGAAAAGCATTCAAGATCAAAACACACGGCCTGCTTGCCCGGCCTGAACAGATGGATGTTCCACCGCGAACGGGCAGATCTCTAGCAGCTGGTCTGGCTGCAGACAATGGGGTTCCACCACGGCGTCTCGTCCTTGCAGTTGCAGACGCAGATGTTCTTGCTGTCGCAGTGGGAATTGCTGGTGCTGTCAGAAAAGGCATGCTCTTTTTATGGATGGTGGATGGCTGCCAATATACCAGTAGCCTAGGGCAAAGCAGTGCACGAAGCAGGTCGTCTCGGACAGGTTGCAGGTCAGGCGCTTGTCGAGCGGGCTGGCCTCGCGGCCCTTGACGGCTGGAGGAGCCGACGTCTCGGGCACGAACTGGCTCGGTTAACGAGATATATAGAGGGGGGGGACAAAGAGGAAAGCAAGGACATACCACCTCGGCATCGTATAGATGGCCCTGTTCGCAGTCGATGTGGCCGTCGGCCTCGTGGCCGGTGCACGTAATGTTGCGGAAGGGCACGTACACGACAGCATCCTCGGCCTGGACGGCAGCCAGGAGGAGACTGGCAACAGTGGCAGCGATGGCAGTCTTCATTGTGGTGGTGTCTTGTGTTCTAAAGAATGTGCAGCGATGATGACCAGATTTTCCATCCTGTTTCTTGACCATGGCCGCTCTTTATGCTGATATCACCCTCTCTGCCTGGCTGCTTGGCCCTCGTCATCGTCTCTCCAGACCGCCATTTCGTACTGATCGTATTCATTTCTCGCCCTCCTTAATGAGGCACAGGTCTAAGCCTACTCCCTGAGATTGTTTCAAGCTACGGCCGCATCGGCTTCCATCTCGGGACAGCTCTGCGAATCTGTGGATGTGTCTGGGACAGGCTGGCCTCTGCCACGCCGTGGCGTGCAACGTTGCATCTTGGATCAGAATAGGCGATCGGGAATGGATCTATGCTCTATATTATGCTCTATATTCTGCTGGCTTTCGGGAGGGGCCTCAAGCCTGCCGACCAGGAAATGGTGCGGTGAAGAGCCTTGGCTTTGTGCAAGTGGTTTCACGCCCAGGAGGGCGCAGCCCGTGGATTTTGTCCCACCTCCCCCATGAGGTGGCTGCATCCTTGGCATGGCGGACAGACGTGATGATCCTGCTCGTCACCCGCGGGCCAGGAGGCGTGTCCAATACGAAATACGGCCGTCTGTGACTCGTTGAAGCAGCTGGTGCGACGTGATGCGTGCTCCTCGACATCCAAAAATAGCATCCACAGCGGGAAGCAGACGTGATCCTGATCGTGTATTTTGTGTGCGTTAGGTGCGGCAGCTACGAGGTGCTCTGAGGCGATACGACCGTCTGTCCGGGAATGCGGCCTCGGCAGCGACATGCTAGCTAGCCAGGCCGAGAACACTTGGAAGGGCCGTGGTAAAGCCAGACCCAAGGAACCGCATGCGGCTCATGGAACCGCGGTAGCCGACATCCTGCAGGATCTCCGGGGGGGGGGCTGTCGCCACGTGGAAGCTGAGGCAATTGTTTATGTGCGGAACCGCCTGTTGAATAATACGTACAAATAATCATACGGCATGGCTGCGACCCACAGTCGAATGGGCCGGCTCACGAGCATGCCCGCCGGTGGATTATACTGCATCGGGGAAATATAGGCCGATCGCCTGACATCTCTGACGTGCATGCCACCACCTCTCAGCGTCTTCGAAACTCCCCCCCTCCCCCCCTCCCCCCACGGAACCAGCGGGCTTCGGGGTGACGACATGCAGATCCGCGATTGCTATCTGCCTTTGAATGGGCTGCTGTGCCGTGTCGTGGCATCATCCCCCGGAGTATTCCGAGTCCCGTGACCCGGCCAGACGCGCTGCAGACCCCGGAAGCGTCCCGTGACGGACGTGCCAAACCACACGTGATAGCGCACAGCAGGTGAGGCTTTTCTGGGCCCCGGTGCCAAGAGCGATAGCAGAGCACCACCAGCGAGAGCGAGGGGCATGCGATCAGACCATATAACTCAAGGCGGCTGAGTTTTGGTCGCCCCCCCCCCCCTAACCGGTACCTTACCTCTCTTGCCACCCAATTCACTGAACCGCCTGGGAGACACGCGAGACACGCGAGACACGCGATTGCTGCCAAAAAAAGAAGAACCCCCCCAAAACATGGCTGCTGGCATGTCTGGCAGCACTGCCCTGCCGCTGTGGCAGCGGCAGTTTGCCGACCTGCGGAGCTCAGCGGCGTTCCCCGGATACGCAGAGCTGCCCAACGAGCACGAGTTCCACCCAGACTACTATGTGCAGACGGGTCCGGTCGTGGCCAAGCACCGAAAGCACTGGGCGCTGCTGTCCGAGATTGTCGACGTCGTCAGGCTCAAGCGTATCGTCCTCCACGCGCGGGACAAGGCCGGCCAGGAGACCCGTATCGCCTTCTACACCAGCGACTTGGGCGCCGGCATCCCTAAAAACCTCTTGCGGCGCGGCTACACCGTCGTTAACCTGTACGGGCTGCAGCACCAGTTCTTTGACGGCTCGTTTGGCATCCGGGAGGAGGACGCGGACTCTGTCAAGGTGGGCCGCACAAAATATTTGTACATGACGCCATCGGATCTCATCTCCTGACTTTGGACCCCCCAGATCATACCCATGTCGCTCGACGACCTGTTCCAGCTGAGCGACCGCGTCCACATCTACTGCTCGGACCGCGGCGACGGCCTGCGAAAGTGCCACGGCTGCGGAAAGGAGGCCAAGGACCTGCAAAGGTGCTCCAAGTGCTCCATGTTCTGGTACTGCAGCAAGGCAAGTCAGAGAGGACCCCATCGCACCTACCCTCCTTCTCCTGCTGACAGGAGCCAGGACTGCCAGGCAGCGGGCTGGAAGGACAACGGCCACAGCAATGACTGCCGCGTCCTCCAGGACTCGGACGTGCAGGTGCTCTTCAAGACAGACTGGTCCCGGTTTGACGAGTTTATCCGCCTGCAAGCAATGTAGTCCTGTACCAGTCCGGGCCGTCTGTCCTGTTTGCATTGTTGGTGCCTGAGGACCAAATGGTCTCGCGGCGGTCTTGGAGTCTCTCGGTGTTATTCACTCGTTGTTCGTTTGTCTGCTTGCCTGTTTGCTTGTGTCTACGCACAGTCAGTCAATGACAAATAGAGCCAGCCTCTGCTTATTGTTTTACTTGTTCAACCCCCTCCCACAGGACGACGTGTATCCTTGCTTGACGGTGTCAACAGCTCCCTGACAGACACAATGACAGCTCCGGCTGCTACCGACGACGGCCCCGTTACCTGCTCTTGCGGGCGGGTCTTCAAAGACAGCGAGGCGATCTGGCAGCACCGGCGTGATGCCCGCGTGCACCAGGGGGACAGGGGAAACAAGGCGGTAGCTGCCACGGCCAAGGCGGTCGAGACAGAAACAGAAGGCGAGGCCCATCCCCAGGCCAAGGTATTCCGTGCTCTCACGCTGCTCCGCAACGCTGAAGCGTTCCCGACGTACCATGCGCTGCCTGACGAATTCGGCCTCGACCCCAGCTACTACAACATGGCCAGCGCGCTCCTGGGGCTTCCCCTGCCCCGGCGGCACTGGTGCTTCCTCGCGGAGATCGTCGACACGCTCACCCGTCTGCGTGTCTACCTCGGGGTCAAGGACAAGGCCGGCTACCAAGTTCGCCTGGCATTCCACACGGACGCCCGCGGGTTCGAGGTCAAGCCGTCGCTGCTGCAGCCGGGCCATACAGTGGCCGTCATGTACGCGGAGCAGCACCGGTTCCTGGACGGCACGGTGGGCATTCGCCTCGAGGACATCTCCAACTTCAAGGTGTGTGTGTGCGTGCGTGTGTGCGTGCGTGTTCTCCCGAGCACGGCTCACTGACGGTTCACCGACGGCTCACCGACGGCTCACTGACGGCTCACCCTCCTCTCAGGTCATCCCCATGGGGCTGCAGAAGCTGCTCGCGCTCAGCGACCGCATGCCGGAGTACCTTTCCGAGGAGAACGACGTGGAGAAAAAGTGCCGCGCATGTGGCCGATGTCGCAAGGACATGCTCAAGTGCGGTGGATGCATGCTCTTCCGGTACTGCAACAAGGTGAGAGAGGCTTTGTCTCCCTTGTCTCCACAGCTTGCATCTGCCATCTAACTTGTCGCTAGGCCTGCCAGATCCACGGCTGGAAGGAAAAGGGCCACAAACAAGAGTGTCCGGTCCTCCGGGACAAGGAGCTCCAGTCGCTGCTGCTGATGGACCGGAACAAGGTGGGGAACTTTGTCTCGTTTTCGGGCTGAGACGAAAGACGGGATGGGGTTTTCCAGCAAAGACGACCAGGTAGGTATTGAGCCACAATAATGCAAAATGCGAAATAAACTACCTGTCCAGCCCCATCTAGAGCTCCTCTCGGAGGTCTGGCGGCTGGCGAAGTTTAGTCCATAACTTTGATGCCTTGTCTTGCAGCGGCGATATCACGTCCTCGATGTGGCACTTCCGGAGGGCCAGGAACCGGTCTCGGTCAAAGGCCTCTTGCGTCTGGGACGTCGTGCTCCATCCGCAGTCGAGATACATCTGCTCGATCTGCCTCTCTGCCTCGCGAACGGGGAGTTCGGCCCTGTACAGCTCCTTTTCTCCTGGGCTGTAATGCGCGGGCGGCTCTCGCTCGTCGTCGGCGATTCGGTCCCATTGTATGTGATCTCCGACGTACAGATACGTGAGCGACCGGTACTTGTCGATCCACCTCTGCATGACCTCGGCCGGGCGACGAGGGGTCATCAGAGCATAGTCGTCAAACTCGGACTCGAAGCACTGCCAGTCGTACATCAAGCCTGCCACCACACCCGTGTCAGCTCTGCTGGCCGGGATCGACAAGAAATACGTTTCTCACCTGTCTCCGTGTCATACAGCAGCAGGTAGCCGTAGATGTTTTCGATTGTGAAGCGCACAATCGAGCCCGGCATCGGCTCGTCTGTCTCGGTCATTTCGTCGAGGTGCCGAAACCCTTCAAAGGTGTCCTCGCTGTCCATCTCGTACAAATCGACCGCGTATGTGCTCGGTATGATCTCGGTCTCGTACTCGATGTCGCTCGAAATGTACGGACACCCGCTCATGACGTAGACGGCCTCGGGCGTGTAGCCGGCCGCCAGCGCAGCGTTGCTATGGAAGGCCCCGTTGGACGGACCGGGAAACTTGACGGCCTCTGGGCTGATGATGGCGAGCTGCGCCAGGAGCGTGTAGAACTCGCCCATGACGCGGAACAGCTCTTCGTGTCGTGCCAGCATTTTGATGTTTTTCTAGAGCGGTGCAGCTGCTCTTGTCGTGAGCCATTCAAAGACGGAAGGCGGGGGAAAAAGGGGTCTTTGTATTGTGATTAGTCATCAAATAGCGTTGTTGTTGGTCGTTGCCAACGCTCGGACCACAACGATAGGCGGTGACCTTTCCCCAGACGCGCCAGAGCTTCATTTTGCAGCATCCAAACGCCACGACATCCTCAACTTTTGACGAACACCGCCGACACCTGGACCAACTACATCGGGGCGCAGCCTCCACATTTCGACAGTTTCATCCTCTGTGAAATCTGTGCGCACACACATTGCCATGAACGGCCTCAACGGCGGCGCGGGTGCTCAAGTGCCTGCAGGCATGGCGGGCGGCGGCATGGGGGGCTTCCCGGCGCCCGCAGGCTACACGGCGGAGCTGAGCTACATCCACGCGATGGTGGAGGAGCTGAGCCGGCAGCTGGCGGAGAACAAGCGGGTTCTGGACAACGTGGTGACGGGGGTTGGGCGGGTGCGCAACAAGGCACACGCGCAGCAGCTGGGCAACGAGGAGCTGCTAGCCGGGACGGGGGAGCAGCTGCAGGGTGAGTTGAGGAGGGCTGTGGAAAATGGCCGTGGAGAATGGCCGTGGAGAATGGCCCGATGGCAGATTTGTGATGACTGACCAGCCCCAGCCCAGGAAGCCAACATGGACGCGACAATCTCGGTGCTGAGCGAGGCGCTGGAGGCGGCCAAGTTTGGCAAGGAGGCCAACGGGGCGCTGCTGGCGCAGTACGCGAGCGTGCTGGCGACGATGCTGAAGCAGTTCCACGAGTACAAGCAGCGGCACGTGGCGGACGTGGCCAAGTGGCACCGCAGCTACCGGCACCAGCTGGCGGAGGCGCGGGCGGAGAACAGCCGGCTGCGGGAGCAGATCTGGGAGATGCAGCGCAGCGCGGGGGCGGCCAACGCGGCGCTGCGCGACTTCCGGCGGCGCTACGACGAGGACCCGGCGCGCTGGGAGCGGCGCGTGCAGGACAAGGCGCTGCGCCAGGAGCTGCGCTACTGGAAGCGGCTGGCGCTGCCGCACCTGGCCGACGACGACGCCTGCTGGAGCGACGACGACGACCTCATCGACCCGGCCGAGAAGGTGCGGCTGCGCGAGGTCGAGCGCAAGACCGCCGAGGAGCAGGCCCAGCAGCAGCAGCAGCAGCAGCTCCTCCAGCAGCAGCTCCTCCAACAGCAGCAGCGCCTCCAGCTCCAACAGCAGCAGTACGAGCAGCAGGTGGCGGCCGCCCAGTCCGCTGCCGCGGTGTCGGCAGCGACGTCGGGTGCGGACAACAACAGCGACAGCGATAGTGACAGCGACGGCGACAGCGACAGCACCACCACTGCCGGCGGTGGCGGCGGCGGCGGTGGCGGTGGCGACCTGGGCGAAAACGGCTCGGCTCCGGCGGACGGCACCGGCAGCGACAGCGACAGCGTGGCCATCGGCGACCTGAACTTGGCTCTGTCTGCGGCAGCTGGCACCGGGGCTGCGGCAACATCGCTGGGTCCGCGGCGCGGCGCTGCCGTGGACGAGGAGGACGAAGAGGACGACGATGACGACGACGACGATGATGACGACGACGACGACGACGAGGACCTCGATCTCGAGCTCGATGCCACCGACCTGCCGGACCGGCTACCCGCTGTGCCCCCCGCGCCCTCGTCGGCACCGCCTCCGCTCAGCATCAGCCGCATGGGCGAGGCGGCGGCGGCGGCTACGGCGACGGCGGCGGGCCGATCCAGCAAAGACAGCAGCAGCAGCGCTGTGACGTCGCCAGCGACACCCAGCGCCCTCGACGCAGGCCTCAGCGATGCCAGCCTTGCCGCACCCGTGCCGCCACCGCGGCCGTCGAGCGCCGGCAGCACTGGGTCGTCTGGGTATTAAAGGGAGGGGGAGGGGGGGGGGAGAAGGAGGAGGAGTTGTTGTGGATTGGTCTCCTGTATTTTTTTAATCTACGGTCGCTCCGAGCATTGCATACATGGCAGCGGCCACGGCGTTGGAAATGGAAGAATTGCACGCACATTGACCGTTATAAATAGTAAACTCGCTAAGTCCGAAAGCTCTGTCCGGCGTTCGTCTCGAACCCGCCGACTGAATCATGGTATTATCTTACACTCGTAAAACGGGGAACACACCCAACGCCCCCCCCCCCCCCTCCCCCCCCGTCAGTACCCCGGCTGCTCCCGCCGGCTGTCCGACTTGGCGGCCTCGCCGGCCTCGCGGATGGCCTGGTCGTCGCCGCGCAGCTTTTCAAAGACGGCCTTGATGTCCTCGGCCGAGACGGCCTGGCCGCTGTCGACAAACTTTTTGAAAAAGGGCTTGAGCCGCTCCTTGAGCTGGTTGTAGGCGTTGACGCCCTCGATGGCGCGCACGCGGTCAATGTTGCTCAGCGCGCTCTCGCCGCGGTCGTAGAGGCTGCCGCTGCCGTGCGACGGGCCGCCGTTTTCGGAACGGTTGCCGCCGCCGTCGCCGTCCTCGTCGCCGTCCTCCGACACCGGCGGCTCGTACGTCTCCTCCTCCTCGAGCAGCTGCGGGTGCGGCTGCAGCATCGGGAAGCAGCGCGGGCAGCGGCACAGGTGCTCGCGGAACGACTCGGTGAAGAAGAGCGAGAACCGGCCGGCCGGCGCCGGCGGCAGCGCGTCGAGCTTGCACGCGGGGGCCACGCTGCTGGACACGGCCGGCTTGGCCTCGTCCTCTTTGGCACCCCCATCGTTGCGCACCCGCTTCGCATCCACCGACGTGGCGTCTGTCTCGTCGTCTTCGGCCTTGCGCTTGCGCGAAGCCGTTGCCGGAGGAGTGGAAGAGGTGGTAGAAGTCGGAAGGGCAGCAGCAGTAGCAGCAGGGGCAGCAGGAGCGGCGGCGTCTGCTCCCTCACTCGCCGCCTCTTGGAAGAAGACGGCAGGCAGAAACCCCGGCGTGCCTGCGTACCGCTTGATCCAGGGATTCGCCTCGACGCACTTGTAGCAGATGAACCCTTCAAAGTCCTCCTCCTTAGGGAAGCCCGGCGGCATCGGCGGCTCGTCATCGTCGTTGTCGTCGCCGTCGTCGTTGTTGTTGTCGTTGTCGCCCTTGTTGCCCTTGTCCTCTTCTTTTTCCTGCTCCTCCGAGATGGTGGGCAAGCCATCCGTTCCGCTGCCGTTGGCGGCGTCTGCACTCTCCTCCTTCTGCTTGCCCTTGTCCTTCTTCTTCTCCACCTCTACGCCTTCAAACCACTTCGGCCCCAGGCCCACGACGCACCCCGGGTGCCACCAGTCCTCGCCGCAGCCGCCTGTCTCGACGGTGCCCAACCCCAGGCACTGGAACATGGTGCCCTTTTGCTGGAAGGGGTCGTAGTAGCCGGCGCAGCCGCAGAAGCGGTTGCGGAAGTTGTGGTTGTACTTGTTCTGGGGCTCGGGGGTCTCGCCGCGCACGCCGCCCTTGGTGTTGGTGGTCGGGTGGATGCGCAGGCAGCACGGGGCCGTGTCGGGGAAGCGCGTGGTGCCGCAGTCGCAGGCAAAGTTGCGCTTGTTGAAGATCTCCACGAGCGTGTGCTCGCCGTGGCACTGCACCGAGCAGGCGTAGCAGATGCCGGCGGCACGGTCGTATGGCTGCTGCGGGTCGTCGGGCGGCGGGTTGCACGTGAGGCAGGCAAAGACGCTCTGGCGCAGGCGGCCGAGGGGCTTCGTGCAGTTCTCGATGCTCTGGGAAAGAGAGTCAGATAATCAGATAAAACATTATTACAAGAAATCGCACGAAACAAACAGCAGGACCTACGTAGGGAAGCGCCTCGCGGGCGTCGGCCTCTAGCTGCATCTGGCTGCGGAGAAAGCTGTCGCGTCTGTTAGCGCACGTCTCGACCGATTCCGGCAGCATAATGCTGCGTTCAGGTTCGTCTTACTCGGCGGCCGTCTGCGAGTCCTCAGACTCTTGCGACGAGCTCTGGCGACGCGCCATTGCAGGCTGCTGCTGCACCGTGACGCCGCCGTCACCCGCCGGTGCATCAGGCTGCGGCTGCGTGTCCATGGTTGTGGCGATGGAATCGATGACGGTGCACACGGGGGATTGGAAATTTGCTGTTGTTGTAGAGGGTCAGAGAGGACGAAGCTCTCGACGAGCGCGCGTCTCGCATTTCCCGTGTCTTGCTGAGTAAGGCGGTTTAATGGGTGGGGCCAGACCAATTAACGCGGGTTCCCAAACAGGTCTAGTTCCACTTAAACTTGACGCGTGCGAACGCGCGACAACGCGACGACGCCCTGTTCTTTCCCGTCTTCTCCTTTTCCCCCCACTCATTTTTGACATCTCTCGCAGACGCCACCTTTTCCGCTCTTTCTCCCTCATCCAACTCTTGTTCTTCTTTGCCAATTTTCACGACAGATCGAGCACTTCTGCAATCACACAGACGAACTGAGAGGTTGCATCATGAGGTAGGCTGTTTTTTTGTTTTTATTTTCTTTTGCTCGTTCTTCCGCTAACGACGCCAGCTCTCCTCTGCATCCCAACATGGCCTCGGGCAACCGAGGGGCGGCGCCGCGGCTGAGCCGCAAACGCTCGCGCGGGGCTGGAGACGACGGAGCGTCGTCGGCGGGTGGGGCGTCGAGCCCGATCCCGTCGTCGCCGCCCGGATTTGACATTATGCACGGGCGGGACGACGACGAAGACATTGAGGAGGACGTGGAGATCCAGGACGACATTGACGAGCTGGACGAGATGGCCGAGGACGACGTGGACCTGTTCCGCGAGGGCTTCGAGCGGGACTACCGCGACAAGAACGACAACGACGAGTACGAGGGCATCGACATTGACGACGAGGGCGAGTTCGGGTCGATGGACCTGGGCGAGCGGCGGCGACTGGAGGCGCAGCTGAACCGGCGCGACCGCGAGGTGGCGCGGCGGTCGCGCATGCCGGCGGCGTTTCTGCCGGGCGAGGACGAGGACGGCGACATGGTGGACCTGACAGGGCAGCCGCGGCGGCGGCGCCACCGGTACGACGAGGACCCGGACGAGGTGCTCGACGCGGACATTATGGACGAGGAGCTGTCGCTGGAGGCGCTGCAGGACGTCAAGGCGGCCAGCCTGACCGAGTGGGTGTCGCAGCCGGCGGTGCAGCGCACAATCAAGCGCGAGTTCAAGGCGTTCCTGACCGAGTACACGGACGAGAGCGGGTCGTCGGTGTACGGCAGCCGGATCCGCACGCTGGGCGAGATCAATGCCGAGTCGCTCGAGGTGTCGTACGACCACCTGTCGTCGGCCAAGGCGATCCTGGCGTACTTTCTGGCCAACGCGCCGGCCGAGATGCTCAAGCTGTTTGACGACGTGGCCATGGACGTGGTGCTGCTGCACTACCCGGACTACGAGCGCATCCACTCGGAGATCCACGTGCGCATCTTTGACCTGCCGGTGCACTACACGCTGCGGCAGCTGCGGCAGACGCACCTCAACTGCCTGGTGCGGGTCAGCGGCGTGGTGACGCGGCGCAGCGGCGTGTTCCCGCAGCTCAAGTACGTCAAGTTTGACTGCACAAAGTGCGGGGTCACGCTGGGGCCGTTCCAGCAGGAGGCCAACGTGGAGGTGCGGGTGTCGTACTGCCAGAGCTGCCAGTCGCGCGGGCCCTTTACGCTCAACTCGGAGAAGACGGTGTACCGCAACTACCAGAAGCTCACGCTGCAGGAGTCGCCGGGCACGGTGCCGGCGGGGCGGCTGCCGCGCCACCGCGAGGTGATTCTGCTGTGGGACCTGATCGACCGGGCGAAGCCGGGCGAGGAGATTGAGGTGACGGGCATCTACCGCAACAACTACGACGCGCAGCTCAACAACCGCAACGGCTTTCCCGTGTTCGCGACGGTGCTCGAGGCCAACAACGTGGTCAAGGCGCACGACCAGCTGGCCGGCTTCCGCCTCACCGAGGAGGACGAGCAGGCGATCCGCAAGCTGTCACGTGACCCGCAGATCGTGGACAAGGTGGTGGCGTCGATCGCGCCGAGCATCTACGGGCACACGGACATCAAGACGGCGGTGGCGCTGTCGCTGTTTGGCGGCGTGGCCAAGACGCGGCGGGGCGCGCACCATGTGCGCGGCGACATCAACGTGCTGCTGCTGGGCGACCCGGGCACGGCCAAGTCGCAGGTGCTCAAGTACGTGGAGAAGACAGCGCACCGGGCGGTGTTTGCGACGGGGCAGGGGGCGAGCGCGGTGGGCCTGACGGCGAGCGTGCGGCGCGACCCGCTGACGAGCGAGTGGACGCTGGAGGGCGGGGCGCTGGTGCTGGCGGACAAGGGCACCTGCCTGATCGACGAGTTTGACAAGATGAACGACCAGGACCGCACGTCGATCCACGAGGCCATGGAGCAGCAGACCATCTCGATCAGCAAGGCGGGCATTGTGACGACGCTGCAGGCGCGCTGCGGCATCATTGCGGCGGCCAACCCCATCGGCGGCCGCTACAACTCGACCATTCCCTTTTCCGCCAACGTCGAGCTCACGGAGCCCATCCTGTCGCGCTTTGACATTCTGTGCGTCGTGCGCGACACGGTCGACCCGGCCGAGGACGAGCGGCTGGCGCGCTTTATTGTGGACTCGCACAGCCGGAGCCATCCGGGAGCGGAGGGCGGCGAGGGCAGCGGCGAGGGCGGCGACTCGATGCACGTCGAGGCGTCCGGGCCGTCTGCGGCTGCGGCTGCGGCTGCGGCGGCCTCCTCCCAGCCCAAAGAGGGCGAGATCCCGCAGGAGCTGCTGCGCAAGTACATTCTCTACGCGCGCGAGCGCTGCTCGCCCAAGCTCTACAACATGGACGAGGACAAGGTGGCGCGGCTGTTTGCCGACATGCGGCGGGAGTCGCTGGCGACGGGGGCGTATCCGATCACGGTAGGTTCCTCTCTCTCTCTCTCTCTGTGTGTGTGCTAACAAACAGGTCCGCCATCTCGAGGCCATCATCCGCATCGCCGAGGCTTTCTGCCGCATGCGCCTCTCCGAGTACTGCGCCGCCCAGGACATTGACCGCGCCATAGCCGTCACCGTCGAGAGCTTTGTCGGCAGCCAAAAGATCAGCTGCAAGAAGGCGCTGGCCCGCGCTTTTGCCAAGTACACGCTGGCACGGCCGGGCCAAGGCGCCGGGCGGCGGGCGCTTGCGACGCGCGGCGGGCGGGCGGCGGCGGCGACGTGAGTGGGGAAGGTGTTGGTTGTCTATTGTTATCTGTCATCTGGCTCGGTTATGTTTGTGTATGTGTTTACGTGTCTATTCCAATTCTGTCTGTCAATTCCGTATGTACTGTCAGTGGCGTTCAGGACGTAATGAGAAGAAATGCAGTCCCTATTTGCTGTCTGAGCTAGCCGTCTCTCCCCAACGCCAACCAGGTCGCTTGTCTCCCGTCGTCATCGGTCAAGTCGCCTCCGAGTCATCTCCGAGTCATTTTCACCGTCGTCGTCTGCCTTTCATTTTCCTTGCCAGTCCACCCCCCCTAGTCTGACTCCGAGTCGTCCAAATCGACCCGGGCAGAGCGCATGTTGAACGTGGCGGCCCGGCCGTCGGCCTCGTCCAGCTCGCCGGTCATGTGCACGTCGACCATGCGCAGGGGCGGCATACCCGTGGACGGCGGCCGCTTGGCGATGACGCGCATGGTGCCGCGGAACTGGCCGTGGGTACGGGCGTAGTCGCGCACCTCGATTTCAATGTTGGCGCCGGCGGCGATGGAGGCGGCGACGGCGGCCATCTGGGCGTGCAGCGCAGAAAAGCCAATGGCCTGGTCGTCAATGGTGACGCGGGTGACGTCGGGGATGTAGAGGACGGCGAGGGCGTCGTCGATCTGGCGGCTGACGGCGTCGGCGTCGGGCTCTTCTTCGCCCGCGTGCGACGCCTGGAACAGCTGCTCCAGCGCATCGCGCCAGACGTCAATGTTGTCGTAGGGGCTGCCCATCGTGGTGGTGGCGGTGGTGGCAGTGGTGGTGGTGGCAGTAGTAGCAGCAGTAGTAGCGACGTTCTTCGGCTGTCCTCAGTGTCTGCTCTGTGCTCGGTCGTCCTCAGTGTCTGTGCTGTGCTCAGTCGTCCTCAATGTCTGCGCTGTGCTCGGTCGTCCTCCTGTCTGTGCGTTCAGCTCGTCTGCTCTCTAAATGCCGCGTCCAATGTCCAATGTCCAATGTCCAATGTCCAATGTACAATGTCCGATGCTCGACGGCCCGTATTATCCAGCCGCTCGGCTTCCTGTCTGCTTGCGTGCTCTGTGTGTCTGAGCTCAGGTCTCCAGTTGACTCGTCGATTCCAACGATCTTGGTGCTATCTGCTCCCGGTGGTTCTGTTCTCTCTCCTCCAGACTCGCCCGTGGGCTGATGCATAGGGGAAATGGAAAAAAAGATGCACCGCGAGCCGACCGTCGTCCGGCGCCGGCACACCTTTCCCTTTATGCCTTCCCAGCACGACATGGTCCAGGCGAACCTCCCCCCCCCCCCCCCCGACCCCCCTTGGCGAGCCCCTGCTCCTCTTTTCTGCGGCTTTGGTTTTTCCCCTTTTTTATTGTGCATTCTTGGGAGGGAAGGGGGGAGGGGGCTGGATTGCTACATAATACGAAATTATTGTGTTCAGCTGCATTTTGTCTGGGCGCCCCGGCTGGTCCATGCGATGCACGCAACGCCATGCGGCCGGACGTGGCTTCCGCAGGATGCGCGAGGCGAGCGGCGAAGGGCTCCGGTGATGCCGTCCAGCCAGTCGCTTGCGACATTTAGTGGATTATTACAGGAGCGGGGAAACCAACGTCGCTCTCCCCCCCCTCATGTTCCAAAGTGCTAGGGAGGGGGGGGAGTTCGCCCAGGTCGTCCCACTGTGGCAGGGCAGCGGCTGGTTTCGTGCTCTGCAGTGGACTGTTTTGGCGGGTTTAGTGGTTCGGTGTGCCCCGCAGTCCAGCGCCGACCCAGCGACAGCCCAGCGATCGGCTGCCCTGAAACAAGAGACTGGGCTGGCGAGAGTACGAGTACGACGCAGGTACGGAAATACGAGTAATAACACTCGTACGCGTCGAAAAAAAAAGGCGCTATCTGTATTTGTACGCTGCGACGGCCACGCTTGCCGTCACACTATTTCACGAGCACACGACACGCAACCTGCGCACGCCGAGCCAGCCACGAGCCAGCACCATGGCGGCCCCCCCCAGCATCATTGCCGTCAAGCAGGCCTTTCTCGATCGCGAGACGCGCCAGCTGACGCAGCCCCTGACGCCATCGCGGGCCTGGAGTCGCGCCCACGACAGCCGCACGCGGCGGCGGCGGACTGCGTCTGCATCGGCGGCGGCGGCTGGAGACGATGGCCCACGCCCGCTGCCCGACAAGGCCGTCGACGACGCCCTCGCGCGCGTCAACCAGCTGCTGCAGCAGCACGCCCGCCGCGTCTACGCGCCCCAGGCCGTGCGCCACGTGGCCGAGCAGCTCGACCAGCTCTACTGGCAGGCCGGCGAGCGGGCGATGCGCGACGGGGAGAGTGGTGCCGCTGCCTCTGGTGCCACTGCCTCTGGTTCCACTGCCGCCTCTGCCACCAACCTCGGCGTCGACCTCACCCACCCCGACACCCTCGCCGCCCTGCCCCCCGCCTGGGACGACCCCGCCGCCGTCGACGCCCTGCCGCTCGAGGCCCGCCGCTACGAGGACCTCCTCGCCCAGGCCCGCGCCCTCGCCGACCGCCGCGCCGCCGCTGCCGCCCGCGTGCAGCGACTGCGCCAGCTGGCAGGGCTGCTGGCGCCCTTTGGAACCGAGGTGGACGGCAGCGACACCCCTACTACTACTACTACTACCCAGGACAACCTCGTCACCCGCGACGGCCCCGTCGAGCGCGAGCTCGAGCGCATGCGCCTGCTGCTGGCCCGCGTCGGCGACCGCGTCGCCGCCCTGCCGCCGCGTGCGGAGAGCCCTGCCGCCGATGTTGGTGGTGGTAGTGGTGGTGCTGCTGCTGCTACGCACGTCGACGGCGTCGAGGCCACCGGCCAGAAGCGAGTGCAGGCGCTGCTGGAGCAGTTTTAAGCCGCAGTTTGGTTTTTAATTGTTCGTCTTCTTTCTTCCTTGTGCTTGTCTTTCACATGCTCGCACGCGGCGTTGGGGCTTTGAGGCTGGGGCTGGGGCTGGGACTGGGACTGGGACTGGGACTGGGACACTACATTGCTAGGCGCTGCGGCATTTTGGATTTGGCTTATTACTGCACGAGCACGATACGACGAGGACGGTGCACTGCTGCTGCTCGCAACCACGGCCGAGGAAGCGACGGACGTCGCCGCTAAGACGGCGAACAGCAGAGAAAAAAAAAGGAGAAAAGAAAAGAAATCCAATTTCACATCGGGTGGCGTGCCTGCACAGGTGATTGGGTCAAGTGCTGCATCCAGGGTCTCGCATCTCCTGACATGCTCTGCTGCGTATCCCCCCTGCTGGATGTGGTTAGAGATGGAGATGGAAATCCGAGCTGGCTCTTCCGAGTGGTGCCAGTGGTGCCAGCAGCGGCGGCGTAGGATACGGCAGCATTACCCGCCGCCAATCCCAGCAAACTCCGGTGGTTCCCCCTGTCTGCATGCCTTGTACGAGTATCCATTCCCCCCCCCCCTGTCTGCCACAGCATGGGAACTGAAGACTTTCTCTCTCGACAACGTCGTCGGATCCGCCCAATCTAGTCATTTCCCCTGGATGTGTGTTCCCTGCGCTTCTCTGTTATCTCTACAGCCTCGGTGTGCGCCTCTGCGCAGGATATTGTATTGTACGTACTCGTACTTGTACTCGTATTACTTTCTGCATGCGATTCCTACGTCCCCCTCTCATTGACTCTGGCTCACGTTCCATTCCTGGGCCAGTCTGTGAACCATGCGAGGTGATTGGGCATCCACACCGAGAAGGAGACCACCTCGGACCATGCCACCGCCGTCATGAAGGCCATTCCTTGGATGCCAGTCCGTCTTGGTGACTTGCATTGGCAACCATGCGCCTTCCGTTCAACTCCCCATCACATCCTATGCACACAAATATGAACCTAAAACGATCACAAGAGGCCAGGAGCATAACACACCAAATTGGTCGGTAAGATACGACCAGGAAATTGGGTGAGGTGCATTTAAGAATGCGCTGACCTGACCCCGGAAGTTTTTTGGGGCTGGCCGTTGCCAGATAGGTGCGGGCGGGAGCCAAATCGACCGCCAGCCGCTAGTGCGTTGGTAAGCCCACTGAACAGAAAGCGGTCAGGCTAAAAAAATATTGCCAGTCAAAAAAAAAAAAAAGTAGATGAGAAATTTCTAGCAACGAGAAAAAAAATTCAACTTTGCACTTTCCATCTCTCTCTCTCTCTCTCTCTCGTGCACAACCCGTCGACCACCATGGCCCAGGGCGCAATCAAAAAGTCGGCCAAGCCGGTCTCCTCGAGCCACAAGGCCAAGAAGCACGCAGCAGCTTCGGGTGCCGGCGGCGCCCCCAAGCGCGGAGCCCGCGTCACCAAGCCGCCGCGGTCGGCCAAGGCCAAAAAGGCGCACGCCAACACGGACAAGCTCATGAAGCAGTTCTCGTCGGGCCTCATCGCCAAGACCGAGGCAATGCTGGGTGAGCGCGCCGGCCACCTGGAACTCATCGGCCCCGGCAAAAAGCACAAGCCCGGCAAGGACGACAACAAGAAGGAACACAAGGGCGGCTCACGCAAGTTTGGGTAGAGACAGCGACGAAAAAAAAGAGCTATTGCTGTCTGTCTGTTGCTGTCTGCTGCTGTCTGCTGCTGCTACGCCGATGCTACCTGGGCCAGCACAGCTCGCACTACGGCCGTGTCCGCCTCCACGTCCACCCGCCACGTGCTCACGGCCACCCGCACCGCCGGGCGGCCCTGCCAGCTCGTCGGGCTGACGTACATTTGGCGGGTGGCGTTGATGTGGGCGGCCAGGTCCTTGTTGCGCGCGTCGTCCTTGGCGCGGAAAATCACAATAATGTGCGTCTTGGCGTCGCCGTCCTGGACCTCGGCCTCGGCCTCGGCCTCGTCCGGCAGGCATTCATAGTACGGAGACTCGACGACAACACGGCGGACGGCGCGTGCCAGCTGCACCATGCGGGCGAGCATGGCCGCCAGACCGTCGCGGCCCTCGCTGAGCAGCACCGCATACACAGGCAGGGCGCGGAACCGGCGCGAGTTCTCGATGCCCATGTCGAGCGGACTGGCCAGGCTAGGCCCCACCGCACTGCCCCCTCCGGACAGATAGGCGGCGCTTGGGTTGTGGAACACTTCGGTCTGCAGGAGGCGGTTGCGCGACAAGAAAATGCCCGTGTCATATGGCTGGCCTGTTAGCTATTCCCCCCGTGTTGCCGATAGTTTTTATACGTTGTAATAAAATGTCTCTCCCGTCTTACCACATTGAGGAGCTTGTGCCCGTCTGAAGTGATGCTGTCGGCCAGCTCCAGCCCTCCTGCGTGCTGTCGCAGCAGGGCGAATTCGGCCGTGTCCGGTAGTGCCCGCGCAAACAAGCCAAAGGCTGTCAAGTCAGTCCGTATCATGCAAAATCACGCAAAAAGAGCAGTAGCACGAACCCCCATCTACGTGGATCCAAGCATGGTATGTGTCGGCGAGCGACCGCAGCCTCTGCATGTCTGCCTTGCCGGTGGTGGCGAAGCGGCCTGTGTTGACCTCGCCGGCACTCACGGCGATGATGTGGGCGATGGAGTCGCCGGCAGCGCGTGCGGCGACGAGCTCCCGCTCGACGGCGTCCAGATCGAGGCGCCAGGGCTCGGCGGCGCTCTTGGGCAGGTCGACGACGGCGTGGCGGCCCAGGCCGACGAGGCTGGCGGCCTTGTAGAGCGAGCTGTGCGCCATGCTGGTCAGGATGCGAATGTCCTGGACCCCGGCCTCCCGACACGCGGCGAGCAGCCCCATGCTCGCCACGGCGTTGCCGACGGCGGCCTGCTCCGACCGACGCTTCTGCTGTAAGCGTAGGCCGACGACGTGCTCGCGGCCGAGGGCCAGGCCGAGCACGTTGCTGGCGGTGGCGCCCGTCGTAAACGTGCGGCCCGGCCAGGCGGTGGTGCCGGTGCCGGTGCCGGTGCCGAGCTCGAGCACGTCTACGAGCATCTGCAGCGCCGCGTCCTCGACGGCCGTGCACACCGTCTGTGTCGGCAGGTGCACCTGCACGTTCTGGTCCAGCGCCGACACCACATTGTCGGCCGCCTCTGCCACCGGCAGCGTGCTGCCCGTCACAAAGCCGTAGTACCGGCCCGTTGTGTTCTGGCCCGTCAGCGCCGGCACCACCGCCTCGACAATGTGCTCGAGCGCCGCCTCTGTGCCGCGGGGCTGCAGATACGCTGCCTGGCCCGGCCACGGCAGCGCCGCCATGGCGCGGTCAATGCACTCGGCCGGCGGCAGCGTGGCGTCGTCCCGGCTGGCCACCGCCGATCGCAGGCGGCTGTAGGCCTGCTCCAGGAGCTGCGGCGGCATGCTCGTCACCGTCTGCGCCATTGCGTTGCCAGTCGCTGCGATTTCACCTCGCTTGGCCGGGAGCTAAATTGATATGGCGTCTTTTTTCTTTCTTTCTTTTTCTCTTTTTCTTTTTTTCTTTTTTTTTTCTTTTTTTTCTTTTTTTTTTTTTTCTTTTTCTCCCCCCCCCTCCCTTTTTTTTTCTACCTCATTTTACTCTTCCCTTCTCCATATGTCAGCATTCTCGCTATCGTTCCGTCCTTTGTCCCTATTATTACACATTGTCCCGAGACAACGCCCTTTCGGTAGGCGAGCTGCACGAGTCTGACACTTGCATTGTCAAGACGCAGGAGTTAGGACAAAGAGGGTTGCCGGCAGCTGCAGCCTGTACGAATACGGAGCACACGAACCGGCGGAGACGCAAAGTACCTGTACATTTTATGCGGAAGGCGCGGTCTGTGAGCTGGCTTGTCCCACCAGCTGGCACTGGTGTCGTGCCGACGGATTGGGCAACTCTGCCCCTCCAACCCTCCTGCAGGGTCCCTGTGTTATTTGTGCCCTGTATCCGTACTCGTGCCTGTTGTGGGAAGGAAGACCTGTTCCTTCCTTCCCTGGGTCGCTAGTGAGTCGTGCTCCTTCTGATTGATGGTACCGACAGCAGGAATGCGAAACCCGAAACCCGGGACCCCCTGCTCCTCCTGTCTGCTTGCGCAAAACTCATCATTCTCTTGTCCTCCCAGCCATGCGTTCTGGGGTGTCTGGACGACATGTTCACCTGATCGACCCCTGCAGGGTGCAGACCGACCTCTAGCTCGGGACCGCCGCCAACGACGAGGAGCGCAATCCATGTCGATCGCCGCCACAAAAAAAAAGTGCGGCCACAAGTGGTTTTTTTATTTTTTATTTTTTTCATTTTTTTATGTACAAGTAATAATACTCTCGTTTTCCCCTTCTATCCCACAAGCCGACAGCGGACTGCGCCGACTCGCTACCTGTTCATAGTGCATGCCGTAGACTCTTTGTTCGACACGCTTGTCTAGCCCAGATCGACCGGTTACCCACAACTCTGCGCTGGCATGTCTGCAGGCCATGTTGCAGTGACCACAGATTGCGCCTTTGCCTGTGTGTTTCAACTGCGGCATGCGCACAGTGGGTGTGCTGAGTGCAGGTGGTGCAGCAGGGTCGCGCCATTCTGTCTCTGGCAGCCCGCTGGACCCTCCCTGCCGGCCTTGTTGCCGGCCGTGTTGCCGACCTTGTTCCCGAAAACCTGGCTCCGCCCTGACGCCCGGCTCTTGTGACGCCTCCTCTCTGGCTTCGCCAACTGATTCATCAACCGCCCCGAACTTACCCTCACACAGGCCCGGGGGTTTGGGTCGTCGAACCCGACAGTCTGTCACTGGCACGCTTCACTTGTGTGCCTGCCCCCATCTCCTGCGTATCACCTCCTGTGCTGGTACCTGTTGGCCCAATCCCGCCCTCCCACATGTTGCCGCCCTCAAATAGTGGCATGCGCTGCCGGAGCCCCGTTGCCCTGCATTCCCTGGGCTCTCCCTTAATTGGCTGCTGCCCACCCTCCCCCCCCCTCCGCACCCCTCTGCCCCCCCTCTCCTCCCTTCCTTCGGTGCCCCCCCCTGTCTGCAGCCACTCTACGCAAGTGTAACACTGCCGGCGAGAAACGTCCGCGAAAGCGCAGGTTTTTTCCCTGCTAACTTACGAGTAATTACGTCGTTGCGTCGACCGCCCCAACTGCGCTAGCCGATCTGTCGGGTCTCATCCATTTTCATTCTTTCGGGTTCTGCCCACTCCGGCTGGCCCCCCATTCCACCCATCCACACCCTTCCATCCATCCATCCATCCACTCCATCCACATCCACCCCATCCACCCCATCCACTCTCATCTCATAGGGCCTGTGCATAATGGCCGTGGCGGGTCGCTTTTCCAGGAGAAATTTGCCAGCATGAGCTCGTACGGAGCAGGAGGCGCATTCAGCTCTGCAGAGAACATTTTTGTCCCGCGCGCTTTCGCTTTTTTGCACCCTCGTCGCCCACTCGTGCAGGTAGCTCCTATCGCCGGGCCCCAGTCTCCCGCAGTAGCTGCCCATGGCATGTATGATCAGGTGCCACGCCGCGAGGCTAAGCGTTCCCAACCGGACCGTGCTAAAGTGTTCATGGTTCCCAGTCTCCATTCGCTCGGGTTCTTTCGCACCTGGTGGGAACTAATTTGTGCTCCATAGCACTCTACCTTTGTAAGATACATACGAGTAGCTTACCAGACCGGGTTTGTCTGGGTGGTGTGTGGATGCTCCTCCTCCTTGGGGGGGGGGGGTGTCTCTCTATCTACTCCAGCCTTTCCTCATTTCCCTTTCCTTTCATTCGGTCTTCTTTTTTTTTTTTTTGCTTTTCTGAGTTGTCAGTGCATATTTGTGTGTGTTCTCGTTGTGTTTTAAACCCGCCGCTTCCGTTGCCTTGTTGCCTTTTCTCGTATTCTTGCATCGAGCTCCGGCAGCATAGACTGCCAGCATCCTTATAAATGAGCTGGACATACAAGCCCGTCCTGCTGTAACGCTCTTCAGAGGATGGACGAGGATCCTCCGCCACCGCATCCCGAGGACCGAGCAGCACCACCAAGCCCAGACGGCGAGCCAGACGGCAAGCCAAACGGCGCACCACCCTACGTCGACCTAGACGTCGACGACGACGACAACGACGACGATTTTGCATTCACGTTTCAGAAATACCTGAGCGACTCTGCAAAATCCGCATCGGCAGTACACAAACCCCATCACCCTTGTCGCGTTCCTGGAAGCAAGCTCACACTGCATGCGCAGACTGCTCTCTCGGACGACATGGCGTAAGTGCCTGCCTCTGCTGGCCTCTGCCTCTCCGGCTGCTCGCCGGCCCCAGCTCTTCCACATCCTGGCACCTGAAACTGAGACATGCGCTTTCCAGAGATGATGAATCGCTGACGGAGAGCGTATTCAACTACCCCAAGGAGAACGGGCGCACATATCATGCATATCGCGCCGGGTGTAAGTAGTCTCGTTCCCCCTCGTTCCCCCCCTCTCTCCCCTTCGCTCGGCTGCTTGTCGGCTTTGCGACGACTCCTGCACTGGCTAGCATGACTGTGAAAGCTCACTGTGTACCCTCTCCTGTCCTCTTTTTTCTCTCTCTCTCGGTTGCACAGCATATTTCTTCCCCAATGACCAAATCGAGATTGAGCGGCTGGACAGCCAGCATGTAACCATCAAACGCTCCATGGACGGCCGCAACTACATGGCGCCCTGGACGCAGAGCGCACCACCGCACAAAATTCTCGACGTCGCCACCGGCACAGGCACCTGGGCGGTCGAGATGGGCGACGAGTTTCCCACCGCCCAGGTGATCGGAATCGACCTCTCGCCCATCCAGCCGACCCTGGTGCCGCCCAATGTCAGCTTCTTTGTAGAGGATGCGTACGTTGCCTCTCGTCCCCTGGCTTTCGGAGCATTTCCTCCTTGCCCAGTTTTCTCTTATCTTTTACGCTTTTCTCGTTTTCCCCCTTCCCTTCCCCTTTTTTCCTCTTTTTTGCGCATTTTGTGCGCATCTGTGCTGTGATGACTGATCGCCTCCTGTTTTTTTTTTTCCTGACCTCGTGCAGAACGGAAGAATGGCACGAAGACAACATCGACTACGTCCACGCGCGGTTGACGATGGGATGTTGGACCGACATGTACACTGAGGTGGTCGACAAGGCCTTTCGGAAGCTGCGCCCCGGCGGCTGGTTCGAGGCGCAGGAGCTGATGGACTACTGCCACAGCGACGACGGCACGCTCGACCTGAACTCGCCCTTTTCGCAGTGGTGCAAAGACATTGTCCGGGCCGGCGAGCTGGCCGGGCGGCCGCTGATCTCGCCCGGCAAGCTCAAGGAATGGCTGGTGAAGGCCGGTTTCGTCGACGTGCAGGAGCAGCTGTTCAAGCTGCCCGTTAACGGCTGGCCGACGGACCCGAAGCTCAAGGAAGTGGGCAAGATGTGGCACGAGAACCTGCAGAGCGGTCTGCAGGCATACAGCTATGGGCTCATGCACCGCGTGCTGGGCCGCACGCAGGAAGAGATCGAGGTAAGACGGAGTCGCCTTCTGTTGTCGTCGTACTCCCCCGGCAGATGGATCTGAGCTGATCGCAACATGGCAGGTATCTCTCGTAAACGTGCGCAAGGACATTGGCGACCCGAACAAGCACATTTACAGCTACTTTTTCGTGGTCTGGGGCAGGAAACCGGAGGTTGGTGAGGTGGTGCATTAGAAGACAAGAGGGATAGAAGGATGGATGGGGTGGGCATGCTGACCCCCCTCCCTCCCCCCCTCCCCTTCCCAAAAGGTCAAGATGGTTGATGTTTTCATGACGTTAGGATATACCCCCGCCCAAGATGTTCGTTCAACCAGGTGCATCGTGGCATCATGAGACTGAGTGAGAGAGTGTGTGTGAGAGACAGCCATGGCTGTTTGCGCGTAAGATACGAGCTGCCATTCATAATCGCATTGATGTGCAAATGTGGGCCAAGCCGGGGGAGGGACCGCTCGCCGCAGCCCAGCCTAGCACTGGGGTAATAATAATAGCAGGGACGAAACGGACAAACAAACAAACATCCAGACGCAGGGGGGGAGCGCAATATTTGTATTTGTAAGAACCCGCTGTAAAACGTCTGGCACGCACCTGCCCGTTACCCGGGGTTGCCTGTTCTGCATTCTTCAGCGAAGCTCTATCCGTTTTCTGGGTCAGCCCCACCGCCTGTCTTGGCGGCCTTGCCCGTTCCTTCACGGGTTGCTAGGCCGATTTTGGCGTGCCTTCGTGCTGTCGTGTCGCGCACGCGCGCTGCCAACGGTGTGCTGCCCGCCGCCCGTCGGGCGCTCCTTCTGCCTCCACACCAATGCCAATGCTCGCACGCGGAAAAACGGCAAGGGCGAGGCAGAACAAGGTGAGGCCTCGACAGACCTAAACGACCTGAGTATTGCACAAGCAAATGAAAACGTGGCCCCCTGGAATGACTGGCGCCCGTGGAAGCTCCATACAAAAAATACAATAATTGTAAAACTATTTTGTAGCGCTTTCGCAGGACCCTGAACGCAAGCTAGGCCTTGCCGCTTTGGGCCTTTTCGGTTATTTTGCCATCGCAATACTTTCTGTTCCCCTTTTTTTTTTCCAATCTCCTTCTTCCCATTCCACTTCTGCATCTCTTGTACCCGCTCCCCCCCGGCCGAGCCCTGTGCTCCCCGCGCCTCTTTTCCTTCTATTTTGGTTCTTTTCCTTTGTGGTCGCATGCCGTTGTTTTATCCTTCTTTTCTCTTCTTCATTTCATTTCCCCTCTCGCCATGGCCGGGGCTCTGAGCAAGCGCCAGCAGGCACGCAACGAAAAGCAGCTTCAGGAGCTCGTTCACAAGGTGCCGGGCAACAACGTCTGCGCCGACTGCCAAGCGAGCAATCCAGGTGCGTCTTGTGCTCTGCCACGGGCTTGTCCTGTCTGCGGCTCTGACGCCTCGTACTAACCCGACACCCAGCGTGGGCATCATGGAGTGTAGGTAGTACCCGTCGAGATATCCCGAAAACCACAACCAAAATCCGAGCAGACCACAACACGACACCCCCTCCCCTCTCTCTCAGCCGCGTCGCGTGCCACACGATCCGACCCGGCTCGTGACCCCCATCCCCTCCGTCCCGTACTCCCGTACTCTTTTCTCGTGCTGACCTATGCGACAGCTCGGCATCTTCTTGTGTATGCGGTGCGCCGCCATACACCGCAAGTTGGGCACGCACATTTCCAAAGTCAAGTCCCTGAGCATGGACAGCTGGTCCAATGAGCAAGTCGACGTGCGTAGCGTAGCCTAACCGCCCTGCCAGTCTCTGTGCTTGGCATACTGACACCAGATGCAGAACATGCGCAAGGTCGGCAACATTGCATCCAACAAAAGATACAACCCCCAGAACAAGATGCCGCCCGTCCCCGTCGACATTGACGAGGCCGACTCTGCCATGGAACGGTTCATCCGGGCCAAATATGTCACCAACACCCTCAGCAACACCAAGTCTCGCCACCACGCCACGGGCAGCTCCGAGTCCGACGACATACCTCCCCCGCCCCCTCCCAAGACCCCAGGTCGCTTCGGCTTCCGCTCCGCGTCGTCCATCTTCCCTCTCTCATCCCGAAACAAAAAGGACGCGGCCTCGCCCAGGACAACACACAGCAACGACAGCGGCAACGATCTGCCCCGGTCTGCTGGCTCCCGGCCACCGACGTCCCCTCTTCCACGTGCCTCGTCCTACCCCCGTCCGGACTCCCGCGCCAACAAAGCCTCGCAGGTGTTTGGTGCCAGCGTGCAGTACGACGGGGGGCTCGACGATCTGGACAGCAAGCTGATCCGGCTGCGAGATATGGGCTTTACGGACGAGCGCAAGAATGTGACCGTGCTCCGAGCCGTGAGCGGAAACATGGACAAGGCCATCGAGGCGCTGGTGCGTCTGGGCGACAACCGGCTGTCCCCGAACTCGTTGACTTCGCCGCGGGAGAGCAGCCTCGCAGCCCCCACACGGACCCTGACGCCGTCGACCGCCAACTCTGGGCTCAGCGTGCCCGCCACATCGCGAACCATGCCCACGTCGCCCGCCAGCAGCAACTACAACCCCTTTGACATGCTCGATCTGCCACCGCCCCCACCGCCACCACAGTCGTCGCAGTCGACCGGAACACTGCAGACGAAGAACCCATATAGTGGCACGAACCCGTTCGACGTTGCGCCCTCGCAGCAGAGGGACCCTTTTGTTGTGGCAGCCGCCTCGCCCGCACCGGGACAGGATCTCAGCCAGGCTTTCCAGAACATGTCACTCAGTGCACCTCAGCCTCTGTTTCCACACCACACCGGCGGCCTATCCCAACAGCAGCAGCAGCAGCAGTCATACTTACAGCAGCCGCAGCAGCAGGCTCTGCTGCAACCGCCCTACCAGACGCCATCGCCCTCGACTGCTTCAGCGGCGGCTCAAAACTACTTCTCTGCTATGCCAGCGCCAGCGAGCCAGCCGGCCTACCCGCAGACGCTGCAAGCCAGCAACCCCTTCTTCAGCAACGGGGGTAGCCTCTCGCCATCCGCCGCACAGCCGCAGTTTCTCCCGCAGTCGGCGCTGCAGCCAGCGCAGCCGGCACAGCAGCAGCTGTCCCTGTCCTTAAGCACGACCCCTGGAGCCTTTGGTGCCAACCCATTTACAAGGTCGCCAACGTACATCCAGTCGCCGTCGCTGGGACAGATCCCAGAGCAAGTGCAGACGAGCTATTTTGGTGCGCTGCCACAGTCGAACACGTTTCCTATGGCAAGCGCGAACCCATATGGTGCCGCGCAGCCCGCTGCAGTCGCACCACAACCGCCTCAGATGCAGCCGTACATGCAGCAGCCTCCGCCGCAGCCGCAACTACAGCAGCAGATCAACAACCCGTTTGCTCCCCAGCCTATGCAAGCGCTGCCCCAGGCACCGCCCGTCCACAATGCCGCGTCTATCATGGCGCTCTACAACATGCCCAAGCCTGCATCCCAGCCGCCGACTCCCGCTGCAGCAAGTCTCGCACAACCTGGTGTTGCTGCTGTGGGGGCGGGCGGAGCTGCGGATCCCGCTGCCCTGGCCTTCCCGGCCGTGGCCCGGAGTGCAACCAGCCCGCTGCCGGCAGCTAGCAACCCATTCATGGCCATGCCCAACGGCGGAGCGCCTTTGGCCGCTACCATGGCCACACGACCGCCGCCGCCACCACCTCCAGCAGCGCCTTCGGCAGGAGCGGCGTCGGTCCCGGCAACGGCCTTGGCAGGCGGGCGCAGTCGCGAGAGCATGATGGCAATAGGCCTGGAATGGACCAATGGTCGTCATAGTCCTGACGCCTTTGCCAGTCTAAGCGCGCGGCATTACTGACATGCAAGGCCTACACACCACCTTTCCAGCTCTGCTGCTTCTTGGGTTATTTTTGGTGTACATATTTATTATTTCTTGTAATGTTTTAATTCTGAGTGAAAAAAACGACGTGTACTTGGTTGGAAAACGAGCATGCGATAGGCTAGCAGTTGGATAGAGCATTCGAAGAAGGGAAAAAATGCATAGAGGGATGAGCGGCAGATTCTCATTATTCAGTCTGTTTTTTTTTTTTAAGGCGCTTAGCAGCTCAATCGCACAGCAGCGGCACTTCCTCTAGGTGGGCCAGCAGCGACTCGTCTCGGCCACGACCTTAGACCGCTACGAGCACGCCGGGTGAGCTGTAGGATACGAGCAAGTGCCTCTGTGCGGTCCACACCACACAATCGGGAAAGCACAGCCCAGGAATCGCCTAGGAATCTATGGGGAAACAACGACCGGGCAGGTAAGATGTCTTACAAATATGAGGCTCTTGCTGGCTGACAGTCGCCATGCGCAATCCCAAGGTCTGTCGTCCCACGAGTGGACCTTTTGTGCTGCTGTCTCCAGTCGTAGGATTCACCACGACCTTCCTTGTTCGTCAGCGCTTGCATGCTGGCTTCTATCAGCCGACCAGTCCCGTTGCGCTTTTCCGCCTAATCATGCAAGAATGCGGAGATCCCAGGGGGGTGCCACTTCAGCCGCTGAGCTGCACCGAGCCGTGAAACGAAGCTGTAAGCTGTTCGACAGAGCGGCCGCGTCGTCTTCATAAGAAACAGAGCCTTGTCCACCCTCCATCTTCTCCTTCTCTCCTTTTTTTTCCCCATCCTGCTTACTCCCCCCCTCTTTTTCTTATTTCCTGCTGACCGTATTTCGGGTTTCTTTCCTTTAGGTCACACGGCTCTTTTTCTTCTCTCCTCTCGGATCGTCATCGTACTCTGCTGAAGCTATCACCAACAACAAGCTGATATTGCTTGTTGTTTCTCGCTGCTTGCCTTTTCTGTTTTAGCAAAGCGGCTTTTTTTGCAAATTTCCTTTTTGTTCTTCATCTTCACTGCTCTTCTTCGCGTTCGCAAGCATGTCTGAGAGCGACGAGTCTGAGACTTCTCGCCGGCCGATCCCTGGCAACTCGAACGACCCCGTTCCGGTCGTCGTCATGGAACCGCCGGCCCGTCCCAAGAAGCGGAAGCCGCCACAGACTGTCATTGACCAGTTCTGGTCCCAGTTTGTGACCAAGGTGCCTGGGAAAGGTGAGCACCACCATACTTAACATGCCTTGTCCTGTACTGTGCTGACCACCGACACCGGCCGGCAGCCACCTCTGTCATTCCCCAAAAGTCGTCTGCTAGCAAGGCTCTGCGCCGCCTGACCAAGGCCGCAGGCGGGCAGACCGTGGGCCTCTCGTACGACGAGGCGGCGTCCCAATGCCGCGCCAAGGTGGCCCAGATTGTCAAGGAGTGCCGTCGTGTCAACCAAAAGTACCGCGACCCGCACTTTGACCTGGAGCTCGACCTGAAGCTGAACCGCGGCGACTGTCTCGAGAGCCTGAGCAATGTCCGTCCCGAGCCGTCCACGGCGGGGTCCAGCACGTCTCTTGGGTTCCAGACACGACAGCCGCGGCGGTGGCGGCAACAGCAGCAACAACAGCAACAACAGCACCGGCAGACGGCGCTGTCGCTGTCCGAGTCAGACTGCGATGACGCCTCCTTCAACCCAAAGTCGGTGAAACGCGTGCCCGACATCTTTGACAAGCCGAAGTTCTACATCGACGGGCCCACGGCCAACGACGTGCGTCAGGGCCGCGATGGCGACTGCTGGTTTCTCGCCGGCCTCTGCACGCTGAGCAACAAGCCGGGGCTTATCGAGCGCACGTGTGTGGCCCATGACCAGGTGGTCGGCGTCTACGGGTTTGTCTTCCACCGCGACGGCGAGTGGTTCAGCGAGATTATCGACGACAAGGTGAGCCCTTTCCTCCTCTCGTACTTTGTTCCCCCCTCCAGCTCTACTTGACGAAGCCCGACTACGACGAGAACTCCAAGGAGCGCGATCTGTTCGAGGACCGGCGGCGGACGGACCCCGACGAGAACTACCGCAAGATGTACCAGTCGAACAGCGGAGCGCTCTACTTTGCGCAGTGCGAGAACCCCAATGAGACGTGGCTGCCGCTTCTGGAGAAGGCGTTCGCCAAGGCGCACGGCGACTATGCGTCGATCGAGGGCGGGTTCACGGGCGAGGCCATCGAGGACATGACGGGGGGCGTAACGTCGGAGATCTACACGACGGACATCCTGGACAAGGAGTACTTTTGGAAGGAGGAGCTGCTCAAGGTCAACGAACTGTTCCTGTTTGGCTGCAGCACGGGCATGTGGGGCCGGGGCTTTGGCGAGCGCCGCGGCATCGTCGAGCAGCACGCCTACTCGGTGATGCGGGCGGTCGAGATGGACGGCCAGCGGCTCGTGCTGCTCAAGAACCCATGGGGCAGCCACGAGTGGAAGGGCGCCTGGAGCGACGGGTCCGAGCAGTGGACGGCCGAGTGGATCCAGAAGCTGGGCCACCGCTTCGGCGATGACGGCTCCTTCTGGATCTCGTACGACGACCTGCTGTGCAAGTACCAGTCCTTTGACCGCACGCGCCTTTTTGGCGACGACTGGCGCATGGCCAGCATCTGGACCACCATGACAGTACCCTGGACCCTCGAGTACAACACCACCAAGTTCGCCTTTACGCTGGCCCGCACGGGCCCCGTCGTGCTCGTCCTCAGCCAGCTGGACGAACGCTACTTTTGCGGGCTTGAGGGGCAATACAGCTTTGATCTGAGCCTGCGACTGCACAAGCTGCCGGCGGGTCGCAGAGGCGGGGAGAGCGACGACGACAGTGACGACAGCGACGACGACAGCGACGCCTTTGACTACGTCGTCCGTGGCCAGGCCGGCTACCGCATGTCGCGTTCCGTCAGCGTCGAGCTCGAGCTCGACGCCGGCAGCTACGTCGTGCTCGTCAAGATCGATGCCGAGCGCAACCGAGGCGTCATGCCTCCTGAGGAGGTCGTTCGCTTCTACGCTAAGACGCGCCGCGAGAAGCTCATCCGCATCGGCCGCGCCTACGACCTCGCCCACAGCAAGGGCCAGGTCGTCGAGACGGCTGCCGAAAAAGAGGCGCGCAAGGCAGCGGCCGCGCGCCAAAAGCAGAGGGGCCTGCGCAAGCTGAAAAAAGACATGATGGAGCACCGCAAGCTGATGCATCTGGGCAGGCAGCTCGACGTCAAGATGAAGCGCAAGCAGATCCAGAAAAAGAAGGCCCGGCAGGCGGCCAAGGAGGCGCGGCAGCTAGAAAAACAGAAGAAGGCAGAGGCTGAGGCCGAGGAGGCGAGGCAGCTAGAGAGACAGAAGAAAGCAGAGGCCGAGGCCAAGGAGAGGCAGGAGAAGAGGAATGAGGAGAACAAGGCGGCTGACGTGAAGAAGGAGGAAGCCAAAGAGGCAGCGGGTAAAGAGACAGCGGCCAAGGAGACAGCGGCCAAGGAGACAGCGACCAAGGAGACAGAGGAAGCGGAGGCCAAGGAGACCAAAGAGGCCGAGACCGAGGAAGCCAAAGGCCCAGAGGTCGACAAGCCCAGCGAGACCAAAGAAGCCGAGACCAAAGAGATGGAAGAGGTGGATGGAAAGGACCAAGGACTCGAACAGCAATTCTCCAAAAAGGAATCTGTTCGCGACCTGTTTGGAGCCACGGAAGTGACCCGGACGACAGAGGCGGCCAAGAACATTCCGGCCACAGAAGGCAGCGGCGAGTCTGGCAGCAGCACCGACACCCATCAGAACACGCCTTCTGCGTCAGCTTCTCCCGCGAGCGTGACTGTGGAGAAGACTGCGGGGGATTCTGACAAGGCTCCAGAGACAATCCCTGAAAAGAACCTTGATCCGACTCCGGAAGCAGCCACACAGACTGCTCCAGAAACTGCCCAAGCTGTTCCAGAGCAGGCACCAGAAAAGGCCTCGGAAACAACCCCGGAAACAACCCCGGAAACGACCTCCGCAGCAGCGACACAAGACACGGCAACGCAGACTGAAGCCAAGCCAGCCGGGCGGCCTTCCATCGTGCTCGATGAAGCTTCGGACAAGGCACTGGACGACGACAGACCAGAAAGCCGGGCTGGCCGAAGCAGCCGGGTTCATTCACGCTCTCGGTCCAGGTCCCGGGAGCACAGCCTCGCTCCTCCAGGCAATGCTAGCGACGCTGAGGGGCCTCGCCATCACAGTGGCAGCAACTTACAGTCCTTTGACCGAGCACCCTGGGACGGCCACATGAACGGGCACATGAACGGCCGCCGAATGTCGCCGCCGCCGCCACCGCCTGGACAGTGGGACAACCAAAGGCCAGACAGAGACCGGGAGGAGAGCTCGGAAGCAGAATCAGACATTGAGAGTCTCCCGTCCCTGTCTGACATCAGCGACCGCTCGGTCGAGTTCGTATACGGGAAAAACTCGCGGGAAGCCAAACAGGCCGCACCAGACACAGACGACGACGCTTGCAGCGACGCTGCAGACAGCGACGCAGAAGACCCCTGGAACGCCATGGTGGTGGTTGGCCTGCGCGTCTACTACCAAAAGGTGGCAGGGGACGAGAAAAGGAAGGCCGGCGACGACGACATTGTCGTCATGCGCGTGGAGAGGCCACTGCCGTCTGACACGAGCAGCGAGAGCAGCAGCAGCAAAGATGAGGACGAGGACGAGGACGAGGACGAGGAGAGAGACGGTGGCGGGGGGGGGGAAGCCAAGCAAGACAAGCGGAGTGCCAAGAACAGCAAGGACGGCAAGAAGGATGTGCTGCGCAAGGAGAGTGTTCTCGACGTAGACGACAGCCTCAGGGATGCCGCGGTACTGATGCGCAGCAAACATAGGAAGCGGTGATCGGAGGACTGACGTAAGGGGGAGGGGTGATATCTTACTGGGAGCAGCTGAGACGGCTAAGTAAATATCATGTTAGCGAGAGAGATCCACGTGACGTAGCGAGAATGTCAAAACTCCGCTTTCCATTTTATCCAATTGGGGCAATGGACTTTCAGATTAGAAAAAAAAAGCTGAACGCTGGCGACAGGACGCACCAAAGCCGACAAGCCCGCACGCCCTGCCATTGTACCGTGCAGGAGACCGATTGATGCTGCCAAACATGCTGAGGTAGGCCAATCCATGTCCTGGCGGTATTCTCAGCAGCAACGGTCCAACGGCAGGAACTAGAACTAACGGCTTCTCTCTCTGCCAGATCAACGTCATAGCTTTTTTTTTGTCCCCCGATTTCTCGTTTCCACAATTCCCTCGCCTTCTTGGGCGGCCCCCCCCTCGACGACGATGCGGTCGCATCTGGCGGCGCGCAACGTGTACCGACAATGTCTCGTCCGCCATGACACCCACGTCCTCGGCCGGTCGGCCGTGCCGTTTGCCGGTGCAGCGGCGGCGGCATCCTTTTCCACAACCACATGCACGGCCCATTCGGCCTGCTCGCTGCACCGGCCGAGAAGCAGCAGCTGCTGCTGCATGGCGAGGCCAGCCATACGAACGCCCGCTGTACCCACCCCCGCCGTTCGACCGACACAGCGGCGCACGTTTCTGAGCTCGCTGCGGAGACCGCCGCCGCGGCAGCTCAAGGAGCAGCAGGTCGAGCCGGGCTACGACGTGCTGCTGCAGTTCCGCACGACGGTGGCCGAGGACACGCGGCGGCCGGCGCGGGCCGACCTCGTGCAGGCGTTTTGCGACTTTTTCACGTACAAGTACCAGTACGGCAAGCGGGTCAACGCGACGCAGGCGCAGTGGATGCTCAAGATGTACGAGTATCTGAGCGAGGAGGACGAGCAGGGCGGCGCAGGCGAAAGAGCCGGCGTGTGGGATCTGACGCTGGAGGACCTGCGGGCGGCTCGGGAGGCGCTGGCGAAGCCGCCGGGCGGCAACGGCATAACGACGTCGGCGGACGACCACCTGGCACTGTGCAAGCGCGTCTACACCGAGATGCAGCGCCGCGGCGCGGCCACGGCTGTGGACTTTAAGCGGCACATTACGGTGCTGTGCCAGTACGGGGCGGCGACGGAGGCGGCGGAGCTGTTTTCGCGCTACCGGGACCAGCCGCCGGGGCCGGGGCCGGGGCCGGGCGGCCGCAGCAGCAGCAGCAGCACCATCACCACCACCAGCCGCCCCCTCTCTCGCCGGGACAAGGAGCTGTGGGTGGTGGTGCTGGCGGGGCTGGCGCGCGAGGGCCGCGAGGCGGCGCTGCTGGGCGAGGCGGCGGCGGCAGAGGCGGCCGGGCTGGAGTACATGCCGCTGTTCCACGAGACGATGACGACGTTTTACGCGCGGCGCAACGACCTGGCCCAGACGCAGGCGTGGTTCGACAAGCCGATCCACGCGCGGCTGCTGCCGACGGCGCAGACGTACGGGGAGATCCTGGCGTTTTCGCAGCGCAGCAGCAGGAGTGCAGACAAAACCTCGGCAACCTCGGCAACCTCGGCAACCTCGACGGCGGCGGCCGCCGCAGAGAAGCAGGCATGGGTGCAGATGACGTTCCAGCAGCTGTGCGACGCGAACCCGCCCAAGGACCTGTGGGACGTCATCTTCCGGTGGGCGGTGGCGGCGCTGGGCAAGGGCGCAGACGAGATCCGGCACATGATGGCGACCATGGCCAAGCACAACGGCCACCGGCCGCACATGCAGCCGGACGCGGCCACGATCAACGGGCTCGTGCGCGAGGCGGCAGCGCAGGGCGACGTGCTGCTGGCGGAGCGGTTCGTACAGCTGGGCGCGGAGCTGGCCATTGCGGCGGACGCGCAGACGTGGGTGCTGCAGCTGGATTACCGCGTGGCCGCCAACGACCTCAGCGGCGCCTACGCGTCGTTTGTGACGCTGCAGGGCGTCGACTGCCCGGACGAGGAGGACGCGCCGGCCGTCAACAAGTACGTGCGGGCGCTGTGTGCGGCGGCGGTGACGGCGGGGGTGCCCAGCAGCAGCAGCAGCAACAACAACAACAGCAACAGCAGCAGCAGTAGCAGCAGCCCCAACAACAACAACACAGCCCGGCTGCGCGACGTGCTCGACGCCGTGGAGACGCGACAGGTGGCGCTGGAGCCGGCGACGGTGGTGGCGCTGTGCATGTGCTTCCTGCAGCTGGACCGCCAGCTGGAGGTGGTGGACGTGCTGTCGGTGCACGCGATGCAGTTCTCGGTCGAGGAGCGGGCGGTGGTGCGGGAGGCCTTTGTGGACTACATGGTGGACCGGCGCCGCAGCAGCACGGCGCGGGCGTGGGACGCGTACTCGCTGCTGCGGCAGTACTTTGCCGAGACGCCGCCGGCCAGCCGCGTGCGCGCCATGGACGGCTTCTTCCGCCGCCGCCGGCCCGATATGGCCTGCTACGTCTTTGGCCACATGCGCGGCGCCTCCGGCGACGACGCCGCCTGCCGGCCCACGGCCGCCATGTACGTGCGCTGCCTCGAGGGCCTCGCGCGCTGCCCCGACGCCGCCGGGCTGCACATGGTCCACAACATGCTCAAGATGGACACGCTCGTCCAGCTCGACACCCGCCTCTACAACGCCCTCATGCTGGCCTACGCCGCCTGCGGCGACCCCGACCGCGCCCTCGACTTTTGGCACGACATTAGCGCCTCCGCCGAGGGGCCCTCCTACGCCAGCCTCGCCGCCGTCTTCTGGGTCTGCGAGCGCCTGCCCTTTGGCGACGCCCCCGCCCGCGCCATCTGGGCCAAGATCCAGCGCATGGAAATCGACGTCCCGCCCGCCGTCTACGACGCCTACGTCGGCGCCATCGCCGGCCAGGGCCGCCTCCCCGAGGCCCAGACCCTCGTCGCCGGCATGGTCAAGAGCGCCGGCTACGGGCCGACCGCGACGACGTAAGTCGTTTGTTTTGTTTTGTTATGTTGTGTTCTGTTGTGTTCTGTTCTGTGTGTTGCTGACTAATAGCCTCGCCATCGCCCACAACGCCCTGCCCGGCCAGACGCTGCAGGCCGACTTTGCCGGCTGGGCCGCCGCCGAATACCCCGACCTGTGGCAGCAGACGACCAAGCGCGGGTGCCGCTCCACCGTAGAGGGGCTGCGGCGGTACAACGTGCAACGAGAGATGAAGGCATGAACGCATTTTGACGTTTGACGTGTCTGACGTGGCATTGTGTACATACATATAGAGCGGTTACAGCGGGGAAAAAAAAAAGAGTTGTAAGATACTATACATGTCCCTTTCCTCCCTCGCCTAGATCCGGAACTGCTTCTGCCGGCTGTCGTGGGAGGCGTAGCTCTGCTTGGGGAGGTTGGAGATCTCGGAGGCGAGGATTTCGGGGTGGCGGTGGACGCTGGGGTGGATGCCGAGGCCGACGGCGCGGCGGATGGCGCGGGCCATGCGGCGCTGGTTGACGGGGCGGAGGCCGGTCTCGCGGGCGTGCTTGATGCGGCCCATGGGCGTCATGAACTCGCTGATCATGGCAAAGTTGCGGTACTCGTCGAGCGGGTTGAGCCCGAGAATGTCGGTGACGTCGGCCGTCGTGCGCGACGGGAACCGCCACTTGGCCGCCTCGGCCGGGCTCAGGTCGTGCGGCGCGTACAGGTCGCCCACCCGCCACCGCCGCGGCATCTGCCGCGCATAGTCGTCGCTCACCTTGCGCTCCGCCATCCGCTCCAGCACCGTCCGCTTCTGCTCCTCCTTGCGCTCGTGCAGCCGCCGCCGCGTCTCGCTGTCAAACAGCACCCGGCTCAGCGCCGCATTGGCGTCCGTGTTGGTCTTGTTGACGCTGCTGCTGCCCTTGTGGCTGTTGTGGTTGCTGTTGTGGCTGCCCGCACTCCGCGGTCCCCGGCCGCCGCCGCCGGGGTTGCCGGGCGTCCGTGCCGGCCGGCCAAAGTCGCGGTCCAGATCGAGAAAGGACGCACCGCTCGACTGCGGTGGCTGCTGGCGGGCTGTGCAGATCCCAGAGTCAGCACAGAGCTCACTTCTTCTCATCAACCTAGGGTCACCACTCACGGACGAGCAGGCGGGCGCTGCTTGAGATGGACGCCGCCGCAAACCGCTGTGCGACGGGCGCCGCACAGACGCCGCTGCACCGGAGAGGTGCTGACAGAATGGGTAGCCGCGGTGGCATCGTGACAAGGCGGCAATGGATTGATCTATGGCTGGAGTGCAAGACAGACGCTTTTTTTCATGAGCATATCACGACAATTTTTGACCCGGGAATTGGGCGGGAAAGCTAGCTGTATTTGGACAGATATCACGTGAATGTGCACGTGCAGACGGGCGCAGAGCAACCACGGGCTCCTGCTGCTGTATGATTGATGGACACGCGCTCTTCATACATTTCCTCGCCGCCAGTGCGTCAATCTGGTGAGACGGCTACAACATCAAAAGGTGCCAGAAGCAGGCCCGCGGCGAGGCCTTGATGGACAATGACAGGGCCCTGCATGTGCAGCTTCATGGGCACCCTCGGCTGAGCTCCGCTGACGAAAGAGCACCGGGCCGAAGACACCTAACAGTATCGGCAGCTACTTTCGGCCGCATGATGACGATGTTTCCGAGGAATGACAGGTGGACAAGGAAATGTAGACAGTGTAGTCGTGTCTTTGGGCATTTGGGGAGTGGGAGGTTTCTGTCTTGTCTTCGGCCAACTCAGGCTTTCTGCTTCTCTATCTTACTTCAGCCAACTCAGGCTGTCTGCTTCCGCACGGTAGCACGGCTAAAATTATTCGCAGCGTCTCAGACTCTTCCAAGCTTCCGGCGGAAGGGCGGGGCAGCTTATGGCAGAGCGGAGAGGGGAGAGGGGTTGTGAGATGGGAAGATGCTAAATTGGCCAATCAGGTGTAAGAGCATCGGAAGGCGTCAGTGATCCGGCCGTTTATCTAATTCGCGTCTGGTCCATTTGCGGAAGTTGCACCTCTTGCGTGCACAGTGATAAGGGCCCAGCCGCCTAACGAGAAACTAATAATACCTGTAATAACCACTCGCACTACTACTTGTAGCAATTGCCTGCCGCCATCGGCCCTTTTGGCTTTTTCTCTCGACTGCACCCCAACGTCGCCCCAACACCTTCACCTGCAGCCGACTTGCGCAACCATGGCTTCTCACCCTCCCGGCCAGTGCTGCCTCATGGGCCACCTCCACGAGTGAGTGCCATTGCCATGGACCCCTGTGCTGGCCCTGGCGGCCCGCTAACTCGCCCCATCAGAGGAGTGCCGACCGGCAAAGACATCACCATCGAGGGCAAGATTGCGGCCTACCTGGCGACGCCGGTGGCCGGCAAGGCGCACCAGGATACGGCGATCCTGTACGTGCCCGACGTGTTTGGCGTGTGGCAGAACAGCAAGCTGCTGGCCGACGCCTTTGCCCGCGAGGGCTACCAGACGCTCGTGCTGGACCTCTTCAACGGCGACCCGGCGCCGCTGAACCTGGACGGCTTCGACATCATGGGCTGGATCGCCAAGGGCACGACGGGCGACAACCCGCACACGGTGGAGGTTGTCGACGCCATTGTCGTCGCGGGCCTGCAGTACCTCAAGGCGAGCGGCGCCAAGAAGATTGGCTCGGTGGGGTACTGCTTTGGTGCCAAGGTGAGAAGAGGGAGGCGGAAGAGATCCGAGCCGAGAGACCAGGCTACGAGAGCGAGCCGGGAGAGACGAGATATCCGTGGCTGACCACTGACCACACCCAGTACGTCATCCGCCACTACAAGGACGGCATCGACGCCGGCTTCGTGGCGCACCCGTCGTTTGTCGAGTCGGCCGAGCTCGCCGCCATCTCAGGCCCCCTGTCGATTGCGGCTGCTGAGACCGACACCATCTTCCCTGCCGCGAAGCGCCACGAGTCCGAGGCCATCCTCGTCGAGACCAAGCAGCCCTACCAGATCAACCTCTTCTCGGGCGTCGTGCACGGCTTCGCGGTGCGCGGCGACCCCAACGTCAAGGTCGAGCGCTTCGCCAAGGACCAGGCCTTTAAGCAGGCCATCTCGTGGTTCGACTACTACCTGCTGGCCTAGGACAGAACAGGAACAAGAATAAAAGCATACGACAGGGTATATTTCTGCGTGAAAAGGTATATTTCTGCGTGAAAGGGTATATTTCTAAAAGCATACAACTGGGTATATGTTTGTGAACTGTAGATTCTGGACCCGACTCGACTACGAGATGGTCCCCGAATTGTCGCCACACGTAAACACTCCGCCAATCAGCCCGTCTGCGTACGCCTCCTTGATGGACTCGGCCGCGCCGTACCTGTTCTGTCAGTCTTGGGCCACATGCGAAAAAGCGGAAAAAGCGGAAAAAAAAAGGAAGAAAAAGAAGAAACTCACGTTCCGCCGACCACCATAAACAGGCCGACCAGGACAATAAAGATGTGAAAGGCGTACTGGGCCTTTTGGAGGGCGCTGCCGCGGAGGTAGGGCTTGCCTTCGTACAGCCACAGCATGGCCGGGAAGACGAGGCTGAAGGGGGCGAAGCAGAGGGAGCCGGCGAGGGCGAGGAGGTAGTTGAGGATGGGGACGGCCTCGGCGATGACGAAGCCGAGGACGCCGAGGATGAGATTGGCGCCGAGCCAGGTGGACCAGTGGACGGCGGTGTTGGCCTGGAGGTGGCGGGAGCGGCGGAGGAGGCGGACAAAGAGGTACTTGGCGGCGACGTGCTGGTAGATGCCGACGCCGATGACGAGGCCGGGCAGGGCGATGCCGTAGGAGAGCTTCTTGAAGAGAGAGCCGGCGCTGCCAAAGACGGGCGTGGTGAGCCAGACGCCGCACCAGCGGTAGATGACGAGCGAGAAAGTCAGGTACATGGCGCCGACGAGCAGGCCCGTCACCAGCACGGCCTTGCGGTAGTCCTGGGGGCGGCGCATCTCGGCGAGCACGGGCAGGTACATGGACGAGCCGCTGCCGCTGATAAAGATGTTGGCGCTGGCCAGGATGCCCGACACGAAGCCCGGCGACGCCACCGCCACCCAGCCCAGGTCGTAGTCGCCCGTGGCCGGCGCCGCCGCCGGCCGCGCCTGCTGCGTCACCGCCACCACAAAGATGAAGACGGCCGTGAAAAAGGTGCCGAAGCCGAACCACGTCAGCCAGCCCAGGTTCGTAAACGTCCGCACCGACGAGAACACGGTGATGCACACCGCCGACACCAGGCTGAACCACACCGTGCACGCCCCGTGCTCCGACAGCGCGTTGAACGCCGTCGACGCCGACACGATGCCCGCCGCCGTGATCAGCACCTGCGCCACCAGAATCTGCACTCCCACCAGCTCCAGGCCCACCCGGCCCCAGAGCACGCCGCACATGTCCGCGAGGGCTGGCTGTCAGTTTTTTTTTTTTTTTTTTTTTTCTTTTTTTCTCACCGGGATACATACTGTGGCACTCTGGGTGTTTTCTGTGGAAGTCGCCCAAGATGAGGGCCGTGTCTGATTTATTAGCATCCGAGAGGACACGGGAGAACGTGAGAACCAGTCCACGCACAGGTGTTTAGAATCTCCCAGCCGACAATCGACAGGGCGCCGCCCACCGCGCCCAGCGTCGCCAGCGACCCGGGCACGCTGAGGATGCTCATGGCGAACTGGATCTTGAGGAAGATGACGGTGGCATGCTGCCACTTGACCGTGCGGAAGTTGACGCCGCCGTCCACCGGCTCGTGGAACACCTCGTGGGCCTCGTAATACTTTTCCTCCTTGATGCTGGGCGCATTGCTCAGCACTGTCACCGGCTCAATGCCGTCCGACCCGGAGCCGGCCGCCGCCGTCTTTTCCGAGAGAGCCATAGTACGTCAGAAGGAGAGAGAGAGACAGGCCTTGCACACAGGATGGGTCGCGGACCGCTTGCCCAGGGTCAATGGGTCCGCCTTGGACCGGATAACCGCTGCATATTATATTGCATCACTGCTGCTCCGTTATCGCTGCCGCTCTGCTAGGCGCCCTATCGTGAATGCTACTTCGCACAGCCAAGACGCTCTTATCCCAGATCTGTCGAGATTACGCCGCTATCTCGGGCAACGGCCCCTTATCTCTGGCAGATTTGGCCCGCACAGTGTCTGCATGGCGGATACCGTCCTGAGGTCCTTCAAATAGCCAGATAGAGCACCTACGAGTACAATGGCGCACTGTCGTTATAGACGACGCGTTGCCGAGATGCCTCTCGACGGGCATTGCACGTGATGTAGAAGTTGTGCGCACGTGATGTAGAAAATGTGTGCACGTGAAAAGTTCACTTGTTGTCACGTGTCCGCACACGTGTAGAGCTCCGAGCAAAACGCGCTTTTATTGGCCCGCGACAGGACAGCAAAGGAGCTGCCTGAATGCTGAGCGAGAGAGCCAGGGAAAAAAGCCCGCAATCGAGCATTCTCACGTATCTTTTTCCATCACGACCGCCACGATCGCCCTCCCCCCTCCCCCCTCCCTCCAAGGCGACGCCTCTGCTGCTGTCACCGTGTGGTGTTTGCCGACCGAACCGACCAAACGAATCCGACACAAAGCTTTGAGCGGGACGAGCAAAGGGTGAATCGATTTTTCGTCTCAACGAATCTCGACGAAGCTGTCTTTTGCGGGACGAGCTGACGACACGTCGACGTTTGAAGCTGTACCCTTCTTTTTTTCTTCAAGTTACACACACACACACACACAATGAGCCTTATGTACGGGCTGGGCGGCACGGTGTCCGCGCTGGCGGTGGTGGGAGCTTGTATGTTCTTTTTTTTTTCGACGAGATTTTGGCTGTTCGTGGACAGCGACTGACGTGTGTGGCCACCAGACATGCTCTTCACGGGCAGCGGCGAGGAGTTCAACGTGGGCGCGTTCCTGGAGTCGGTGTCGCCGTTTGCGTGGGCGTCGCTGGGCATTTCGCTGTGCATCGGCCTGTCGGTGGTGGGCGCCGCATGGTAGGTGAAAGAGACGTGGAGATGGCCATGGCCATGGCCATGACTATGACCATGACCATGACCATGACGGGGGCCAATGCAGCCGCTGACCAGCTAGGGGCATCTTCATCACCGGCTCGTCGATCCTGGGCGCCGGCGTCAAGGCGCCGCGCATCCGCACCAAGAACCTCATCTCCATCATCTTTTGCGAGGTCGTCGCCATCTACGGCGTCATCATGGCCATTGTCTTCTCGTCCAAGGTCAACTCCATCTCGGGCCCGGCCATGTACAGCGGCGACGCCTACTACACCGGCTTTGCGCTCTTCTGGGCCGGCATCACCGTGGGCGTGTGCAACCTGGTGTGCGGCGTCGCCGTGGGCATCAACGGCAGCGGCGCTGCGCTGGCCGACGCAGCAGATGCGACTCTGTGGGTTTTCCCGTTGCTGCCATTGTGTGTAGTGTACCCTGTTCGTTTTTCTAACCGTCCAGGTTCGTCCGCATCCTCGTCATCGAGATCTTCAGCTCCGTGCTGGGCCTCTTCGGCCTCATCGTCGGGCTGCTGATGTCCAGCAAGGCGCTGGAGTTTGGAGCGACCAAATAGGCGAGCACATCCATATCGACGAAAGGAACGAGGGATGTCTTGCCGCGAGACACCGCAGGCGAACAGACGAGAAGGCGAGCAGACGAACAACTCGTCTGAGGCATGGCGGCGGGACGGGAAAAGCACCAGCTTTTTGTGTACAATGCGCGCGGGTTGCTGGGAATATCTGTTGGCACATGTTTGATCATTCCATGGCCTGAAGAGCATCATCATTTTTTTAGGCGTTTTGTTGTTGCGCGGCTCTTGCTAGAGAGAGGCTGCCAGGGCAAAGAGAGTATGGACAGGCAGCTGCCGCGTAGACATTGTATAATATACATTGATTGGATTTCTGCGTTTTGTTCGACTATGCACTGCTCCGCACGGCCCCCATCATGAGGGCGTCCACCTGGGTGCCCTTGCGCAGCGGCTCGGCGCCGGCCGGCATGCACAGCAGGGCGTTGGCGCCGCGCATGCTGCCGACCTTTGAGCTGCGCTGGCCGCCGGTGCTGGTGGCGGCGAGGCGGCCGTCGGGGCCGACGCTGACGATGGCGCGGTGGTACTCGGGCCGCTCGCGGTCGAGGGCAAAGTCATGGGCCAGCACGACGGGCACGCGCGGCAGGCTGCGCGGCAGCTCGCCGGCCATCTTGCGCAGGGCGGGCAGCACAAACAGGTGGAAGGTGACGAGGGCGGAGGCGGGGTTGCCGGGGAGGGCGAAGACGGGGCGGACTATGCGGCGGGTCGCGGCCTGGTCGCTACTTTGGAGGTCGTCAGACAAAGTCGTCGCCTCCTTGACCGTCACCGTTGCAAACGTAGTCGGCTTGCCCGGCTTCATGGACACGCGGCCAAAGTGGATGGTGCCGCCGAGGGCGCGCTCGACGGTGGGCTTGAGCAGGTCGAGCTCGCCCATGGAGACGCCACCCGTGGTGACGACGAGGTCGACGGAGCGCAGGGCGTCGCGCAGGCGCTGCTCGAGGGCGGCCGGCTGGTCGGGGGCGATGCCGAGGTCGACGGCCTCGAAGCCCCAGCGCCGGGCCGCCAGCAGCAGCGTCGGCCGGTTGGTGTCGCGGACCTCGCCCGGCCGCAGCGGCCGCGCCACGTCGGCGGTCACAATCTCGTTGCCCGTCGACAGCACGCCGACGACGGGCCGCCGCCACACGCGCACGCGGCTGACGCCGCACGACGCCAGCAGGCCGACCTCGCCGCCCACGGCTGTGATCACGTCCCCCCGTGAGAGCAGCCGCGTCCCCTGCGCCACGTCGCTGCCCACCTCGCGCACGTTGTCGCCCGTCCGCACCCCCGTCGCCCGCAGCCCCACCTCGGCCTCCTCGCGCCCGTCCTCTGTCATCGTCACCAGCGTCGTGTTCTCCACCATGACCACCGCGTTGGCCCCCGCCGGCAGCGGCGCCCCCGTCGTGATGCGTGCCACCTCGCCCGCCTTTAGCGTCTTGGCCATCTCGGGCGCTGCGTGCGACACCGCCACCACCGGAAACACCTCTTCACCCGTAAAGTCTGTCGTCGTCGTCGCCGGCGGCACCACCACCGCGTATCCGTCCACGATGCTCGCCCGGAACGCCGGCACGTTCTCCGGTGCCAGCACGTCCTCCGCCAGCACAAAGTCCACCAGCGTCTCGTCCACCACCCGCGTGGTCTCCTCGGCCGCCGGCGTGAACGCGTCAATGCGTGCCAGCGCCTCCTCCACGCTGATCATCGGGAACGGTGACGCCCGCAACCGCCGCGTCGGCCCCAGCGACGGGTCGTTGGACAGGGGCGTCGCATCGGCCGGCATGCCGTGTCGCACCACCCCGTGGCCGTGACCGCCGTGTGCGTGGTCGTGGCTGTGACTGTGGCTGTGACTGTGGTCATGACCATGACCGTGGTCGTGGTCGTGCAGACGTGCTGGACCTGCCCCGGCCACCCCTGCCTCCCGCTCCAGCTTCTTGACGCCGCCTGCGTGCAGCGCCCGCGAGTCCATCCCCGACGCCAGCACACAGGCGTGTGGCAACATGCGGATGATCGACTGGAGGTTCTCCTTGGCTCCCTTGGGCGACCCGGGCAGCGTCACAATCAGACTGCGCCCCCGCACGCCGGCCACCGGTCGCGCCATGACGGCGACTATGTGGTATGAGCTCGTGTTCTGTCCTTCCCTCTCTCTCTCTTGTCACTCACAAGGCGTAACGCTGAGTGACGCGGCCAGCATGCCGTGCACAAGCCCCGGCGCAGGCTTCTCGATCAGGCCGGACGCGGCCTCGGGCGTCACATCGGATATGGCAAAGCCCGTGCCGCCTGTTGTGACGACGAGGTGCACGAGCTTCGCCTCATTGCCGTCCTCTGCGGTCGTCCACTGCAGGATCTGGCGGCGGATGTCGGCTTCGACGTCGGGCACAATCTTGGTGTCGACCACGTCCCACTTGCCATCGCCGTCTGCATCAAAGACGCCGCGCAGCGTCGCATCGGCCGAGTCGGTCGACGGGTCCTTGGATGCAGTCGTCGAGACGACCAGGATGGCCGCCCGCAGGAGGGGTGCTGCCATGGTGTCGAGAGCGGTGGCCGCTGTGTCCTTGGTGTCGACGGTGTCCTCGGTGTCCTCGACGTCTTCAGGTCAACAGCTGAGCACAAAACAGCTCTGGCGAAGCAACGTGGATCAATGACGATGCCAAAAAAGACAAAAACGCAAATGCGGGGCTGTGATTGCGCTGTGGAAGAGCTGCAGCTGTAACAAGGACGAGCAGGTGCCAGCACGGCAAAGAAACACAACTATTTGGCACACAGCAGCGTATCTGCAGCTGCCTATATTGAGTTTGTCAACGAGGGAAAGCACGATGCGGCTGGCACAGCTCTGGAGGTCCGGAGATGCCCATCGCGCCTACCAGGTCGTTGTGCTCTGTCTTCTTATCTGCTATAGCTAGCGTGTGATTACCCCAGGCGATTGTGCCCCACTCTTGACTGTTAATACGGTCTAAATTTTTGGCAAGCAAAATAATTCATTCTGATCTCTCTTCCTTCTCTTCGTCAACATTTAGCTACCGCCAACGTCCACCGCAGCCATGGTGCGCATCAAGGAGCGCTACATCCTCGTCAACATTATCTACCCGCGGGACCCCACCGATAAGACCGATGTCCCCGACTTTGTCGCCTTCCGCCGGCCCACCCAGTCTGACCTCACGCGACAGCTGCTGCTTCGAGCCATCAAAGCCGAGGTCCACGCCCTCTTTGGTGACTGTGGCGCAGGTGCAGTCGAGCGCACTCTGAGCGGTAAGACTTTCTTGTCTCCCCTTCCTTTATGTGGGCGCACTGTGTATCTGTCTGTCTGACATGTCAAGTGAAATACCTGTCCAGGGCCACGTCTACCGCCATTCTGCGCGTCACGCGTGAGCAGCTGCGCTATGTCTGGACTGCTCTCACGTTTATGCGTCAGATCCCTGTCCGAAACGGCCGCCCTTGCATCTTTCGTGTCGCCCGTGTCAGTGGCACCATCCGCAAAGTCGAGGAGGAGGCCATCCGGCAGTCGCGGGCATTGATGCTGGCCACAAAGGCCCACATTGCAGGACACACTACCTCTGCCTTGGACATGCTTACCAGCGGTGCCAAAGACCCCATCGCTGATGTCGATGTCGCGTCCGAGGACGACGCATCCGGGGACGACGAGGACGGGCCTGACGACCTCGGAGAGGCCGAAGACGGGCTGGACGGGCTGGACACCGAAGGAGACCATCCTTGAAGAGAGTGCCGGTTCTTCCCCTGGCTCCCTCTCTCATTTCTTCCTCCGAACGATCTTGACGCCACTGTCGCCGGCCGGCATCGGCAGGTCGTCATCAAACATGTCCTCGTCCATGGACGACGGCACGCCCGGCGGCGGCACACCGCCGCCGCTCTCGACGCCCATGTCGCGGGCCGCCGCTTCCTGCTCCTCGCGCTGCTGCTCCTGCGCCTCCCACTCGTCCTGCTCCTTCTTGTCGTACTCGTCTTTGTAGTCGATCCACCGCTCTTGGATGTCGAGCACGTCGGGCATCGACGATTCGTCGCGCATCGCCACCTGCCACACCGTGTCGTTGGCGCCCTCGGCGCCGCCAAACACATAGCCGCCCGCCCGGTCGATCACCCGCAGCAGATGCATCATGCTGCGCTTGTTCTCCACCGCCAGCACCTCAAACCGCACGAGCCCGAACCCCTCAATCATGTTCGCCACCGCCTCGTTGAGCCGGCCCCAACGCTCGCTGCGCATCGCCGGCGATTCCTCCTCGAGCGCGCTCTGCAGGTACGACAGGTCCTGCACTTCGGTATAGTAGTCGAGGTTGAACGGCAGCGGGTCGTACGACGACACCTTGTCGATCTTGGTCAGCACGTTGACGTGCGGCAGGTCCATCTGCAGCATGGCCCGGAGCGAGAGCAGGATGTTGGCAATGTAGAGCGACGGCTGGGTCAGACAGAAGCTGTCGGAGAGATGGACGACAACGAGCTAGAAGAGAGGGTCAGCAACCTGGGCTATGCTATACTTGTATATACTCGAGATCCCAACACACACCCGGTAGCCAATCTTTTGCAGCTTGAGAAAAATGTTGCGCAGCGAATTGTGGTGCGTGTAGAGCTCCACCTGGCCGGGACAGTCAAACAGGATGTAGTCGTCGCCCAGCTCTTTGAGGCCCTCCTCCAGCCACTCCATGTTGTTTTCCAGCTCCTCGATGGCGTACAAAACGCCGCCGTTCGGTCCCAGGTTGTCGTCGGCCATGATCTCTTCCAGCGTCACCAGATTGCGGATGTCCAGCGCACACGGGTAGCTGGTGTGGTCGTTGGCCGGATCGAGGTTCACCACCGAGCACTGCCGCCCGATGGCGCCCATAAACTGGTGCACTGCGAATGGTCAGAAGAGGCATCCAAGCCGGCGCAGCAGCGCGGCAAAATCCTGGCACAAAGAAAAACTGCTTACTGCCATCGCAGAATGTGCTCTTGCCCGCGCCGGGGCTGCCGAGAATGAGTTGGGCAAAGGGCATCTAGACAATGGGCTCAGTCTGAATTCAGACCGTTATCCGTCCTGAATGAAGAAAGAACAAAAAAAAGTGTGAACCGTTCCCGGTTTCTGTTCAGTTTCCACGTGCGTCGCGTGAGAACAGAGTGGAAGACGCTGGAACAAAAAGTAGCAGTAATAATACTCACCCGTACGGGCGAAAGCTGTGCTCTGTCTGCCCCACACATCACAAGAAAAACCGCCGCCCCTCGCCTTATCTTATCGCGCTAGCGTGCAGTTTCTGGGCGAAGCAACGGTCTTGCTATTCATTTGTTTACAGCTTCATTTTTCACTCTGCGACGAATACCCTTCCCCTACTGCCTTCCCCCGACGACCAGCCAGCACACGCAGCCATGGCCCCATGTACGTTGTGTTGCATTGTTTTGGGTTTCAAAAACGAAAGCCTCCGTTTGGTGTCACTCTAACCGTCCGCAGCAGCGCAATTCGACGTTTCGCCGCCGCCCGGAGACACCGTCTCCTCCCTGAGCTTTGCGCCCGGCGCATCGTCTCGCCTGCTGGCGTCCTGCTGGGACAAGAATGTCTACCTATACGACATACAAGATATCAGCTCTGGAAGTGAGACCAGACTCGTGCAAAAGTTCCCTCACCGGGGACCTGTCCTCGACGTGTGCTTTGGCAAAGACGACACCGAAGCGTTCTCAGCCGGCGTCGACCACACAGTACAAAGGTGCGTCTCTGTCGCAGCGGTCCTCTCTTTGCCCACTCTTGGCACATCAATACTTGACTACTGACCACCCCCCCCCCCCCTGCAGGATCGACCTTGAGTCCGGCAAGCAAGACGTCATCGGCCAGCACTCGGAGGGCGTCAGCAGCGTCGCCTACAGCCTCGAGCACAGCATTCTCGTGTCTGGGTCGTGGGACAAGACCATCCACTTTTACAACGCCAAGGACCTGTCGCACGGGCCGATCAAGATCCAGCTGCCGGAAAAGGTCTATGCGCTGGCTACGAGCCCGACCAAGGTTGTCGTGTGCATGGGCGCCCGCCTCGTCCACATCTACGACCTGCCGACGGTCGAAGCCTGCTTTGCCAGCGGCGGCGGCGACAGCAGCGATGGCAAGGTCATCAAGCCCTGGCAGCAGCGCGAGTCGTCGCTCAAGTTCCTGACCCGCGCCGTCGCCTGCATGCCCAACGACGCCGGCTACGCCACCAGCAGCATCGAGGGCCGCGTCGCCGTCGAGTGGTTCGAGGACAGCGCCGAGTCCCAGGCCCGCAAGTACGCCTTCAAGTGCCATCGCCAGGCCGTGCCTGAGGACGAGGGCGGCGGCGACGTCGTCCACCCGGTCAACGCCCTCGCCTTCCACCCCAAGTACGGCACCTTTGCTTCGGGCGGCGGCGACGGCACCGTGGCCCTGTGGGACGCTGAGGCCAAGCGCCGGATGAAGCAGTACCAGAAGATCCCCAACAGCGTCTGGGCGTTGGCTTTCTCCAACAACGGCCGGTACCTGGCCATCGGCGTCGCTCCGCCCTTTGAGACCGGCCAGGAGGACTACAGCGGCGTCGGCAAGACGCAGATCATCATCCGGGAGCTGTCCGAGTCGGAAGCCAAAGGCAAAGGCACCAAGTGAAGGGGAGGGTGGTGAGGAGGGGGGGCGGTTCTTTATGGGCATGCAATTTCTTTTGTATTTATTTAAACATGGTTATATAGTCCTGAGGCGATATGGCGTAACGGAATTTGGAAAAAGATGGTCTGCTGTCATCAAGAGCTTTAAAACGTCAATGACGTCAAAGTGAAGACAGACCCGTGTTGGATATTCTCGATCTGTTGGATTGGATTGTTCCCACAACAAACAGAAGGAACCAGACCATAGGGGAGGCAGCACTCTCGCAGTGATGAAGTTCTTTCCTTGCTTAACTGAACTCTCCTTCGCGCCTTCTCTGCTTAACTGACCGCCCGGTGAGTCGGCTTGCTCGAACGTGCTTCGCTCTTTCCTTGATGAGAATGGCTCTTTTCAACATCTTTGTTGAAATAACGTGAAAAAAAGAAAAAAAAAACTTTTCAACTCACCTCCTTGTCATTTTCTATTCGTCTTCATTGCTGTTAAGAACTGTAATTGGAGGCTCATGAGCAAGTCCGCCACCGCCACGATGGCAGCTAAAGATGTCGAGACCACACCGTTTATGCCTCCATTCGACCTTCGGGCACCCCTCCCGGATGTGCCGGTGTCCGAGTCGAACCTGCTGCCACTTGTGATTCCAGAGTCGCCAAAACGGTGCAGAGAGGCTCTCACAATACTGAAGCGGCCGGCATCACCAAATCTGGACTACGTTTTCAGCCATGGCCAGTTCTTGTCCGTGCATCTGCAGCGCGAAACACGAGCCAAGTCGATATATAAACGCGCAAAACGCTCACAGCCTGCCGATCGAGCGGTTGCGCCTGCTTTCAACAGAGATGGTGCGCTACGACATTGCGTTCCCCTAACAGGAACAGACGAAGCTGACCTGGTCGCTAGATACGGACGAAATATTCATTCCGGAATCCGACCCTGAGACATTGCGGCCTTCTGTTGTTCAGCGCACGGTCTCTCAACAGTCGGACTTGTCGGTGACCCAGAAATTGCCGCAAGCCGATGTGTATGATACCGAGCCGCCACCTGGCTACAAGAAGCTAAAGAAACCCTGCGGATCACACGGACAATCAGTCAAAAGTAGCCGCTGCCGCACACTGACGACCCAGCAGCTGCTGGGTGACGGATTTTCAGACGATGAGGTGAAACCCCGGAAAGACAAGGCCGAGAACGCCAAAAAGAGGAAGCGGTGTGAGCCATCACCCATCCTGGGTACGCTCGACGTCATGTCTCTGAGCCAAGACACGTCTTCCGTGGCGAAGAAAGGCCACCTGGGAAGCTTGGCTAAGCGCATGCTCGAACCGCTGCGACCTGTACCTGGGTCCGGGTCTCGAGAGAAGCATTCCGCTGCCGTGGACATCATCTGGATCGACCCCGGCGAGCCCCTGTTCCTTGGTACCGAAGACGACAGCTGCTGTGTCGAATTTGACACGTGTGGCGGAGGCACACCGACGGAGAGCCATTCCGAGTGCAGAAGTCCAGAATCAGATATGGACGGGGAAGACTTGATCTTCAAACTGCCCCCACTGAGGGGGGCTTACAGGTCCAGTATACCACGCATGGAGAAGGATAAAGTGGTCCCGAGGATTTTCATTTAACCGGAAAGAAGCTGTGTTGCGAGAGTCCTCGAATTACACGTGATCTGTAGTGCCATTTTGAATGCGAGGCTGCCCAAGCAGACGCAGCAGACGCATCGTCAGTCGGGGCCATTGCCTCTATTTATGCGCTGTGACGTAGCCAGGCACACGATGATCTGCAAATAGCGCGATGGGGTATTTGTGTGACAGGAGGCCAGGTGAGGCCAGGTGACAGGACTCCTGGGGTTTTGGGGTCAGGGAGAGCGCATGCTGGTAGGGGGGGCGACACCTCTCTGTACGGGTACAAATATTCTGCTCAGCAGGGCGGGGGGTGGCGGCGGCTGGGCTGATTCCCTAGTTGTCCACTGTATCTTTCGCGTGGTGGAGGGCGTGTGTGACGCCATCTTGTTACGGCAAATGGGCTGACAATTTCCCATGAGGAAGGTCAGAGCAAGACAACCGCAGCAATCCGTGCTTTGTAAGACTACTCTCAATTAATCGCGACATCGTCCCTCAAAGTAGTAATACTCGTCCTCTGCATTCGTAAAAGGAGGCGCAAAAAGATCGTGCCAAGATCAAGCGCCATCAATTATGCTTGGCTATCTTGGCATTGAAGCCCCCGTAAATCAGGCGAGCCGACTATTGGCTGGAACTGTGCCGTTTTTGGAGCATTCGTATGTCTTAGACCGTCAAGACACACACTGAAGATGCCGTGTTCCGACATGCGGTCTGCAAATTGATATCAGTCAGGGTTGCTGGTCCAGAGCCGGCCGAGAAAGGCCGAGCGTCCCAGCGACGGACCCTCTTTTCGCCTGCTGGCCTTTTCCCTCTGCTTCTCAAAGTTTGCGGCTCGGTTCTTACACTTGCAATGGATTCACAGCATCAGAATAATAATGCAAGTGGACATGGAAAGGAAATATACCGCTTTCGAGTAAACTCCGAAGGGGATGGAGGGTCTAAAGCCGACGGGCGCTCCGCATAGCGTATTACATTTGAGTTTGTTGTGATTGGTCAGGACGCGACCCGACAACGGAGACAGATCCGCCTGGACAAAACCTGTACGAACAGCTGACGACGGGGCGAAGGCGTGCGAACATGGCGGAAGTAAGAAGAAAATTTCGGTAGAGCGACCAAATCCTCGTATCGTATGCAGACTGCGCTCGTACGGTGTAATCGCAGATGCCGGACGCAAACACATGGGTCAGTCCAGACCCCATCCCAGCCGAATCACTAGGGCCGCACCTCCTCCGAGAGCACAAATAGAAGAAAACTGAACACACACCCCCCCCTTCCCCCCCCCTTCCTTCTCAGGACCATTACGGTAGCCCTAGCCCACAGAGGTCGCCGTCAAGCAGGGAAAGCGCTCCCCAGCTCGTGCAAGCTTTTGGCGGTTGCGCCTTGCGATTGCGCAACAACAACCAACTCTCTCCCCTTCCTCCACCACTGTGCTCCGTCCCCGCTGGGTGGTTCGGCGTGCTTCCCCATCAGATAAACCACCGCTATCCCTGCGCGTCCCCTTGGTCTATCCCTATAACAGTGTCGCTTGGCGGGTGTGGAGACCCTATCAGATAGCATATCTCACTGGCCAGGTCGCCTCTTACTGCGGCACACCCCATTCACCACCATCACCACACCACCACACCACACGCTTTTAAACCACCGTCCGACGTATTCGGAAGTACGAGCATGCGTCGCCCGCCCTTGCCCGTCCTCGTGCCGCCATAATATTGAGCCGTCCCGGGGGTGCGCATCAGGTCCCGTGGGCTGTCTGTTGGCCTGGCGCTTGCTGCCTCTGCCTCATCAGTGCCTCATCTCCGACTTCCCCCCAATCTGCACTCGCAGGATCAAAGCCCTGCTTCCCAAACTTCACCCTCTCGGTCATCCACACCGCCACCACCCGCGCTCGCACGCAGCGCTCCCCCCCCCCTTTCCCCTCCCTTCTCCTTACACAGCGCTCCCTCCCCCCTTCACGCGCCCTCTTTGCGTGTACCCTTTTCATTCTGTCTTTGTCTGTCACCCACCATCTTCTCCCGCGCTTCCCCCGCCATTGCCATTGGGACAGCGTCTGGGGCCAGCCTGCCACCACACGATTCTGCCTCCCCTCAGGATCGACTCGCGAACGAATCGAATAACAGAGAGAAATCGCCCGTGTATCTGCGCCTGCCATCGGAATTTGCTGTCTCTGCTGGGTGCCGGCGCTCGATTGCCCGCCGATCTGACTTTAGCTGCCTTGGGGCCGTTCTGCCTCTGGGGCTACCGCAGCGGTGGCGTAAGCAATTCTCCCTCCCGTCTTTGCCACCACTCTCGTCTGTGGAATCTCGTCTGGCGATGGCCGTAAGCGAAGTCTGCCAGTCATCCTCAGCGGCACCTTTCCATCGTCACCAGGATCACCAAGGACTCCCACGACTGCCTGGCCTCTCAGGACTCCACGGACACCACGCTCACCAAAAGGCCGGCACCATGCGATCGGCGCTGCCCTCGAGGCCGATGGCCTCGAAGAACGACTCCGACTCCCGCCAGTATCGCACTCGGATACGGTCGCCGCCACCCGAAGAGGGCGACCACCGGCCCTCCTCCACCCAGTCGCCTCGGTCGTATCCAGGCAGCCAGCGCCGGCCGAGTCCGACGCCCCCCGCGCCGTTTCACCAGCCACTGAGCCCTGCGTCCGTCGCTGTCGAGACGTCTGGGCCCGGCTCGTCTCAGCACGATGCTGCCGTCGACGCACAGTCCGAAGCCGGCTCCGGCGTTGTGCAGGGCCTGAGTGGCCAAGTCTGCAGGTAAGCCCGCCATTCCATGGGAGAGGTCGCGGACTTGGGCACCCTCCCGGTTGGAGAGGGGGACTCATCAGTTGGCTAACCGTCCCGCCATGTAGCAACTGCGGCATTACACGGACACCGCTCTGGAGAAGATCGCCGCAAGGAGCCATTATCTGCAATGCTTGCGGCCTATACCAGAAGGCCAGGAATACGGCCCGGCCGAGCTATCTGAAGCGGCCACCGAACACGTCCTCCGCCGGCAGCGCACGACCCCGGAAGGCGCACGACTCGTCCTCCACGTCACCGCAAGCCTGCCAGCACCAGCTCGCCGCCACGCCCGGCGCCACATATGTCGCGGCGGACCAATCGACGACCGGAACCTGCCCGGGCGGCGGCCACTGCAACGGCACGGGAGGCGCCGAAGGATGCAGCGGGTGCCCTGCGTTCAACAACCGCATCTCCAAGAGCGCCAGCATCAGCGTTGTCCAGGGCGACAAGGCCCACGCGGCCACTACGGGCGAACGAGGCGGCGAAGGGTCAGCGGCGGCAGCGACGACAGCGGCGGCAGCGGCAGCGGCCGCTGCTGCGTTTGATCCTGCGGCTCCTGTCGACATGACCGGCCTCCAAGGGCAGGTGTCCACCGTGGTCATCGCCTGCCAGAATTGCGGCACGACGATCACTCCGCTGTGGCGGCGCGACGAGAACGGCCGAACGATCTGCAACGCCTGTGGTAAGTGCAATCCTCTTCGACGGTGCCGGCTATCTTGGGGATTGGTGGCGATCTGTGGCGTGGCGGCCGGTGTGGTTTCTGTGTCTGTACTGACGACCGCGTATATAGGACTTTACTATAAACTGCACGGCGTGCATCGACCAACGTTTATGAAAAAGTCTGTCATCAAGCGGAGGAAACGGGTCATCCCGACGACCCAAGACTCGCAGGGCGATGACTACTCGTCGTCCGGAGAGCCCGGTGTGACACCGCCTCCGGGCACTCCGGCCACCCTTGCGCTTTCCGCGTCTGCCCCCTCGCAGGAAGACACCGACATGGAGCGTGGGAGCATGAATTCGGACGGCTCGATCAACCTGGGCCTTCGGAGACATCCCGACCAACCGCTTTCGCTGGTCCCGGAGCCTCTGCTGCGCCAAAATCGGCCGACTTCGCCGAGACGGATCGGCGGCGACCTGACACAATACCACTCGTCTTCGTCTTCGCAGGGCGTGCCAGGTCCGCGTATCGACATGTCTATCTCGCTCACAGACGACAATCGACTGGCGCCGATGACCGGACTGTCGATGTCTCCGACCGAGCGGCAGACGTCGTTGTCGCCTGCGTCGTTTTTGTCTCCGTCCCGAAAGCGGTCTTTTTCGTCCAGCGAGGCTGCCCACACTGGCCCACCCGCTTCGCCTGGAGACGGCAATACTGCCAGCAGTGTGCACGGTAGCAGCGGCAATACGGGTGGCACGGTCGGCGCCGTCGGTGGTATCGGAGCTAGCGGCTCAGGCGCTGGTAACGACGGCAGCACCAAGCGTCTGTCGTCCATCAAGTCGCTTCTCAACGCCACCGCCGACGATGACGAGGGCAACACGATCATGGGTGGCATGGGCGGGCCCTATGAGTATTCGCAGCGCAGCGGAAGCATACCGAGCATCGGCGAAGATGACCAGAACGGCCGCGTCCGCGCGGAAAAGCGGGCGGCTTTGCAGAGAGAAGCAGAACGGATGCGGCAGATGCTTGCCGCAAAGGAACGGGAACTTGCCGAGCTGGATTGATGGCTAGTCCCTCGGGTCTGCTCCCCGGCATTGACCGGACCTCTTACCTCTTTTGGTACACGATTCCTTCCGGGGGTTTCAACATTTGTTATACATATATGGGTTCACGATGCCAGGACACGTCACTCGGGTGACGAGGCAGCGTGAGGAAGGAGATTGGGAAGACTTTTTGCTTGCTTTCCTTTGTGAGATTCTTTTTCCTTGTTATTTTTTCCCTTTTTAATGCTTACTTTACGTGCAAGGAGTCTATTGAGGCGCCTGGGCAGCGACTGGGGCGCCTGGCGGAGCAAAACTATATGAAGGAGTTCCGAAAAAAGAGAGATCGAAAGGATCGTGGCGGCAGCGTGGCGCGGGATATTCTTTATGTTTTTTTTATCAAGTCACATCTGGTCTGGCGTCGTGTGTTGACGAAATTGGAGAAAAACTGACAATGGGAAAACGAGGCTATATGTGTATCTACGGGCAGGCATTGCCGCACTATGGGACTATATTGCTAGAGAGCTTTTACGGAATTCACATCATGCTTATGTCTGCGTTCAGCTTCCGGGAGAAGGCGTGCGAACCAAAAAGAAATAAAAGAAAAAGGTCCCGGACAGATGAAGTGAATCTGACGTTTGTGACATTGCATATAAGATACATTGCGGATGCAAACACACTTTGCCATTTGAGACCATGGCGAAATCCGCTCTCTATAGAAACACATAACCAGACACAACACTACATGATACACACTTTGTCTGGGCCCTCTTCTCTCGCCCTCCCGGGCCAAGATACATTGCTCCCTGCTGGGGCTCGATACACGCAGCTCCTGACCGCACACAAGCCTGGCCTGCCACTCCCCCC